>CM053769.1:685443838-685495925 GCA_028658325.1 Potorous gilbertii
CTTGGGTCTGCTCGCTCCTCTCAGTGCGGTGTGGCCAGAACAGGGGGAGGGGAGCGCTCCGCAGGGCAGGGCTCCGCTCCCGTCCAGGGTACCTTTGTGGTTGGTTTTTCAGGGCTCTCTGCAATGGAAATCTCCTTCACTGTGTTGCTGCGCGGCTTCCACTGTTCCAGAATTTGTCAGGAGTTCTTTCTACAGGAAATCTATGGGCTGTGGATTTGGAGCTAGCAAATGTGAGTCTTTCTACTCCGCCATCTTGGCTCTGCCCCGACTCCTATGTCTTTACCTGATGGTAAGCATTGGTCTTCTTCATCAGAGAGGAATGGCAGAATCATCTGTTCTCCAAGAAAGTAGCCTTCTGTGGTCTTATTTTTTTTCCCTTTTTTTGGGCATTTTCCCAGCCAGTTACTTGACTTCTGAGATTCCTCTCCACACCCACCTCGCCTCCAGATCTGCCCAGCTAGTGCTTGGGGTCTGAGATTCAAATGCTGCTCTCCAGCCCCAGGGCTTTCAACAGGGGCGGGGCTGCTATTCATTGTAAGATTAAATTCATGTTCTCAGGTTCTCAGGCAGGGCCTCCTCACTGGGCTCAGTTCCCTCAGAGGGTTTATGTGGAGACTTTCAACAATGGATCCGAGCTCCTGCCTGCTTTGGGAACTCCTGCTCGCTTCTTCCCCTGCCGCTGCCTCTCAAAGGGGCCTGAGTTATGGAGACACCTCGATCCCCTTTTGGCCCACCAAACAGTCTCTCACTGACCTGTGTGCCTGTGGGTGGAGGGAATTTCGCGGCCGCTGGAGATTCTGTCCCTGAAGCCTCCTTGGATCTGCTCCTCTCGGGCCACGTGGCCAGGGAAGGGCTGGGCTCTGCTCTGGTCACACACAGGACCAGACCTTTGGTGATGGTTTTTCAGGTCTCTCTGGAACAGAAATCTCCTCCACTCCATTGTTCTGTGGTTTTAATGCTCCAGAATTTGTTAGGAGTTCTTCTTTACAGATATTTTCTAGGCTGTGGGTTCGGAGCTAGCGCATATGTGTCTTTCTACTCCACCATCTTGACTCCTCCCTCCTCCATTCTAATTTTTAAAGAACTATTTTCTTCAGTGAATTTTTGAACCCCCTTTTCCATTTGACTACTTTTGCTTTTTTAAAGCATTCTTTCCCTCATTGGCTTTTTGGACCTCTTTTGCCAGTTGAGTTAGCCTATTTTTAAAGGTGTTATTTTCTTCAGCATTTTTTTGGTTCTCCTTTAGCAAGCTGTTGACTCATTTTTCATGATTTTTTGCATTGCTCTCATTTCTCTTCCCAAATTTTCCTCCACCTTCAAAAAGGTTTTTCAAAATCCTTTTTGAGCTCTTCCATGGCCTGAGATTATTGCACATTTATTTTGGAGGTTTGGATGCAGAAGCCTTGACTTTCATGTCTTTCCCTGATGGCAAACATTGTTTGTCCTCATCCAAAAGGAT
Source organism: Potorous gilbertii (assembly GCA_028658325.1). Taxonomy (NCBI): domain Eukaryota; kingdom Metazoa; phylum Chordata; class Mammalia; order Diprotodontia; family Potoroidae; genus Potorous; species Potorous gilbertii. Next base: position 685,445,298 of record CM053769.1, read on the forward strand.
GAGAGAAAATACCTGTTCACCAAGAAAGTAGCCTTCTATAGTCTTATTTTTTTCCCTTTTTTGGGCATTTTCCCAACCAGTTACTTGACCTTTTGGATCCTTTGTCAAGAGTAGGGTATAATCTGGGGAACTGTAAGATCTCAGTTCCTCCAAGATGGCACAATCAAGGGAGAGGAGTTTACTCCTCAGGGGCCTCTAGCTCCACCATACCCCAGGACCTTGCTCAGGGCTGAGATTCAGATCAACTGCTCAATTCCTCCAGGGGCTTTAGGCAGAGATGGGGGCTGCCACTCAGGTCTGAGGTTTAGATCAGTTGCTCAATTCCCCCTGGGGCTTTAAGTTGAGGCTCCAACAATGCCTGCTGCCACCTCCTTGGACTGGAGCTGGGAGAGACCCTGCTCCCTTGTCATGGAGGTGAAAAGGCTCTCTCACTGTCTTTTGAAGTGTCTTTGTCACCTGTGGGTTGAGGGATCTGCAAACCTCTGCTGCTGCTGAGTATTCTGCCCCAGAGTTCTTCTCTGACCCTGCTCCTCCCAGTGATGTGCGGCCAAGGCTAGGCTCTGTGTCCAGTATGAATGACCTTTCCTGTTGGCCTTCCAGGTTACCCTGAGCTGGAAATCTCCTCCACTCTATCATTCTGTGGTTTCTCTGGAATTTGTTGAGAGTCTTTCTTTACAGGTATTTTATGTGCTGTGGGGGAAGAACTACAGTATGTGCATCTTTCTACTCCACTATCTTGGCTCTGCCCCTAGATGAAAGAATTTCTTGGAGAAATCAGGGAAAGCTTTATGGAACAGGAGTTATCACTTTATCTGGGTCTTATAGAAGAAAAGAGTTTCAGCATGAGGGGAATCTTTTCCCAGCATAGAGAAAAGGGCATGTTGAATGAGGTATATAAATGGATGGAGCTGGGTAAGGGCAAGATGAACCAAGAAAAGATAAGAAATCTACTTTATAGAGTGTACGCAAGAGGGTAGTGTGAAATAAGGCTGGAAATGTATATTGGGATCAGATTGTTAAGGACCATGACTACTATTAAGTTCTTTTTATTTTATTTGATACACAATTGAGAGATTACTTAGGTTTTTCAGCAAGGGTGTGACATGGTCAGGATTGTTTACATGTAAGAAAACAGGAAAGGGCAAAACAAGTCTAGAAGTAGTTTAGGAATTGGAATATTTATGAAAATCTACTTTATATCATATTTATTTGTGTCCTTCCTCATGTCCCTTACTATATTTTAAGTTTCTTATGAACAGGGGCTACCTTATTCATTTTGGGTCCTTCTCAGTATCTACCACAGGCTATTTTGCATATAATTGGTGCCCAATAAATATTTGTTGAATAAATGAATGAAAAGCTTTGATATCTATTAAAGTCTATTGGATATCATAAAATCTATTGGATATCATAACATATATGGATTATGAAATGGCAAATGGAAATTATGTGTAGATTAATCATTTTTGGAGAGGCTAGAGGATTGAAATTCAACTCTGAAGTTGTGTTTGGACTTAACTGCAAAGGAGAACCATGTCTGTTATCCTTGTAGAGTGCACAGTGCACAGTCTTCAAGGAGAGATGATGGGGGAAGGAAAACTGAATTGGTAAATTTGAGAACTATCTATGGACACTGTCTGCACTAGTGGTCTCAAATGGGACTGTGGCATCACCCCAGGTAGTATGTGATCAACCGATTGGAGGGTGGAAATATGGGCTGTATCTCACCCTTCTCATGGCAGACAATTGTGGGATTTGCCTCCAGCATAAGCTCATCTACCTTTACCCCCCAACATGCCCCCACTTTTATACTTCCTCTCTTTTAGGAGAGCTTTTGGAAGCTCCCAACCACTACTCTTTTGGTCACTTAGAACAGTCACAATCTAAACATTGTTTGGGTGCCACAACTAGAGATCATCAGGAGCCATTGAGACAATACATTCCCCCATCCCAATTTTCTTGAAGCTTGCATCAGGGTCACTCCAGAAGACAGTTTAGATACTGTAGGGAAGTAAATAATGTGTATGAGCCCCATCTCTTTCCTTTTCATTTTGGGTAGGGAAAAGTGAATCACACATGATGAATAGGCATGGATAGGTTATGAGATTTATTAACATTACATTAATTTTTCTCCCTAACTCACCTTTCTTCCAAACTTCCATATTACTGTTAAGAGCACTAGCACTTTTACAGTCACATAGGTTCACATCTTTGACTTCTCACCCTCTTTTACACTCACCCATTCAATCAATTCCAAATCTTGTTTTTCTCTCCATATATCTTACATCTTTCTCTTTTCCTTTAATCCCACAACCATCAACCTAGTTCAGGCACTCATGATCTGTCATTTGGAACTACTGAAATAGTCTCCTACTTGGTCTGCCTGCCTCAGTCTCTCTAATTCTCCAATCTATTTTCCACTCAACTGCCAAAGTACAAGTCTGACAGTGTCACTCTCTTAATCAACAAATTCCAGTGGCTCCCTATTGACTCAGATCAAATATTATATTATCTTTATCTCATCCTTTTTAATATCTATTTTTTTGTTTTTCACAATGTACCTAGTTTTTAGTAGAGTAGTATATCATAAGATTTATAAATAAGTAAACATACACATATGAGGGTGTATGCTCAGGAGTGGTAGTTTTTTTGCTTGTTTTTACTGATTGGGGCCATGATCTGATTTATACAATGTCAAAATTATTAGATAAAAGTTGAAAAAGAGAACCCTGTTGATCAACCACATGTTTTTGTTTTCATAATACCAAACATTTGGATATTTGGAAATTACTGGTTTACACAATATCAAAATTATTAGATAAAAAAGTAAAAAAAAAAAAGAACCCTGTTAATCAGTCAAAATTCTTACTTTCATAATGCCAAACATTTCGACATTTGGAAACATAACAATGATTGATTTTCAACATGTTCTTTCTTTATATTGGGTGTTTAGTATTGTGTAGATGTAGTCATTTAATCCAAATAGGCACAATTAAATGAATTACTATTAGGTCCTTTAGTATTAGCATATTTTTCTGAAGTAACACACTGAAAAAAGAATTTCTTACCTGATTTCTCAGGAAAAAATAAAAATTTTATGGCAGAGTTAAATCCATGAAATGCATTCATAGAATTATAACATTACATTATGGGAATTTCACCAGGACTAGCCAAGGGGGCTTTAAAGACTCAAAGACATAAGAACTGTCTACTGCAATTAGATCTTCAAAACAAAAGCCTGGCTCACAAGCCCTACCTTACATTGAATTTCAAATGTCCCTCTTTGAGTGAAGCCAGTGTTGAACTTCAGATTAGTTCAGTCTGCATTAGATTTATCCTATGCACATAGTAAGATAGCACTAAGATGTGTACTTATGTTACTTTCTCTTTAGGGACATCTTTCCCCAGCCTAGCTTTAGCTGCAATTTAAAAGGGAGATTTCCAGAGGAACATAGGATAAAACATTTTGCATTAAGAGCATGAGAACTACTCTACTCAAGCAAAACCAATGCCCATCTAGCCCAATATTCTATATCTGATAGTTGCACCAAGACATATTACAAGAGGGAATGTTTGTCTCCAGAGACATCTGCCTAAACAGGTTAGAGATATACCCTGAAAAGCTTTCAGCTTCTCTTAGTAACTGATTGGGAATAGGTCAGGCAGTCAGTAAATAAGCATTTGTTAGGCACCAATAAAAAGACAAAACAAAAACAGATCTATAATCTAAGAGCTCACAATCAAATGAGGTAGACAACATGCAAACAACTATTTATAATCAAGTTATAGATAGGATAAATTGAAGAAAATCAGGAGAGGGAAGCAACAAAAATCAAATTGATTTGGAAAAGGCTTCTTGTAGAAAATGGGTTTTTAGCTGGGACTTGAAAGAAGTCTTGAAGGTCAGGAGACAGAAATAAGGAGAGAGTTCAAGAACACAAAGGGACAGCCAGCGAAACCAATGAGCTCAATGGTTACTTCTCAGTTCAAATCAAATGAGATAATGTTTGTAAGGCACTTAGCACAGTACCCTGCACACAGTAGGTGATTAATGAAGCCTGGTTAGTACAGGACCTGGCATGTGGTAGGTGAAAGGAGTCCTAATATTCCTTGCCCTGTCCTTCCCATTCTCAGCTTTAGAAAGTCACATAAGGAAATGTTAACTGTGCTCTGTTCTGGGTCCTCTTCTCTTCTCCTTCTATACCATTTTGCTTAGTGATCTCACGAGCTCCCATAGGTTTAATTACCATCTGTATGTTGAAAGTTCTCATATCTACCTATCCTGCTCTAACCTCTCTGTTGACCTCCAGTCTTGTGTCTCCAACTGCCTTTTAGATATCTTGAACTTTATATCCAGTAGACATGTTAAAATAATCATGTCCAAAACAAAACTCATTACCTTTCCCCCTAGACCCTCTGACATTGCCACTACCATGGTGTGGGTCCTCATTTCCCCACACTTGGATTATTACAACAGCCTTCTCGTGGGTCTGCCTGTCTCTTTACTCCAATCCACCTCTATTCAGCCACCAGTGATTTTTCCATAGAACAGGTGCAACTAGGTCACCCTACCCCTCTAAACTTCAGTGGCTCCCTATTGGATCAAAGTCCTCTATTTGGCGTTCAAAGTCCTTTATAGCCTCACCTCTTCCCACCTTTCCAGTCTTCTTACACCATGCTCTCCATGACTTTCCATACTCTTCAGTCAAGTGACATTGACCTTCTGACTGTTATGTACACAAGACACTACATCTCTTGGTTCTGGATATTTTCTGTCTCCCATGCCTGGAATGCTCCCTGGTTTCCTTTAAGTCTTAACTAAAATCCTATCTTTTTTGAGAAAGAAGACTTTCTTAACTCCTCTTAATTCTAATGCCCTTTCCCCCTGTTAGTTATTTCCATACATCTATCTATATATGTGCATGTATAGATGTACATGCATATGTATATGTGTGTGCACATATGCACACATATATGTGCACACACATATACATATATGCATGATCATATACACACATGTATATATGTGTGCATGTGTATGTATATCTATATGTATGTGTGTTCATGTGCATGTGAAGTTTGTATATGCAATAAGGACTTTACCTTGGAGTAGGCTGAGAGTTATTCTTTCTGGTTTTGGTCAACCAGGCAAGAACTTCGGTGCCTGTTACCACCCATATGTGGGTCAGCAAAAAAGGGATTAGAGTTTGATTGTGAATAGTGTCCTATGGCCACTAAGCAATAAGTAGGCATTTTTTAAAAGAGAGCCCTCGTTCTCAGAGTTTTCTTCCTTTCTGGCTACATATCCTGTCAAGACCATTTTGAGACTGCTTTCCGTGACGATTGGGGATCAGGGCAGTTGGCTTTTCCTTCGCCCTGGCTTCCATATGGCTATAAACATGTGAGAGAAAGCAAGCCTGAGCCTTGATTTTGGGTGGCCTTGTTAATGTTTGTTCTTGTGCATCATGCTTGCCCTGGGGTCAGCTGCCATATCATTAGAAGTTGCTCACTTCTCTCCCTGCTCCCATTCTGATGTGTGCCACTTGCATAGCAACTGCTCTCCTTTCTTCCCTAATTCTTCATTTTTCATCTTCCCCTGTAAGCTCCTTGAATGTAGAGATCATCCTAGTAACACAATGCTCACACATAGTAAAGTGCTCAATAAATGCTCCATTTTATTATTTCTATCTATCTATTCTATATGTCAGTCTATCTATCTATCTATCTAGGCTTATGTGAACAAGTATTTATCCCAAGATGGATGGTATTGGAGGTGCTCTTGTGAGTATGAGAGGTCTAGGGGTTCTGGGTCCTTTTAGAAAGAATTGCTTGGTAGCATGAGGATCAGTCCCTGGCAAATAATCCAGTACTCTTAGAGAAATAGCCATCAAGAAGATGGTCCCAAGGTTGGAATGTTTTGTCATAACACACAGACCAGGAATTGTTTGGATAGTGCAGACCCAAGGTGAAACGCAAACTGTTAGTTGTAACTGTAATCTGTGTTAAGTTGTTCCTTTAATACAGCCTGAGTCTTCTGTGCTCATTATCATTTCTTTTGAATAGAGGGGAAAAAAAATTTGTACCTGATTAAGAGTATATTGTGAGTACCTTTCAAATTCCCACTTTTGAGGAGATCAAGACACAACCCAAACCTTATCTTTTAGTAAGGTGGGGAATTAATAAGCCAAAGAATATAAGAAAAGGAAGCCTTTGCTCCCTTCTAATCAAAAGACAACCTCTTTTAGGATGGACCGTAGTGAGGATCACATGCACAGGTCCAGAGCAAAGACGGTTCTCAGTAGAATAGGTACAGTGATTCAGCCTCTTGAGGCCAGCAATAATACCTTAATATAAGACATATATAGTATCTTCACTTAGGTACCTATACCTAGGTTTGCATTCACACTCACACATTTATGCGTGAATATATAGAAGAGATCTTCGTATCTGAGGGCCATAGTTGCAACATGGCTTTTTATTTTTATGTGGACCATTAGTATAGGGAAATGATGTGATGACTGAGTCACCATGAATAATATCTGAAAGATCATGAGAAATAGGAGTGATACCATGAGACTGGAAAAGGGGATATATATTCCCCATTTTAAAAAAAAGAAGAAAAATACTGCAAACTATAGCCCAGTGAACCTCATTTGAGCTCCTAGGAAAATTTTAGAATGGATCATTAAAAAAACAGTTGCTGAAAATCTATAATGGAAGGTGGAATTTACAAAGAGTCATGAGTTTTTTCATCAAAAACATGTCCAGGCATATTAGACTCCCCTTTTCTTTCTTTTTCTTTCTTTCCTTTCACAAGATTGCTTAACTAGTAGATTGTGGTTCAATCATTTCGGTCATGTCTTTCTCTTCATGACCCTACTTATTTTTTGATTTTGGTTTGGTTTTTTGGCTAGGATACTGGAGTAGTTTGCCATTTCCTTCTCCGGCTCATTTTATAGATGAGGACTGAGACAAACTGGGTTAAGTGACTTGCCCAGGGTCATATAGCTAGTAAGTATTTGAGGCCATATTTGAACTCTGGTCTTTCAGACTCCAGGACTGGTTCTCTATCCACTACCCCACCTAGTTACACAACATAGTCTTGGCCTTACAAGGGGCATAGTCCCCAGGAATAGTTAGGTGATAGTCTAATTCTACTCTGTGTTTGTCAGATTCTACTTGGAATATCATGCTCAGTTGTGAGCATCATAATTTAGCAAGGAAATTAACAAACTGGAGAGTTCCAAAATAGGGCAACTAGGGTGGTGAGTCCATGGGCCCCTGTCATATAAAGATCAGTTGAAAGAACTGAGCAAGTTTAACCCTGAAAGAAGATTCAGGGAATAAAGATTATTTGAAGGGCTGTCTTTAGAAGGAGAAATTAGACTTATTCTGTTTAAATGTGGAGGTAGGAACCAGGAAGGATGGGTGGAAGCTGCAAAGAGGCATATTTTGGCTTAATGTCAAGAAAAACTTTCTTGTAATTAGGACTGTCCAGAAGCAGAATGGGCTGCCTTGAGAGATGATGGGTTTCCCCTACTTAGAGGTCTTCAGGTAGAGGCTAGACAGCCACTTGTCTCAGTGGGAATTCATTTTGAATATAGGTTAGACTGGATAGTCCCTGAGGTACCTTAGAACTATCAGAGTCTATGAATTTCCAGAGAGGAAACTCCCTCTAACAGAGCAGACCTGAAGTGTTCCGCAACTTTTACTCTTAATGAATTGCCCAGGGCATTAAGAGGTTAGGCAACTTGCCCAGGGTCACATGACCAGTATGTAACAAAGGTGGGAATTGAATCTAGGTCTTCCTGGCTTTTTCTTTGTCCAGTACACTTCTAAGTTACATAGAACCAAAAGTCTTCACAACATAAAATATTCACCAGTGAACTGACCATTTATAAAATCTGTTCCTGTTCAACCACCCCTCTTCCCATTCAAACATTTATCATCCATTCTTATCCACCAACACTTTCGTAACTGTTAGTCAGGATCATTTTTTCTCTGATTATTGGCAGCTGCATATGATGAGAATGATCTGAAAGTCAAAGGACAAAGAGTGGCCTTTGAGAAAATTGTAAAGCCATTAAAGATTTTTTCATCATTGGTCCTCTTTGTCATTGGTGCTATGTAAAGTTAATACAAAATTAAGAATATTGTACCATGCTATTATATAATTTTATGATAAATGTTAGTTCTCATTTTAAATGAATTCTTGAAAAAGGGTTTTTCCCCCTAGTATTAGCTATTCTCATATAAAGAAAAGCTCTGATGTGTATATATCATAGTATACTGAGGCTGGTGGACAATGAACTGGTAGATAGACTTGAGTAGAAAGACTCAGATTCAGAAATGACTAGGTCATTTGGGGAATGATTAAAGTATTTTCTTTTATCCTTTAATTCTTTATTTTTAGAATTCATTTTTTTAGATTGAGTTCAGAATTTTCTGCCTTCATCCCTCCAATGAGAAGGCAAGCAATAAGGAATAAATTATAGATATGAAGTCATGCAAAACGTATTATCACACTGATCACATTGCAAAAACAAAAAGAGGGCAAGGAGCATAAAGAAAAATGAAAAAGGTATGCTTTGATCTGCTTCCAGAATTTATCATTTATATCTCTGGTGGGCTACAATATTTTCAGCATAAGTCCTTCGTAATTGTCTTGGATCTTTGACTTGATCAGAGTAGCTAAGTCTTTCACAGCTGGTCATCATTACATTGTTGCTGTGTACAATATTTTCCTGGTTCTGCTCACTTCACTTTGGATCAGTTCATGTAATTGATAACTGATAACTTTGCCCAGGTATTTCTGAAATCACCCAGCTTGTCATTTCTTATAGCACAATAATATTCAATCACAATCATATACCACAACTTGTTCAGTAATTCCCCAGTTAATGAGTATCCCCTTCATCTCCAATTCTTTGCCATCACAAAAAGAGCTGCTAAAAATATTTGTGTACATATAGAACCTCCACACTCCCTTTTTAAATCTCTTTGGGTTACAGTCCTAATAGTAGTACTCCTGGGTCAAAGGATTTAGACAGTTTTATAGATCTTTGCACATTGTTCTCCAGAATAGTTGGAGTAGTTCCCAGTTTTTCCAAACCCCTTAAGCATTTATTATTTTCCTTTTCTGACATGTTACCCAATTTCATAGATGTGAGGTGGTATATCAAGGTTTTTTTCATTTGCATTTCTTTAAACAATGATGCTTTATAGCATTTTTTTTTAACAATTTAAAAGTGCTCTAAAGCACCATTGATTGGGTAACATGCCAGAATTTTGATAGGCTTCGTTTCTTCTGAAAATTATCTGTTTATATTCTTAAAAGCAGAGTATTTTCTTTTAAAAATATATTGTTTTCCCCAATTATATGTAAAATAATTTTAATCATCATTTTTTTAAATCTCCCACATTCTCTCCCTTCTTCCTCTACCCCCTCCCTGAGGTAGTAAGCAATCTAGTATAGTTTCTACATGTAGAATCATGTAAAATATATTTCCAGGTTAATCATTTTGTGGAAGAAAACTCAAACCAAAAAAAAAGAGAGATACAAAAAGTGAAAAAAATAGTATGCTTTGATCTGTATTAAGATTCCATCACTTCTCTCTCTGGAAACAGATAGCATTTTTCATCATGAGTTTTTGGGATTGTCTTGGATCATTTTATCACTGAGAATAGCTAAGTCATTCACAGTTATTCACTGTACATTATTGCTATTACCGTGTGCAGTGTTCTGGTTCTGCTCATTTCGTCCTGCATCAGTTCAAGTAAGTCCTTCCAGATTTTTGCTGAAATCATCCTGCTCATCATTTCTTATAACACAATAGTATTCCATTACAATCCACCATAACTTGTTCAAACATTTCTCAATTGATGGGCATCCTCTCAATTTCAAATTCTTAGTCACCTCAAAAAGAGCTAAGAGTATTTTCAGTGATCCCAGGTATCCTGCTAGAAAGGGAACTAGTTCCCTGCTACTCTCTTACATAAAAACCAAATCACAGGAAATTATAATCTAAGAAAATATCAAGGACAATGAAAAGACACAAGGTACGTTAAAGTAATCTTCAGTTATGTCACCAAAGATGACTTATATTAGAAAAACTGTATGAGGACATATATTACTGAGAAGGGAGATGGCTTAGTTCATATGGTCAGAATGAAAGGATAGACACCTTGAGTCCTAATGGTACCCAAAATGTTACCAAATAATCAAGGGAAGAACTCCAGGGCAGTGAGGGGATTGTCTACACAGGATTAATGGAAGAACTCCAGTGCAGTGAGGGATTGTCTACACAGGATTAATGGAAGAACTCCAGGGTAGTGAGGGGATTGTCTACACAGGATTAACGGAGAGAACTGGACATAAATCACACAGGACAAAAAGGCATGGAATAGTCATCTACATCAATGAAGGAAGTATATCAATATTACAGATTTGTCAAAGGAACAGGGAATATTTGGTATCTATAATTACTTATGGATGTGCACATATAATTCTCCCTCAAATTATAACATACATAGCTGGACAGATTCATTTTCTTTAAAATAATTGTTATTAATTAAAGTCATCAACTATGATAAAAGTTACTGAGGTTTATTTACTGTTATTGATATCCTCTGCTTTTCTGACCACTCTAATTGCATGACTATTTTCTCTGTAAATTTCTAACTCAAAGTTTTACAAACTTTTCCCTAAAACTTGGAGAGATTACACAGTCACTGGGCACCAATCATCTCTTCAAAAACTTTCTAAAATTCCATCTTTTCTATGAAAGTTTCTTCAATCAAGTATTATATATGCCTTAACTCAACAGTCTCTCCTTTAAAATACAGATTTTTCCCAATTGCAAATATGTAAAAAAAGTGTTTAAGATATTCTTATGTTTTAAATATATAACTAATTGTGTTTTGTTAAATGTCAATTCATATTCATGTCAAAGTACTATAATGTAAACTTATGGAGAATAGGAAAGCATCTTTGGCTCACTGTCGGAGCTTGGTATAGAACTGAATATATATGACTGGTAAATGATGCTAGTTTTTGTTTTTTAGCCAATAGTAAGTGTATTTAATAAATACCTATCAACTGACTGATTGATCTAAGAAATCTTAAGGCCTTTCATAATTGAGAAGGAAATAAAATTTTTCCTGTAAAGATTTTCTTAATTGTCTCTAAACTCATTATTTGAATATTATAAGGAAACAGTTAAATGAAGGAACCTAGCAGAAACATTAAGAAAAAAATTGCCCTTTCATTTCTCTGAATTTCCATGGGGAAAAAGCCTCTTCCAGAGAAACAATTCAGTGTAGCTGATTCCAGGCTGGAGAAGATAAAGATATCACATTTTCTTAATTTCATTGACATTAATTTATGAAGAATTCTGCTGGCAGTTTTAAAACAAAGTCATAGAACCCATCATCTTAGGGAAGGGTAAAAATTAGTTCATAGATTGTGGCACTGATTGCTCCCTACATTTGTAGTGCTTTGTTAAAAATAAAATGAATTCTTTGCAAGTTGGCAGTGCATTTTTATTTAATTCTTTACGTCTCATATACAATGTTCTTGTCTCTTGTAGAGGAAAAATAGTCAAATTCCACATGTGACAGTATAAAGTATTTGGATAAAGGGTGTGTGAAATAAGATATGAATTCTGTTTTTTAAAATTGGGTAGAAATGTATGCAAAATAACACTTTTCAATCTCTTTTAAATCTCACTTTAGGAGGATGTTCTAATTTCACCTTTTTGTACTTTTCATTCCATAGTTCTTCCCAACAACACTATTCACCTTCAACCTACCATCTTCTGAATTTCCCATTCCCACATTTTTTTGGTAGCACAAGAAAACAGGCTGAAAATACTAATTCTCCTTTTCACATATCCCCTCTTTAAATATTCTGACCTTTATTTTCAACTCTCACTGAGTAAAAATAATTATAGGGGAAACTGACTATTTTCTACTGTGTTGTTGGGTGTCCAGTTGGCTTCTGTGGCTCAAGGTGAATACTCTGCATCACCCAAGCTCTACTCATTCTCAACCTGAAAATTACATGAAGCCTGCAAATTACAATCACTCCCAGCAAGCAGAGGTTTAGCAAAATCTTGGTCATTCCAGCCAAGTCTGGGGGCTAAATATGTGTACCTGTATTTCCAGAAGTGGCTTCCTCTGAGACTGATACCGACTATTCTTTTTGATTTCATTTTCTTGTGCTATGTAAGTATCTGCTGATTTTTAAATGAATTCTCTATTTCTTTATTATTATTTTTCTAACATTTTGAACAAATAATAAGCAAATTGTCATACCAATTCGAAATACATCTTCAAATTAAATCCATGCTAATTATTTATATCTAAGAAGAAGTGACAGATTGCAAATTTTAACAAAATACAAAAAATAATAATGTCTTTATGCTGCATCAGTACCTTAATCCCTAAGTGTACTTTTAATGATTTATGTGTTTGTGTATTCATATGCATATATTTTTAAAGAGGGAAGGTATTTTTCCAAAAAGGAATTTCACCAGGGAAACAACACAAGGTTTTTAAACCCCAATATTTTTTTCTATGGTGGAGAAACCTTTAGGAAAAGGAACTATTGATTGCCATTCTGAAGAGCTTCCTTTTTGAACTCTTTTACTAAACCAAAAAGAAAGCTTCTTCCACAATTCAAGAAAAAAAATCAATTATTAAATGCATACTCTGCCTTCCTCCCTCTCACCCCCACCACCAAAGAAATGATATGCTGAGTTTTTCTGAGTCTTCTGAGTAATGTATTATCTATACATCTTACTACAGTTATCCTACTCTCAACATTTTGGGGGAAAGATATAAGGAAGTAAGGAGAGAGAGAAATTTTGTAGACTGATTTTTGTACTGTCAAAGTTTGGAGTAAATTTAAATAATACCTTTATTTTACTGAATGTCTGTGTTCCATAGATCCCCAAGTATTTCATACTTGCTGATTCTCAAATAGAGCCTAAATTTCCTTTTGAGGAGTATTTTAGGAAGGTGCTTTCCTTCTTTCAGACCATGGAGATACTATCTTAAAGACTTAAAAAATTAATACGTACTTCTAAATCCCCAACAAGGAACATATGAGTACAAAATTTAGAGTTGAAAAATAATAGAATTCTTCTTTGAGTTCCCTATCTAATTGGCATTCATACACTGAGTGTCCCAGGGGATAACTAAGTTCAAAGAATTCTTTGAGCATTCACTCTTAAAATTATAGTTCATGAGCCCCCACTGATGTGTTTACCTTTTGATAGCCCAAATACATCAAGGTTAATACAAAGGTATTTAGGATCATAGAATTATAAATTTAAAGTAAGGGCCCTTATTGAAAGGTAAGTAAAATACTACAAATCCACTTCCCCATAAACCTAAACCTGATGTGCACAAACCCCTACAAAACATATCATTTTTGTAGGAAAATTGGATGACCATAGAGTTAACAAGGAGAGAGTCACAAAGGTAAACAACACTTCCTATAATTCTTGCAATTAAGGTTCCCTCCCCTCCATGTTTTCTGGTCATGTTCAGGTGCTGCTCTTTGCTGGACATTCCACCAGAATGCTCCTGCCCCCCACCCCCATTCTCAGACTGCTCCAGTGCATGGTTCTCATGCTCAGATATTGTCTCTACCATCTCCAACTCCAAGTTCAGTTTAAACCCTGGCCTAAGGTACTTCTAATACCAAGGACTTGGCCATAATTTCAACATCCTCCAGTTTCAAATTCAGGTTGAAACTATTGCCAAGTCCTTGTTCATTATGGATGAAAGAATTCTCAAGTCCTCTAATCAATTGATTTTGACTGTATAATTGACCCTGGTTCACTGGCAGTTGCCACATGCCTCTACTATAAGAGATTATTATTGATGGCAGAAGGGGTGTGAGTAGAGGGTTATTATTGATAAGACAGGGGGTGGGAGGAAAGGGACTATGTGACTTCCAAGCTGTCTACCATGTATTTTAAAGACCATAAGGGGAATGACTAATATTCATCTGGTCACTTTTGTCCAATGGACAAACTCTTATGATGTTACTCCATAGACAAGTCGTTTAGGCATCTTCTTTGTACTTTACTGTCCTATCGTTTAGAGAAACACCTTAATTTGATAGACTACCATAATCTACCATCTTTATGGGACCTTGAGGCTCATTTAATCTAACTCCCTCATTTCATGGATGAGGAGACTGAGGTAAAGAGAAGTTGAATGATTTGCCCAAAGTTTCAATGTAGTAAATGGAAACGTTGATAATTAAAACAATGCCTTCAACATCTAATCTTTCTACTGTGCCATGCTACCTCTCATCATCACTGCAGAAACTCTCAATGTTGCCTTTATCTTTGATCTTTCCTTTTCAATGAAATTTTTCTAGTCCTATTTTACCTGAAGGTACCCCACCACTAGAGGCTCACCATTAATGATGAACGGAGTGCAGACACCAGATTGGCTTATCTCTCTGCACTTCAGAACTCACAAGCTCAAGAGATCTACTAACTTCAGCCTCCCTTTTAGCAGGAATTCACAACACCATTTCCATGGACAAAATAGTATCTATTTCTGAAGCTGAACTATTTGATAGTTGCCAAGAACTTTAGTGGCAAGCACTTCCTTTCCTGTGTCTTCAGCAGTTATGACTTCGGAAGAGGTGGAGGCTACAACATCTGCAGACACAGACTGAATAGTGCCTATCAGAGTTATTCACCTGGAGGATGAATGTATGGGTGTCCTGGGAAAGTGGGGAGCTTCTGCCTTCAGGCTTCTTTGGCTCAAGGTCATGCCCTGAGTCCAGGTAGGTGGAAAGGGACTTGGTGAGGGGCAGTGATGGCAGTGGTTTAGCCTTCTTAACCCATGCAGCCTACTGTCTCTACTTTTTGAACGGATCTGAGAGACTAAACAACTGAACATCAACAACAATGCTGGCACTATGCTAGGCACAATGGAAACACAGATTTTAAAAATAGAAGAAACTTTACCTCAAGAAGCTTATATTCAACAGAGGAAAAGCAAGATATATGCAGATAAACCAATGTAAAATTAATTTTATTATAGCTGGAAAGAATGTTGGATGTGGAGTCAGAGGGCCTAGGTCTGAATGCTTCTGCTGATTGCCTGTGTGAACTTGAACAGTCACTTTAATACTTTTTAGGTTCTAGATGACATAGTAGATAGATCACTAGACCTGGGGTGAGAAAGACTTGTGTTAAAAATCTTCAGATACTTCCTGGCTCTGTGATCCTGGGCAAGTTACTTGACTTGTATTTACCTCAGTTTTCCTGACTATAAAATGGGAATAGTAGCATCTACCTTCCAGGGTTGTCATGAGGATGAAAAGGAGACATAATTGTAACGTGCTTAATACAGTATCTGGCACAAAGTAGAAGCTCTATAAATGTTAGTGATCATCATTAGTTTTCTTTACTGTCATTAATATTGTCAAGAGCACTAGATCCACCTCCCTAGACCTGGTCTTCTATAGGCTGTAAGACTTAAATCGAGACTTTCAGAGCTGCTTTTAAAAGGACTTCATTCTTTGTCCAGTGAGAAGGACTTGAAAGCGTTGCTGAATGAGTTAGAGCTTTGTTGTTCAGTACTCTCCATTTGGGGTTTTCTTGGCAAAGGTACTAGAGCAGTTTGGGGCAAGGCACATATTCATTCTGACCCTGAGTTTCCTTATCAAGGAAAGGAGAACAAAAATACCCTGCACACACACACACACACACACACACACACACACACACACACCCCACCACCACCAAGTTACCTTGAATCTATTTAGTTTATATTTATATATGAACAAGCTGCTTCCCAAGCCATCCTATCACTTCCTTGAAGACAGGGACTGTCTAATTTTTGTCAGTTTCCCTGACACCCGGAACATTATCTAGTACATAACAGAAGTTGAATAAATGCTTGTTCATTGATCGAATGAGATATTATGCACACACGTGCGTGCATATGCACGTGTGTGTGTACATGTGTGTTACAAATGGCTCCTCATGGAGAATTGACTGGAACATGCATATGCATACAGTGTCATGAAAATGTGAGATATTATTGCTATTATAACCCTTTGGCAATTCTTCTAGTCAATGCTCCATGAGGAACCATTTGTCTTGTCTTTCAATAGATTGCTTCATAGAAGATTGTATCCTTAAGTTTCAGTATGAAGGAAGATTTTTGTAGGCTGTGATATAATTCTGCAAGATTTTCAAAATGGTTTCATTCTGGGGAGTCTCATTAAGAGACAAAGTGATGATAGAAATAGCATGGATTCAGAGTCAAGATAATTGTGTTCAAATTCCTCTTTACCATTAACTTGGGCAAGTCTTTGTCCCTTACTGGTACTCAGTCAATCAGTCAAGAAGCATTTATTAGGTACCTACTGTGTTCCAAGAACTGTGTTTTTAGTACTCAGTTTCTTCATTTGTAAAATTAAAAAATCAGATTTGGTGACCTCTAAATTCCCTTCTAGCTTTAACTTTATGCTATTTAGGTCTTAGAGACTGTATTATCTGGACCTGAAACATATGTTTTCTGTTGCCACAATATTCCATTAGTTGTAAACATCCACAAGTAACTAAAAGTGTTTGTTAAGAGAACTCAAATGATTTTGAAGAGTCACAGAGAACTGAATTAATTTGCCGACATACATTCACGAAAAGGCAATATTGAGAAGAGGGAAAGTTTCATGACTATGTGGGTACGTATATAATATTTGAAAACTATGAAAAATGGAAGTCTGTAACTGAATATGATACTTATAAAGTAGTCTTATAATATTTAAATACTGAACAGAGTATTTTGTATTTGATCCTGAAAGGAGCTGGAAACCACTGGAGGTTATTGAGTAGGGGTAGCATGGATACAATGAACTGAATAAATGAGAGGAGGATGATTTTTCTTCCTCTGTTCCCTCTTTTTGAGAAATGGACCTGGGGGTGTTTGTTCCTGTTCTGTATTATCTTCAGTGTCAGATGCCAAGGTGATTCCCCCAAGGACCAGGAGTTTGAGCCATGGTTATCTTGGAGCCAGGATTGCAAGAATGGTGATACAGTCAGCCAGCCCAGCATGGAAGCCCTGAAACCAGGGTATGTCAAGTTCCAGGAACATTTTGGACATGGGATTGGGACTGTTCTTTGCAGGAACTGAGTCAAACTGTGAGCCTGATTTCCTTCCCCTCCCCAGAGATTGAAATAGTGGAACAGAAGAGGAAGATTATGTCTCCCATGCAGTGCCAGAATAAGTTTGTTTATTTATGATTATACCTTTTGAAGTAACTATTTCTGTGTGTATGTTACACTCACATACACATGTTCCCATTAGTAGCTAAATGGGGCACCCCTTACAACTGAGTGAATGCCATCAGTAGGGGCTAGAACCATTCGCAAAAGAAAGTCTAAAACTCCAAAAATTCACCTAAAAATATTGGAGAATTCCTGGAGCAGGGAGAGTGAAATCTAACCTTCAGTTGGTTGAGGCCAGGATAGCACATGTTACATATGGGGCCAAGTTGAGAATAAAATTGGACCCTTCGTTTCTGTGGAGACCCAGTAGAGAGATTCCCTCTCCAGGACTTCTGATTTTTGAGGTACTCCCTAGAATGAGATCCTAGAGAAATTTTGCAAAAAAAAAATATAGGCTGTAAATGTACTAACCCCTAGCCCTACTCCTAGCCCCAGGAGTATTCCTCACAAGTCAATTCCCATTCTAATTTTGCAAACTTTTCATTTGGTGATTGCTTGATTAAGTATTTGCTGTGTTTCTGAATTCTGGAAAAGATTTGATATACTAATGTGTTTTGTGTTAGAGTGCTTTATAAATACTGATGTTAAGTTTAATGTAAAAAATCTGGCATCACTGGATTACTACTGTCTAGTAGAAGTGTTCATATTATTCTTTCTGCATTTAAACAGAACTCAATTGCTTGCCTTTTGTGAAAGCAAAAAGTCCTACAGCTTCTTAGTGTGAGAAGGCTCCTGCCTAAAATCTGCAAGTACCTCACATTTTTTGCTGCTTCTCTTGGTCTCCTTTCCTTCTTGTCCTGATTGGTTAGTTTGTAATTTCATTTATTTTACCATCACGGTTGCAAAGATGAGGGGAACAGGTTTGGGATGTGTCTCAAATAAGGAACCAAGAAAAATTTGCCTTACCTCTATGGGGATCACCTATATCAGCACCCCCACCCCCCAGATTTTTTCTCATGCATAAGGAAGGTATTTATTTGCTACAAACAAAAGAAATGCTTAATATAAAAGGCTTTCACAAATGTGCATTCATAGAAAGAACTAAAGTAGTTTACAATGACATAAATATTTTTATACTCTCTTGAAAGGTTTCTGCTTAAAACATCAAAACATGATACAATTTACAGGACTGCTTGAAGAGGCATTGTTACATTTCTCCTCAACTCTGCACTGTCCAAAAAACTTCTTTTAGGTCCATGTTTTCTGGCAAATCAGGCAAGGACCTTCTATCCCTAGAAAATTTTAGTGTGTGTACCCTATGTAGAAAGGGATATTTTTTGTACAGATCTGAATTGTTTACCCTTAGGTATTGAGGAGTTATTGGAACAATTTCTACTCAGAACAGTTTTCTCATTTGAGAAAGGGACAAAGCTAAGGTGACCCCAGGATCCAAATTCCTGTGGGGAGAGCTCCATGAAGCTTGGAAAGCTCAGCGTGGATCAGGTTTCTATTCAAGATCTTTTTTTAAAAATCTTTGCTCTTTGCTTGTGGATAGAGAAATGACCTACAAGTTCCAGAAAGTATAGCTATTGGGTAAATTTGTGAAAATACTTCTTATTCAGTTGACTTATTGGGGAAACTTTATGAAGTGTTCTTAATTATGTGAATCTGTAAATCTTTGTATTTTTTCTCTGTACATGTGGGATTGCCAATGACAATTTAGCATTAGCTGTTTGAGACTTTACTGTATGGCACTGGGGAAGCAAGTTAAAGGGCATTTCTTATGCCTTCTCAGAAGTCATAGAGAATTGTTGTGAATTTAGGATGAGGACTGCGTTCAAACATATACAGGTGCCTTAATGGCTGGGACAAGAGTCTGGGGGAAGTTGTTTTGGTTCTTTATCATTTGTCTTTCTTAGTTTCAGGTGCTAGAGGGGTTCTCCATAGGATTACAGAATCAGAGACATGGTGACTTTGGAGTTAGGATTGCAAGCAGGGTGGTCTGTTGAGTCAGTCCAGCATTTCCACCCCAAGAAGTCAGGGTACCTGGAATAAGAGTCCCAAGGGTATTTTACACTTAGAACTGGGACTATGTTCTATGGGAACTGAGCTAAGGTATGAACCCAATCCCCTTCCCTTCTCCAGGGACTGAGGTATAAGGGGAGTGGGAAATTATGCTTCCCACATACTGAGGGAGTATGTTATTTATATTTGTATATCTTTTGAAATAAATATTTCTGTGTGAAAGTTAATCTGTTAGTGTCTAAATGTCACTAGAATTCAGGGGGTCACCCCCTCTACATTTAGGGGGAATACCATCAGTGAGTGCTGGAGCACTCATCTGTAGAGAGACTAGATCCCCCTAAAATTCCTTAGAGTTACCAGAGAACTCTGGGGAGAAGATTGTAATCTAACCTACCTGTAACCTAACCTTCCATTATCAGGTGGTGGGTACAGGGTAGCGTATTATGACTATGAAATAATAATGTTGATTTTTTTTTTGAAATTTTGTCAGAAAGGGAATCTCACCTGGAATCTTTTCACTTTTTTTTAAAGCCTTTAACATTTTATTTTTAAATTATATACATTTTTTCAATCAGCAAAAATCTACTTTTTCTCCCTTCTTTATTCCCCACTTTGAGAATGAAAAAAAGCTCCAAAACTCTTGTTGCAAATATGCATATATATATATATATATATATATATACACACATAAACACATACATACATACATATACACATACATACACACAAATATATATATATATATATATATAGTCAAGCAAAACAAATTTCCCCATTGGCCATGTCATAGAAAGACAGACAGACACACATATGTATTTCGTATATACGAAACATAGTGTGTATATATGTATGTGTATCATTCTGCATTGCTTCCTTCACCTCTGTGTCATGAGGTGGGTAGCATGTTTTATCATTAGTCCTCTGAAATCATTGCTGGTCACTGCACTGATCAGAGTTCTTTACTTTTCAGAAAGACTTTTCTTTGTCATATTGTTATTTTTGTATAAATTGTTCTCATGGTTCT
Organism: Potorous gilbertii; assembly: GCA_028658325.1. Lineage (NCBI taxonomy): Eukaryota > Metazoa > Chordata > Mammalia > Diprotodontia > Potoroidae > Potorous > Potorous gilbertii. The sequence goes on from CM053769.1 coordinate 685,465,554, forward strand.
GTTCACTTCACTTTGTATTAGTTCTCAGGTTTCTCTGAAATGATCCCCTTCATTGTTCATGATTGGACAATAGTACTCCATCGCAATGGGTTTGCTGGTGTTCAGGGAGGACTAGCACCTCTTGTGTGAAGGCTTGCCAAACTTTTATCAGGACTGGTCATTCACTTTTGGTGTCTACCTGTCTTCTAAACCTGTGGCTCCAAGAAGCTGTAGCATGTGTAGTAGCTACATCCCAACAATCTTGGAAGATGGGATAAACCAGGTTGAGGGTAAACAATGGAGCTTAAATCTGTCAGTGAGTTAATGGGAGGTCTACCCCAAGCATTTGAAGACTTTCCCTGGCAATTTGTTCCAATAGACAATATAGGCAGCAGGAACAGGTGCTGTGGAGTGCTTAGACCTTAATTTGACATTGAAGATGCCAAGGTCAGCATCCTGGGCTATGGACAATCATCTGAACTTTTGTCCTGCTACTGGTTCTGGAAGAGAGAGTGACTCTGCCCCACTTAAATCCAATTCACACAAAAGTCAAGACATTACCCATCATCCACTACTTTACTATTTTTATAATTTTATTACTTATTTTATTATTTTACTATCTTACTCTTTTACCTACCTTGAAGTCCTGTGGCTTTGAGTGAGTGACAAAGTGACAGGTGCAGATACACTGGGAGCTGTAGTCACACAAGGCTGTGGGTTTTCTTCTCACTGGACTGAAGCAGCAGTGGAATTCAGCAGCCCCCTGGGTATATGAGCAGCTTTTTAAAAGGACCACACTGCTTGCCTACTGGAATGAGGAAGAAGCTACAAAAGATGCTCTGAAAATTGTTTGTTTCACCCAACCCTGGCCTGCTTACGCTGGCAGGTGGCAAACCCACCCTGCACTCAAAACAAAAAAAAAATACAAAAATTTTTATAAAGATGATTCCACTCACCATTCTTATGTGGAATATGAGTACACTCATGAACAACATGAAATCCAGTAGACCTGAAAGATGAACAGCTCTTGCTGTGAGAGAACTCAGCAGGTACCACTTCTAAATAGTAGCTCTGAGTGAAACAAGATTGGTAAGTGAAGCCCAGCTTGCTGAAACTGGAGCTGGATACACATTTTTCTGGAGTGGCTCTAGTAATGGGAAATGCCACGAAACTGTCATGAAGTTTGCAGTCAAAACTAATCTAAGTCAATAAGCTTGTGTGCCTCACAAAAGGAGTGAAAGACAGTCTCATGACAATGTGGTTTCCACTTCTAGGAAAGTGGGATGACACCATTATCAGTGAGGAGTATGCTCCCACCATGATGAACCCTCGATGAGATCAAAGAAAATTTTATGAGACATAGAAACCCTTATAATCAATGTTCTGAAAGAGGACAACCTTTTAATTCTGGAACAGACATGGACTATCAGGCATGTCAAGGAGTCCTTGGAATGAATGAAGTCAGAAACAGCTGCATTCACTTGCTACTAAAGACTTGTGCATCTCATGACTTTCTCACCACCAACATTATCTTCTGCTTACCTAAAAGTAATAAAACAATGTGGATTACAGCAAGAACTGACATGTAATAGACTATGTCATTATAAATAAAAGAGACAGAGAAGATATGAGAGTGACAAAGGTGATGCGTGGTGCAGAGTGCTGGACCTTATCCTCTCCAAGCTAAACATCTGTATTCAACAAAAGTGGCATCCTCAAGGCAACTTTATGCATGAACAGTTTATTGCTGACCTGGAGGGAAATCTGAGTCAACTGACAGTTAACAACAGTGGAACAGAAAATCAGTGGGCAGCTTTCAGAGATTTTGAAGTACAGCACTGCCTTTACTCATCTGGGCCAGAACACTCACAAACATCAGGATTGGTTTGATGGAAATGATGGAGAAATGCAGAAGCTGCCAAATGAAAAACAAGTATTCAATAGGGTTTACCAGCAGGTAAACCAGTTCATCTGTCTCTAAGAAGGCAGTGTTTAATTCCATCCAAAGTAAAGTGCAAGTGAATCTTAGAGATATAAGATTCTTGGCTCATTAAGAAAGCAGATGAAATTTAGTTTTATGCTCATAGAAATAACCTAAAGGGCTTCTATGATGCTCTGAAGATAGATATGGGCCAAAGACCTCTAGTGCTTCTCAATTATGCAGCACTGATGGAAACACACTGATAAGTGATATGATCTTCAAGACATGATCGTGGAGAGATGAGTTGAATACTTCCACAGTGTTCTCAACAGACCATCATCAACCAATGCTGAAACCATTGACCATGCACCTCAGGTTGAAGTCAATCCCTTTCTAGTCAAACTTCCAACTGAAGAAGAGGTATTTAATAACATTAGGCTCCTCTCATGTGACAAAACACTTGGCATTGATTTGATTCCAGTAGGAATCTACAAGGCAAAAGATCCATTGCTGACACAAAAGTTGATTGAAGTCTTCCATATTATATTGCAATAGAATGTTATTCCGAAGAGATCAAGGATACCTTCATTGTCCATCTCTATTAAGGTTGTCCTGTGACAATCACAAGGGAGGGTGTTCTCTCTCTTAGTCATTGCTGGAAAGATTCTTGCTAGAGTGCTCCTTAATTAACTGATTCTTCACCGGGAAGATGTCATCAAGAGCCAGTGTGACTTTAGAAAGGACTGAGGAATGGTTGACATGCTGTTTGCTGTCCAACAGCTCCAGGATAAATGCCAGAAGCCAAAAAAAGATCTTTACACAGCACTCATCAACATGATGAAGGCCTTTGATACTGTCAGTCATGAGGGTCTATGGAAGATTGTGGCAAAATTTCATTGCCCAAAGTTTATCAGTACTGTATGTCAGTAAAGAAAGATGCTCTCATGCTTTCCTAGTCACCAGTGGAGTGAAGCAGGGTTGTGTGCTTGCTTCCATGTGTTTCAGCATGATGTTTTCCACAACGTTGTCAGATGCCTTCAAAGAGAACAAAAAGGACATCAGTCAACTACCACAATGATGGCAAATTATTTAACTTGACAAAGCTACAAACCAAGACTAAAGTGGAGGGAGAGTTGGCATGCAACTTTTTGTTTGCCATTGATTGTACACTTAATGTAGCCTCTGAGACTGAGATGCAACAGAATATGGATTGATTCTCTGCTGCTTGTACTAATTTTGGCATGACAATCAATAACAAGAAAACTGAGGTTCTTCACCAACTATCACTATACCACGCATATGTGGAACCACTGGTTACAGAAAATGGAGAATGTTTGAATGTTGTGGATAAGTTCACTTACCTTGGCAATATACTTTTCAGGGATGTCTACATAGATGATGAGGTTGAAACATGAATTACCAAAGCTATCTCAGTGTTTAGGAGGCTCCAAAAGAATGTTTGGAAGAAAAAGGTGTTAGACTGCATGCCAAACTGAAGGTCTACAGAACTTTTGTGCTGCCCTTATTATTTTATGCCTGTGAAGTCTGGCAAAGTGCCAGAAAATCAAACAAATCATGCATTTGATTGTCTTAGGAAGATTCTGAAGACTACCTGGAAAGATAAGGCATCAGACACTGAGGTCCTCTCTCAAACTGAACTGCCAAGCCAACCATTCAAACTCTATTGCAGAGACGACAACTCTAGTGAACTGGCCACACAGTCCAAATGCCAAATGTATGTTTACCTGAAAGACAACTTGCACCAGGTGAATGCTCACAAGGAGGTCAGAAGGAACAGTGCAGGGACACTCTCGAGGTTTCCCTGAAGAACTTTAGCATTGATTATGAGACATGGTAGTGACCAGCACAAGATCACCCAGCATGGTGTGCCCATATCCAAGAAGGCACTGTGCTCCATTTTTGCCTTCTTTACTTACCTCACTCTCCCAGTTACTTATCAGAGAAGAGATGCCCTTTCTCACAAGATCCTAATAAAATCTTGCTGCTTTGCTTCTACCTTGAGAAGTCTCTTATTTTATTTGAGTCAGTAGTCTCTGACCCACAATACTGATGAGCCGTAGCTGAACACACTATACCTTTATCCCAACACCACGATCTATTGGTCCTTTTTCAATACAAAGGATGAATAATTCCATCTCACTTATATACCATAACTTGAGTAATCATCCCCAAATTTATTGGCATTCCATTTACCATTCTTGGTACCTCAAAAAAACTATAATTTTGTAGATCTTTAGGGTTATATCTATTTATTTATTGCTTAGGGCTAATTCCTCCTTTAATTTACTCTCCCTCTAATTGTGCTTCTTCCCCTTTCCCTTCCATTTTTCCCTGCTAAGTAAAATGTATTATTATATCAAAATATGTGTTTGTAAATTCTTACCTCCATTGACCAGTTCAGATGAGAGTGAGGTTCTAGTATCAGAAGTTGCCCACCTTCATGTGCTCCCTCCCCACTCTCATCTCCTCCTTGTTTGTATGGCTATTTGTGCACTGTGCTTAGATGAGATGATTTTCCTTGCCCCTTTTGCCTAAGCACATTCCTTTGCTTCCCTTTTCATTCTTAATTTAAGATCATCAAGACATACCAGAACCACTCCTAGGCCTTCTGTCTAATGAAACTCTCTCTATGACCCCTGATAATGCTTTCATTCATTGGGGACACATATCATCTGCTCATATTAAAATGTAAGCAGTTTATTCTTGTTTAGAACCATATAGTTGTTTATTCAAGTTTGCCCTTTTATCTTTTTCTCAACTCCTGTGTTTAAATTCAAAGTTTCTACACAGCTCTGCTCTTTTCATTATTAATGCTCAAAAGTCCTCTGTTTCTTTAATAAAGGAGTTTTTTCCCCTCTAGGATTATTTTCAGTTTTTCTGAGTAAGTCATTCTTGTAGATAATCTCTATATCTTTTATTTTTTGAAATATGGTATTCTACTCTTTCTCTACTCCTCTACGGTGGTGACTGCTAAATTATGTGTTATTCTGAATGTGACTCCTCAATATTTGAATTATTTCTTTCTTTCTGGCTACTTGTAATATGTTTTTTTCCTTTTGACCTGGAATCTCTGGGATTTGGCTATCAAGATGCAGTTTCTTTTAGGAGATGACTGGTAGATTCTTCCTATTTCCACTTAGCCCTCTGGTTCTATGAAATCTGGACAATTTTAAAATTTATTTAAATATAAATAGTCTGATGATTCTCATGTTTTTCCTCCTTGATCTGTTTTCCAGGTAAGTTGTTTTTGCTATGAGAGAGCTTAAATTTTCTTGAGTTTTTTTTATTCTTCTGACTTTATTTTAATATCTCTTACCTCATGGGGTCATTAGCTTCTGTTTGGTGCATTTAAAGTGTCAGGTTGATGGTTGCGTAAACACGTTTTTGAACCTCCTATGCTAAGTTGTTCATTCTTTCTTTCTTCCATAGCTTTCACTTCTTTTCCAATCTTTTACACTCTCATTTCATTGACCAAAATATCTTCAACTCTTTTTTTCACTCTTGCATCATCTTTTCCAGAAATTCTAATTAAATGGATGCCCAATCTGTGTGTTTTTTTTGAAGCTTTGCTTGTCAATGTTTTAAAGTCATTATCTTCTTCTGAGTTTGTGTGTCTTGAAGTGTCACTGTCACCATCATGACTTTTTATATTGGAATTTTTTTTTTGCTTGTTTTCCCAGCCTATTTCCTGATTTCCAACTTGATATTAGAGCTGGGCTTATCATATTTCAAGAGGGAAGAGCTAGGCTGGTCCTCTTGCTGCATTCTTGGAGTTCTGAGTATTGCATTGTTGCAGAATCTCCAAGAATAACTCAGCATTAAGAATGCAAGCTTTCAGCACTCCCAAAATGATCTGGTACTGGTCTTTGGCAAAGTTTGATAGCTACCACCCTTCCTTCCCCAATGTGAGCTATGCAAATTCCTCACCTGAGGTTAGGTTTGAACAACAGTAGATTGCTACTGAAATTAGACATTGGCAGCCAGTTTGGAAGCTCTGCTGGGTCAGAGTGACCAAACTTCAAACTCCCCTTTGGTTTTGGATTTTGATCTGGTAATTTCCCTTCAGGTTTCAGAGTGAATCAGAAGCTGGAACTGATGCCCTATTCTTTTGCTCTCTGATCTATGGCTCTGTGCTTCTGAACTTGCTTGTCTTGATATAGTGAGGGTGACAGGTGCAGGTCCCTTCACCAGTGTGCTCTGGATTTAAGACCCTTGGAACTAGGTAAGGAACAAAATAACTTGCCAGTTCATACCCATCCCCATTATGGTGTTCTGGTATTAGTCTAGGGAGTCAGAGCAAATCAAAGACCTTCTCTAAAGTTTATGCTGCTACCCCAGAACTCAGTGCCTTAGCTCAGGGGGCAGAAAACATCCTGCTCCCAAGGGGAATATAAACCATTGCAGATTCTAATCCTTGGTACACCTAAGGTTCTGTGGAAATAATATATTTTCAGGGTCTTGGGAACTGGAAGCAAAGTGCTTGTACAATGAGTAAGATTAACAACAAGCAACACATATTTATTAAATACCTACTATGTGCCAGGTGCTGTTCTAGAAGCTAAGGATGCAAATAAATAGAATTTTTAAAATCCCTACTCATAGTACACTTATATTCTAAAGGGAGAAATAAGAAATAGGTATAAATATATACAACATAATATAAAGTTAATAAATTATATACAAAGTACTTAAATATAAGATAGTTTGGGAAGGACTCTAGTTGGGGAGATTAGGAAAAGCTTCATGAAGAAGATGGTGCCTCATTTCATGCCATCATGGGATGATGTTCTAAAACAAAGTAGACTATGAGTTCAGCACGACTTTCAATACCTGAGTCATTCATTTTCTTATTCTTTGTTTTAAAAGTACTGATACCTTTTTTAACATTACCAAAATTTCCCTCAGTATCCTTTCTCTTCTTCCCAGAGAATGTCTCCCATAAAACAAAAATAAAGACAAAAAAGGAGACAATTTAAAAATCAGCAAGACTGATTAATACATCGCAAAATTCTGAAAATGTGTGTTGTTAGTTATGTCTAACTCTGTGTACTGAATTCTGAGATAATTTGGCATGACTTTTAGAGAAAGTCTTTGGTTTGCTCTGACTCCTCAAACCCATATCAGAACATGCTTGGAGTTTCTTTGGCAAAGATATTGGAGTGGTTTGCCGTTTCTTTCTCTCGCTTATTTTACAGATAGGGAAACTGAAGAAGGCTAGATTAAATGACTTGCTCAGGGTCACACAGCTAGTAAGTATCTGAGACCATATTTGAACTCAGAAAGATGAGTCTTCCTGACTCCAGACCTGACCCTCCTTCCACTACCCCATATAGCTGCCTGAAAATATATGTTAGTATACCACATTTGTGGGTAAAGAGGGGTGGAGTAGGGGGTATCTTGTTATAGCTCTCTTTCTGAGCTATGCTGGCTTTGGGAATTTTGCAATATTCACTTTTGATTGTCTCTTTGTCTATGTGTGATAGTTCTTTCTGCTTGCATTGTAATTATTGGTTTTTTTAAATTTTCTTGGCTAGGCTTATATTACTCTGCATCAGTAAATAGATATTTTTCCATGTTTCTCAGTGTTCATGACATTCATCATTTCTTACAGTATAATAATATTTCATGACATATATAGATCATAATTTGGTTATATTTATCCATTCCTTAACTCATGGGTATCAATTTTGCTTCCAATACTCTGCTATCACAAAAAGTGCTGCTGTGGCATATAGAGAGATGTATTTTTTATCAGTATTCTCCTTGGGCTGTAAAACTAGTAAAGGTATTTATGGGCCAAAGTGTGTGGACATTGGATTTACTTTATTTGCATAATTCCAAAACGTTGTAAGGATTCATAGCCCCACTAACAATGTACTTGAGTGTCTATTTTCCAACACTGACTCTTCTCATTCTTCTAATTTTTACTAATTTTCAAGATCCATCGCCTTTTTCTTGCATCATCAAGGTTTCAAAATGGTAGAAGATATCAGTCATCTGGGAGTCAGAGCTGAACATGGTTCCACATGAGAAAGCCATCTGCAATTGATGCCTTGGCTTCCTTTCTTCTCACTCTCCCCTTAACGCTCTGTAGTTTGACTTTTGGCCTCATCATTCAACTGAAGCTGTTCCCTCCAGTTCCCAATGATCTCTTAATTGCTAAATCTAATTACCTTTTCTTGATCCCTATCCATCTTGACCTCTCTGCAGCCTTTGACACTGTTGATCACCCTTTTCTCCTTGATACTCTCCACCTACTGATCTGACTGCTCCTTTGCTGGATCATTTAAAAAAATAATTAATTTATTTGTTTTCAGTTTTCGACAACCACTTTTATAAGTTTTGATATTTCTTCCCCTCTTTCCCCAAGATGGCATGCAATCTTAAATGGGTTCTACACATTCCTAATAGACACATTTTCACATTAGTCATGTTGCGTAGAAGAATTAAAATGAATGGCAGAAACCACGAGGTAAACCAAACTAAAACATAACATAAGAAAAGAGAAAACAGTCTGCTTCATTCTGTGTTTTGACTCTACAGCTCTTTCTCTGGATGTGGAGGGCCTTTGCATCATGAGTCCTTTGGAAATGTTTTAGGTCCTTGCATTGCTGTGAAAGGCTAAGTTTATCAGACACAGTCCTCACACACTGTGACTCTTACTGTATACGATACTTTCCTCGTTCTGCTCATTTCACTCAATATTGGTTCATGTAAATATCTTCAGGTTTTTCTGAAGTCTGCCTATTTGTCATTTCTTATGGCATAATAGTATTCCATTACATTCATATACCACAACTTGTCACTCATTCCCCAATGGATGGGCATCCCCTTGATTTCCAGTTTTTGGCCACCACAATAAGAGCTGCTATAAATATTTTTGCACATGCCAGTCCTTTTCCCATTTTTATGATCTCTGGGATACAGCCCAAGAAGTGGTATTGTTGGGTTAAAGGGTATACACATTTTCTAGACCTTTGGACATAGTTCCAAATTACTCTCCAGAATGGTTGGATCAGCTCACAGCTCCACCAACAATGAATTAGTGTTTCAACTCTCCCACATCTCCCACATGTATCATTTTCCTGTTTTGTCATGTTATAGGTGTGATATGGTACCTCAAAGTTGTTTTGATTTGCATCTCTCTTATCAACAGTGATTTAAAGTATTTTTTTCATATGACTATAGATCCTTTGCTGAATCTTTATTTGAGCCATACCTACTAACTCTGGGATTCTGTCCTAGGCCCTTTTCTCTTCTCCCTCTATAATATTTAACTTAATGACCTCATCAACTCTCATAGATCATCTATCTATTAATTATCATCTCTATGCAGATGATGCTCAGATTTGTGCAACCTTGACCTCCTTCTTGATGTACAATCTGACATGTTTGGCTATTAGATATTTCAAACCAGTGTCCCATAGATATCTTAAATTGAACATGTCCAAAACTGAATTCATTATCTTTGCTCCTAATTCTTCCCCTCTTTTAATTTCCCTATTGCTGTCCAGAGTACCACTGTCTTGCCAGTTATCCAGGCTTGCAACCTAGTTGTCATCCCTGATTTTATACTGTCTCAACCACATATCCACTGCCACATCTCTTGCATAAACCCTCTTCTCTCCTATGCCACAACTGCCCTGGTACAGGCCCTCACCACCCCTTGTATGGAATAGTCATTGGTCGGTCTCTTTGCCTCAGGTCTCTTGCCAGGTTAGTTCCTCTTCAACTCAGTTGTCAAACTGATATTTATTATGTGTAAGTCTGACCATGTCATTCCCCTGTTCAATCAACTTCAGTCCCTATTGCCTCCACTCCTATTATAGCTTATAGATTTCTAACTCCCACTTCCTTTATCCTCATGCCTGAGGGTCAGGTTCTCTCTCCTGTCTTCCTCTGTTCTCTCAACCCTATTATGCTCTTTCCTACCTTTCCAATGTCCATTTTTTTCTTTATTATAGTTTCATTGTCAAAGCAGGGTGGGACCTCAGAGGTCATATGATCCAAACTGAAATCCAGAGATCTTATGCCTCTTCTATATCACATTACTTAGTAAGTAGTAGAGACTCTGTTGTGCCTACTGTAATCCAGAGCAAATTAGAAATGATTTGGTCAATCTGTTTCATCTTTAGGGAAACTTAGCCTGAATGAAATGGTTAACTATTTAATTAGCATTCCTAGCTTTATTAAAAGTCAGTTTTGTTCCAAAAAAAAGTTAACATAAAGACAAGCCAACAAAGAATATTCTGTATTTTGAGGGGAAAAAAGCTTGAAGTTTTCATAGCAGTCATAGAGAGTCTAGGATATTTTTCCCAGTAATTTCTCCAGTATGGAAAATACATTGTGAAATTAACTTTTGGCTTAATTATCTACAAAAAGTATTTTTATCCATAAATTCAGGGTCATCATCAACTTTAACTGTTATTACATGAAAAAGTTGTCATGAAAAATTAGGTTACATTTTTAATACACTCTTAAGTGATTTGCTCCCTTAATTCTTTAGGAATTCCACATCATAGAGAGGTTTGCCAGAAAAGACGCTAAATAAGGGTAAGTAACTTAAAAAAATATAAGGAAATGTTAACTGATAATTAGTTAGGCCATGATATATAATTTATTTAAGAAGCACATAGTTTAAGCTATCTCTAATGTAATATAGGTCTAATTATTTCCAAAAAAGAGGTACATACTATGTATTATAAGTGAAATGAGTAAGTAGTACAAACTTATGTGATGAAAATGCCAGCAAGAATTTAAAAAAAAGAAAGCAGCTCAAAGAAACATGAGGAAGATACAGGTATTGAAAGGCAAATGATATGGTAGAAAAATTTTGTTTCTGCAATGTCAGGGGGAAGGTAATAAGCTTAATAATAAAGTAATAATACAACCTACTATGTGCCATAGTGTACTGTGCTAAGCACTTTTTGTAAATATTTCATTTTACAAATTCTATTTTTAATTTATGGACCAAAATAAATATTTTCATAAGATAGCACAAGAAAAAGAATGATTGCATATGATATTACAAATCTACTATGCACAACTTGCTTTTTCAAATACAGAAAAAATTATCCTGTAAAATTTTTTCTTCCCTCCCCCTCTGCCTTAGAGATGGCTAACTTTACACACAAATAGGCATATATATATATATATATATATATATATATATATTTATCAGTCCTTTATCTGGATGCAGATAACATCTTTCTTCATATATCTTTTATAATTCATTTGGATATTTACAATAGTTATAATAACGTATTCACTCAAAGTTGTTTTTAAAAACAATACCACTATTCCTGCATACAATGTTCTCATGGTTCTGCTCATTTTGCTCTGTATTATTTCATAAAAATCCTTCTATATTTTTCTAAAATCATGAGCTCATTTCTTATAGCACAGTGTTCCATCGCAGTCTTATACCACAACTTGTTCAGCCATTCCCCAATTGAGGGGCTTCCCTGAAATTTCTAGCTCTTTGCCACCACAAAGAGAACTGCTATAAACATTTTAGAACATATAGGTTCTTTTCCATTTTCCCTAATTATTCTTGGAAATACCCCTAGTAGCGGCATTGCTGGATCAAAGGGTACAGATAATTTAATGTTTTCTTGGGCATAGTTCGAGATTGCTCTCCTAAATGGTTGGATTAGTTCACAATTCCATCATCAATGAATTAGTGTCCCAATTTTTCCATATCCTCTTCAATATTTGTCACTTTCTCCTATCACTTTAGTCAATATGGTAGATGCAAAATGATATATCAAGGTTGTTTTATTTTGCATTTCTCTAATCAATAATGGTTTAGGAACTTTTTCATATGGCTATAAATTGTTTTGATTTCTTCATTAGAAAACTACCTGTTCTTATCCTTTGATCACTTATCAAATGGGGAATTACTCAGTCATCTCATTTGATCTTACAACAACACCGAGAAGTAGTTTGTTATTATTTTATTATTATATCTATTTTACAATTGGAGAAACTGACGTAAAAGAATGCTAAGTGACTTGCCCAGGGTCATAAAGCTACTATGTGAGACCAACTTTGAATTTGGCTCTTCTTGACTTCAGGCTCAGCATACTTACCCACTGTGTCACCAACTGCCTCCAAAGAGCTCAAGTCTAGAATATATGTCTTACTAGCTCTGTGACTTTAGGCAAGCTACTTCTTTGAAAACTATATCTTCCTCATTTTTAAATTAGGGGACTGAACTTCATGGTCTCTAAAGTGTCTTTTACCATGATCCAAGACAATTCCAAAGGACCCATGGTGAAAAAGGCTATTTATCTCTAGAGAGAAAACTGATGAAATCATAGTGCAGCTTGAAGCATACCATATTTTTGAACTTCGTCTTTCTTATTTCTTTTTTTTGCAACATGGCTAATATGAAAACATGTTTTGCATAATTTTGTATGCGTAATTGATATCATATTATTTGCCTTCTCAATGGGTGGAGGAGAGGAGAGAGGGAGTGAATTTAGAATTCATTTTTTAAAAAAGAATGTCAAACATAAATTAAAAATCTAAGATTTCTTTTAGTTCTAAAACTTTAATGACAAGCTTAACTTGGAAATTGCACCATAGTAATAGACACCTAGAAGGCTTGTCAACTAAAAAACTGTGTCAAGTGATAAAATCTTATGTAAACACACATATGCATTACAAATATACATACAATATGCATAGAAAGAGAGAGAAAGATAGATCTTGGACAGTACGTAAAACATGGCAACAATATATACAAATGTCATATATATTGGGGCTACTATCTTGGGCATTAAATACAACAAAATGGCATATATCCTACATATATTTACATATTGTATATTAAAGTACATGCATATATGAGTACATCATTATAAAATATATATTAAAGTATCTATATGTTTGTATACATGTCACTACATTATGTATATTGCTCTAGATCAAACTTTACCATTGTTAATTATATGGATTAAGAGGTATCAACAGCGTAACATTTTTTGTGAGTCCCTATGGTTTAAAAGCACAACTAGTAGTTGAAAGGGAGTCACTTAGAAGAAATTTGAGAGCAAATGGTTTTAAAATTCGTAAGCCAAATTCAGATATGTGAGTTGTTTTCAAATACACACAAGTGCACATATCTAGTACTATGATTAAAACTGTTTTCTATTCTTTTCAAAATTATCATGCTGGACCAACAAAGAGTACTTACACGGGTTCTCTCTAAACACCTTAATACCTGTGCTGCTTTAAGATTCACCAAACATTAAAAACTTGGAAAGACTTAGGTGAATTGATACAAAGTAAAATGAGCAGAACCAGGAGAACTTTGCATACAGTAACAGCAATATTGTGTGGTTAATAACGATGGATGACTTAGTTTTTCTTGGGTAAACACAGTGATCCAAGAAAATTCTGAAGGACTTAGGATGAAAAGGGCTTTGTAGATCCAGAGAAAGAACTGATGGAGTCTAAATATAGATCCAAGCCTACTTTTTCTTTATTTTTTTTGTGTTAGTTTTCTTATTTGTTTCCTTTTACATAATGACTGATATGGAAATATGTTTTACATGACAGCACACGCATAACTCATATCAAATTGTTTATCTTCTCAATGGGGTGACAGAGGGAAAGAGAAGGAAGGAGAGAATTTGGAACTCAAAATTTTTTTTGCTGTTAAAAATTTATATTTTTAAATTTTACACTACTTTTTCCCTTTACATTGCCTAGATATCTTGCTGTATCCCTTCCCTCTATCATCTCCCAGAGAAACATTGCTTATAACAGAATTTTCCTAAAATGAGGAAAGAAAATATTTGTAAAAGTGATCAATACATAAAAAAAAGTCACATTATATACATATTCCTCTCTCATGGACCCCAACCTCTGTAATGGAGGAAGAATAGTGTTTTCCTTTCTTTGGAGTAAAATTGTTCTTCATAATTTTACATAATTTACATAATTTTACAACAATAATTTTTATTGTTTTGTGGTAAGTCTGTTAATGACCATTTATTATGTGCCAGGCACTATGATAAACACTCTTCATTAAAAGAAAGGTAAAATAAATAAATAATACATATATTATATATATAGTGAAGCTTTGAGTTAAGCTAGTGGATACCTTTTCAAAATAGTTTATATGTAAAAGATATACTAAATTTCAGTTAGATAATTTTTTCCCTCAAATGAGTTATTAGATTCTATGAAATCTTTCCATGGGTTCCTTGAACGTCTAGGATTCCTGGTAAGCAAGCATTTGCTAGACTTTTACTGTTTGCTAGACACTGTGCTCAGCACTGCAAATACAAAGAAAAGCAAAGAAGATGGTCTCTGCTCTCAAAGAGCTCCCATTCTTTTTTTTATGTTTACTTATTTATTTTTAGTTTTCAACAATAATTTCCACAAAATTTTGAGTTCCAAATTTTCTCCCCATCTCTCCCCTCCCCCAACCCAAAACACTGTGCATTCTGATTACCCCTTTCCCCAAACTACTCTCTCTTCTATCACACCCCTCCCTTCCCTTATCCCCATCATCTCTCTTCTTGTAGGGCAAAATAGATTTCTATACCTCATTATCTATATTTCTTATTTCCCAGCTGTATGCAAAAACAATTCTCAACATTCATTCTTAAAAGTTCGAATTCCAACTTCTCTCCCTTTCTCTTCCCTACCCATCCCCACTAAGAAGGCAAGCAATTCAATATAGGTTATATACATGTAGTTTTGCAAAAGACTTCCATAATAGTCATGTTGTGTAAGACTAATTATATTTCCCTCGACCCAATCCTGCCCCCTATTTATTCTATTTTGTCTTTTGATTTTGTCCCTCCCCAAAAGTGTTTATTTCTAATTACTCCCTCCTCCCATTTTCCCTCCCACCCCACTTATCCCCTTCTCCCCTACTTTACTGTAGTGTAAGGTAGATTTTCATACCAAATTGAGTAAGCATATTATCCCCTCCTTAAGACAAATGTGATGAGAGTAAAATTTACTTTTTCTCTTTCACTTCTTCCCCCACTTTTGTCCTCCATTGAAAAAGCTTTTTCTTACCTCTTTTATAAGAGATAATTTGCCCAATTCTATTTCTTTCTTTATCCTCCCAATATATTCTTCTCTTACCCCTTAATTTTATTTTTAGATATCATCTCTTTTTATTCAACTTACCCTGTGCTCTCTCTCTATACATAAACATGAGTGTGTGTGTGTGTGTGTGTGTGTGTGTGTGTGTTGTGTAATCCCTCCAACTACCCAAATACTGAGAAAACTTTCAAGATTTAAAAATATTATCTTTCCATATAGGAATGTAAACAGTTCAACTTTAGTAAGTCCCTTATGATTTCTCTTTCCTGTTTACTTTTTCATGCTTCTCTTGATTTTTGTGTTTGAAAGTCAAATTTTCTATTCAGCTCCAGTCTTTTCTGATGAAAATGCTTGAAAGTTCTCTATTTTAATGCTTGAAAGTTCTCTATTTCATTGAATGACTATTTTCTCCCTGAAGTATTTTTTCATGTTTATTTATTTAATTTTAGTTTTCAGCATTCATTTCCACAAAATTTTGAGTTCGAAATTTTCACCCCATCTCTCTCCTACCCCTACTCCATATTGCCTTGAATTCTAATTACCCCTTCCCTCAATATGCCTTCCCTTCTATCACTCCCTGCCTTCCCCCTTTTCCCCTCTCATCTCTTCCCTTTTCTCCTCCATTGGAAAAGCTTTTTATTGTCTCTTTTATGAGAGAAAATTTGCCCCATTCCATTTCTCCCTTTCTCCTACAAATATATTCCTCTCTCACCCTTTAATTTTACTTTTTAGATATCATTCCTTCTTATTCAACTTACCCTGTGCTCTCTGGTTACATATATATACACACACACATACATATGCATATATATACATATGTGTATATATATATATATAATGTCTCTGTGTGTGTGTGTGTGTGTCTGTGTGTAATCCCTCCAACTACCCTTAAGTCTCAAGAGTTACAAATATTATCCTTCCATATAGGAATTCAAACAGTTAAACTTTAGAAAGTCCCTTACGATTTCTCTTTTCTGTTTACCTTTTCATGCTTCTCTTGACTTTTGAGTTTGAAAGTCAAATTTTCTATTCAGTTCTGGTTTTTTCATCAAAAATTCTTGAAAGTCTTCTATTTCGTTGAATTATCATTTTCCCCCCTAAGTATTATATTCAGTTTTTCTAGGTAGGTGATTTTTGGTTTTAATCCTTGTTCCTTTGACTTCTGGAATATCATATTCCAAGCCCTTCAATCCCTTCATGTACAAGCTGCTAGATTTTGTGCTTTCCTGATTGCATTTGTAATATTTTCTCCTTGACCTGGGAACTCTGGAATTTGGCTATTATATCCTAGGAGTTTTTTTTTCAGATCTTTCAGGAGGTGACTGGTGGATTCTTTCAATATTTACTTTACTCTCTGGTTATAGAATATCAGGGCAGTTTTCTTTGATAATTTCATGAAAGATGATGTCTAGGCTCTTTTTGATTGTGGCTTTTAGGTAGTACCATAATTTTTCAATTGTCTCTTCTGGATCTGTTTTCCAAGTCAGTTGTTTTTCCAATGAGATATTTCACATTTTCTTCCATTTTTTCATTCTTTTGGGGTTTTTTTTTGTAATTTCTTAGTTTCTCATAAAATCATTAGCTTCCATCTGCTCCATTTTCATTTTTAAAGAACTATTTTCTTCAATGAGTCTTTGAACCTCCTTTTCCATTTGGTTAATTCTGCTTTTTAAAACATTCTTCTCCTCATTGGCTTTTTGGACCTCTTTTGCCAATTAAGTTAGCCTATTTTTAAAGGTGTTATATTCTTTAGCATTTTTTGGGTCTCCTTTAGCAAGCTGTTGACTCATTTTCATGATTTTCTTGAATCACTCTCATTTTTCTTCCTAATTTTTCCTCCACCTCTCTTATTTGATTTTCAACTTTCTTTTTGAGTTCTTCTGTGGCCTGAGATGATTGTATATTTATTTTTGAGGTTTTGGAGGCAGACGCCTTGACTTCCTCTGATAGTATACATTATTCCTCCTCATCTGAAAGGATGCAAGAAAATACCTGTTTACCAAGAAAGTAGCCTTCTATAGTCTTATTTTTTCCCTTTTTTGGGCATTTTCCCAGTCAGTTACTTGACTTTTGAGTCATTTGTCAAGAGGTGGCACAATCAAGGGAGAGGAATTTACTCCTTTCCTGGTCTACACTCTAGTTTTGGAGCTACCCCAAGCTTTTTCTGCCCAAGATCCTATCCAAAGCCTCTACCAGCTCTACTATGCCATCGCTCCTCCTTACCCCAGGGCTGCCACTCAGGGTTGAGATTCAGATGGGTGGCTCAATTCCCCCAGGGGCTTTAGGCAGAGGGCTCCAAAAATGAACACTGCAGCTGCAGTAGCTGCTGCCAGCGATCCAGACTGCATTCCCTTCTCACCCAAGTGAAAGAGCTTACTCACTGACCTTTGAAGCTGTCTTTGGCATTTGTGGGTTCTGGGAACTGCTGTTGCTAGTGGTGCCCTGAAGCCTGTTCCAGGTCCTGTCCCTGCTGCTCCATATGGCCCACTCTGGGCTGCACTCTGTTCTGCACTGGTGCAATAGGCCTTTCCTGTCAGCCTTCTAGGTTGCCTTGGGCTGGAAATCTCTTTCACTCTGTCAGTTTTTTGGCTTCTGCTGCTCTAGAATTTGTTTAGAGTAATTTTTTACAAGTATTTTCTTGGCTACAGGGGAGAGCTTTTACACTTCCATCTTTCTACTCCACCATCTTGGCTCAGCCGGAACTCAAAATTTTTTTTAAATTAATGTTAAATATTGTTTTTACATCTAACTAGGGAAAAATAAACTATTTAATTAAAACAGATGCACCACACACTTTCCTCAGGACAGTTCTGTGAAGGAAACTATTTGACTTGGAGAGTAACCTAGAAACCATCTACTCCATCCCCCTTATTTTATGGATGAAGAAACTAGTTTAGAAAAGTGAATTCACCCATTCAGTGTCACATAAATGCTATGTGAAATAGCCAGGTCTCAAAACCAGATCTTTCTGACCCTAAATGCAATATTATTGCCAGTACATTATGCTGCTTCTTTTTTATTTGTCTATCTTAAATTCTAAACCATATTTAACCTGGAATAATTTTCCATGTTAAAAACCCAGGTCAAATCTCAATTTCTTTAAGAGCCCTTTCCTGATTTCCCTCATTGTTAGTGTCCCCTAAAATCACTTCATATTATCTAACAAATTCAATTCAATTCAACAGTGATTTAAATGCCTGCTACATGCAAGCTAGGCATTGAATTAGCATATGTTGGTTTTAGTTATCTATTGTGCATAGTTAAGTTTTCCTAAAGGCATGGTTATCACCTTTTTATTCAATTACATTCTTTATATTTCAAAAATACACTTTAACAAGCTATAGAAGCATAAAGATTATCTAGTGTTAGCAAAAATATATTTAAGTAGTTTAAATTGTTTAATTATAGCAAAATTTAAAGAAATAAAAGACAATGCAATTTCGTTTTTCTTCTCTCCATAACTCAATATGTTGTTATTATTTACTGCCTACTCTAACTCTGGCATAGAGTTAAAACTTTCAAAGAATTAAGTGCTCTCATAAAAATTCTCATACTCAATTTGTATTTTTCAGAAGCTTAACGTACACCAACAGCTGAAACTTTTCTTCTCTTAAAATATTTAGTTCTGTTGTTTGTCCTTTCTCAAAGAGAACCATGACATCAGGAAGGTGAGAGACTTGCAAATGAATTGAGTTTAAGTGAGGGAGGGCTGTGCAAAGTCACCAGTCTCACTTTCTCCACCAGAGCCCTCTGGTTCCAGTGGCAAGATATAAATCAGTGTTATAAATACAGCCCCATCTTGAGCCCCTTCCCCATCTAGAGTAAGGCTCACACCTGGCCCCATAACAGAACTGAAGTCTGAGTGAAAGACGAATGTTTAATTACAATCCTTGTAAGAAGAGGGCACATTCCCTGCTATGAGAGAAGTGCTCACCTTAAACAAAGAATAATACATGTGAAATTAGGAAAGCTTTCACTAATCTTTAAGTTCATTCCCCCTGAATGAACAGGTAGCTCCCAAGTAAGGCCACAGGGAGATTACAAATTGTTCAGATCAATGCAAGTCTCTTTATACTGTTCCAAAATTCAAATCTCCTGCCTCACCCTCTATTGGCTAGAAGGAGTCTCCTGAACATCTTGCTTCATGTTCTCATCTCTGATAAGGTTCCCTTCAAATAGCTTGTCAAGCCTGCACACAAGATTCTGGCCTATTACTTGACCATGCTAGGTGTGATCTGCTATCAGTTAAAGCTGGGAGGAGTTTTAACCTTGTGGAAGCTGAACTCCTTCCTTTGTATTCCACATCAGGATGACTGGAGTAGCCTCAGATGCAGGGGGAGACCTTGGCTTTTTTAAGGTAAAGTCTTTCTCATGTCTCAGTTTGGCTGGAGTGACAGTCATTCCGTGATTAAGGCTAGGTAAGAAATGAGGCAGAGAATGGCCTCTTTTATCTAGTCAAAAAAGAAAATCAATCTGGGAGGGAAAGACCCTCTGTTTCTGATTAAAACAGAAACAATTACTATTTACATTTAATCTGAGCAGTCAGTCCCCTCCCACCCACCCCCAATCCCCACCCCTTCCCAGGTCCCCAATCTCCTACCTGCAAATTATGGTTCACCGATGAGAGCCAAAGTAATTTGGGTTTAAGGCAAGATATTAAAAAAAGAAATCTAGTTCCTAAATGCCAAGATATCTCTGTAAGTTTCAGTGATCAAAATTTACAGAGCATCCTCCAGGTAAAGGTGTGATGCCCTATGTGAACAGAGGGAGAGGAAGGAGGAACGGAAGCAAAAGAAAAAAGAAAAGGAAAGGAAGAGGAAAGAATGGAAGGAAGGAAGGAAGGAAGGATCTGCATTGCTCAACTGGTTAGGTCCCCAGTGGGGCAGCTCAGACTATTCACAGGTTGTTGTTTGCCTTCATACTTGAAGAGAACCATGACATCAGTAAGATGATGCCATAACTTGAAAGTGAATTGAATTTAAGTGAGGGAGGGTTGTGCAAAGTCACCAGCCTCATCTTGTTGTCAGGAGACATCTGGGTCCAGTGGTAAGATATAAATCAGGATAACGAGATGATTTCCAGATGCAGTGGTAGATCTTGGCCTTTTTAAGATAAGGTCTTTCCCAGGTTTCAGTTTGACTGAGGTAGTGCCCATTCAGTGATTAAGGCAAGGTAAGAATTTTTCAGAAGCTTTAACAGGTACTCCAACAACTGAACCTTTTCTTCTCTTAAAAGATTTAGTTCTAGAGAGTTTCTTAACTACAAGTGACAATCTAAATTCAGCAGTGGGGCAATGTACAATAAGCTTGTTATCTGATCATTCATTCTCTTTGTATCTGTGTGTGTATTCCTACACCCCTACAGTCCTACACCATTACCAGAGATAGCACAGTGTTTGGGAGGTTCTGAAGGAAAGTATAGGAGAGAAGCGGTATTAGACTGACTACCAAACTGAAGGTCTACAGAGTCATTGTGCTGACCTCATTGTTGTATACCTGTAAAACCTGGACAGTCTGCCAATGCCATGCCAGGAAACTGAATTGCTTCCATATGCATTGTCTTTGTAAGATTATGAAGATCACTTGGGAGAATAAGATACAAGACACTAAGGTCCTTTCTTGATCTGAACTGCCAAGCATTCAAACTCTGCTTCAGAGAGTGCAACTCTGAAGGGCTGGCCATGTTGTTTGAATGCAAGATGTATGCTTGCCAAAAAGACTATTTTATGGAGAATTTACACAGGGCAAGCAATCACAGGGTAGTCAGAAGAAGTGATATAAGGACATTCTCTCTTTGGAAATGATTGTGTCACTTTGGAGACACTGACACAGAACTAGTCAGCATGGCATGCCCTCATCAGAGAATGTTCTGTGTTCTATGAGCAAAGCAGAATTGAAACTGCTCAAAGGAAATAAGCAAATTTAGAGAATCCACCCCAAATGTTCACACAGATTATTTGTGCCTGACCTGTGGTAGAGCATTCCAATCTCATATTGGTGTGATCAGTCAGATCTGATCGCTTGAAACTTGACTCTAGCATAGTAATGTCATTTTGGTCCTGTGTGAGAAAGAAGGACAACAACCAACCAACCTCCTCGTTCAAAGAGTAAATTTGTTTTTCTACTTCATATAACTTAGTTGAAGTTGGAAAAATAAAATACCACTACTACGACTACCACTACTATTCATGTCATCTTAACCTTTGGTGAATATCAAAGGAAATCGACTACAGAATATGCTTGGTAAACCTTAAATTGCTATATAAATGTTATCTCATATTCATTTTATTATTGTAGAAAAATCTTTCTGCTCAGACGTTCAGTAAAGTTGAAGTAGAAATGTTTCTGGGACAAGTCACCATCCTCTTTTTATTCTTTTATATTAATGGTCTGTAAAGTATCGCACAGTAAATATAATCACTGCTTTTTGTAGGGAAATCACAATATTAGAATATAAGTTCATCTCTTGCAGGCTTGCTGAAAACTCTCGCAGTAAAATATCAATATAATCCAATAATTCAATCAAATAAATATTTATCAAGATATGCCTAGCACTGTGCTAAGCTCTGGGAATCCAATAAATAAAAAACAGTCCCTACCCTCCATGGAGCTTAGATCTAAAGAGAGATACAACACAAAAAGGGGGACAGGAAAGTGGTGGAGGGTGGGGTACACCTGGAGGTACTCAGTATGAGGCATCTTCTTTCAGGGAGTTGAAACCAAGGAGGGCAACAGATGTAGAATGAAGTCATCTGAGAATGTAATTTCTGTCCTCTATAAAGGAAGGCACTGGGAGGAGTTTGGTACTCTACCATCCAGCCCTCCAAATAGAGGGTAGAGGAATAGGAAGATGAAGTCAATCAAGACTGAAATTAGCATTATCTGGGTATGGTTAGAAGTGATAAACTTATCCTGGGAGGGGTATCTTGCTCCATGGAGTTGAAACCAGGTAGTATAGCAGATACAAAGTGAAATGTATTCTAAATTTCAGCAAATGAGCAGATAAGATGATTGAGATGATGTGAACCTCATTCTATAGCCACATGATTTTGATTTGTTCTCTACCTAGGTCTCTATATTTTGAAAGTGTTTTTGTATCATACAGTATAAGTCTTTTGTACGTAACTTCCATTAAAAATACTTTTCTCAAACTTTTATGTCCATAAAGTGTATCTGAATGATTGTGGACAGAAATTTCATCCTTGATTATGCTCTGATTCTAATATGATGATGATAGCTATTAGAACAATAATAGCATCATTGTTTTCATCATGAACTAGTCTGGAACTCAAGAATTTTCACTTATTGAACTGTTGCCTACAATCATTCAAATCTAACATTGATCTGTTAAAAATTCAAGAGCAATGTTTTAAATAAATGTTGCCATACCAAATTGTGCCTTCTATTCTCAGTTGTCTTACACTAATAATTTATGGGACTCAGATATAAATGACCTGGAAACAAGTTGTATCCTTCTATTATTCATTTATGTTTAATGCCCTATGGATTATTTTGCAGTTGGATAACATAAATAATTTTTATAAAGAGTTTTTTTTATTGGATCAGTATTATGTCTAGGCAGTTATGGGCAACAGTCTTTCTTTAATGATGTCTCGTTTTAGAGTTTATTTGTTGAATCTTCAAGGATACATTGGGTGAATTTTTTGTTGTTACAAGTATGCAGTTTTCTGAGTTTCCAAAACTTTATCACATAATTTTTGTGATTCATAATGGTCTGATTTTGAATCACTATTATGAACCCCTGTTTCTATAAATAAATATGTATGATCTAATCTTTTTTTGATATTCCACTGTTGATATGTTGTTGGTTGATTACTTGTGTATATTGCCTATTGATTCCCTCTTGGTGCCACTCCCTTATTTTAACCACTTCATAGGTTTCATCTGGAAATAAATCATTTTGGGTTACATTCAGTAAATCTGTGACCTTGTCACAGCTACCTACTTATTCCAAAAGTATTTCTCTAAATATTTTTAAATGTTTATTGTGTGCTCTGCGAATCTCTACCAAGCCTCTTTTTCTCTTTTTCTTTTATGGAAAGTAAGGATTAATATTTTTATATCTGCTTTTATATCTTGATTCCTATCTGCCATGAATCCCCTGTTTCATTTACATGGCACGTGTTTTTGTTTGAACACCTTATAGACCTGTTTTATTTCATTTTATCATGCCAAAAGCATATGTTAAGAGTGGTATTGAAGACTGATGTCAGCCATGTGAAGATTTCCAGCCCAGTGGGCTCAGAAGACTACCATCATGTCCTTGCTAGGAATACCCTGGGGGAGCAGGGGATAGGAATAGGGGAAGAAAGAGCACAGAACTTTGTTCAAGAACACTATACCTTACCAGTGCTCTGCGTATAGAAACACTAGAGGATGTGGAAACCAAAAACCCAGGAAACTGGGGTCAGGACAAAAAAGTCATTCAGAATAGAAAATAGAATATAACAATATGGATTTTTTTCCAAAATATGCTTGAACCATAAAGATTTAGATAAAGTTAAAATGAGAAGTTGAAGAAGAAGATATTATGTTTCAGATGAACTAAAAAAAATAGTGGTACCAATCATGATTGCAGCAGTAAAAATAGACATGGTTGAAAGAGATAAAAAAGAAACGACATTATGCCTAAGAGAATCATAGACAATACTTAACAGACATGCACGAAAATGGATGGCATATAAGTCCCTACAGAGAAAATTAATCAAATTACAGGGAAAAGTAAAGAGTAAAACTACAGTAGTTGGAAACTTCAATGTATCTCTTTCAGACATAGACAAAATTATCAAAAAAAACCAAAAGGAAAGAAGATAAGGACCTGAATGGAGTTTCAGAAAAGTTAGATTCTCTGTGATTAATGAATGGAAACATAAGAAATATACATATTTTCAGCAGTTTGATATCTTTACCATACTTGTGTATAAGGGTATAAAAATCTCACAAACAATATTGGAAAATGAGAAATTTCAAATGTATCCTTTATTGACCATATTGCAGTAAAAATTGTGATCCATAAAAAGTCTTTAAAGAAATTATTTAAACTGAAATAAAGATGAAATAACTGAACCCTAAGGAATTGATGGGTCAAAGAACAAAAAAGAGAAACAATGCATCATTTCATCCAAGAGAATGATAAAAAAAAAAAAGATACAACTAACCAATATTCTTGGGATATAGCCAGAGAAGAGCTCAGGGTAAAATTTATAACGGTGAATATTTTCATCAATAAGAAAGAATAGATCAATAAAAGTGACATGCAAATAGAAAAAAGTTAGACAAGCAATGAATTAAAGTCCCAACTAAATACAAGATAGAAATTCTAAGAAAGAAGATTTTAACAAAATTGAAATCAAAACAATGATTGAATTGATAAAATTAAGTCGTTTTGTTGAAAAAACAAATGTAATAGATAAACTGTTAGCTATTTGCTTTTTAAGAGAAAGGAGGATCTAAATTGTCAATACAAAAAATAAGGAAAATTTGCAAAAATATGAGTAAAGAAAATTATTAGAAATATGCGCTTAATTATATGTCAACAACACTAATAGTAAAATAGATAAATATCTACAATAATATAAAATATCTATATTAGTAGCATAACAATTAAAATAACCAAATATCAGAAGTTGAACAAGCTATGATTGCTAAATGTTATCTAAAAATGGACTCCCAAATTAAAAGAACATTCAAAAAAATTAATTCCATTATAAAATTTCACAGAAATAAAAAAGCCAAGAACTCTACTGAATTTCTTTTATGATACAACAAATGTCTTGATACCTAAACCATGGACAAACAAAGCAAACACAAAACTATTGAACAATATCCCTAATTTTAGTCTGCAAAAATATTAAATAAAATATTAGAAAAGAGCCTACAGAAATGTAATGAGAAGACTATACACAATGATAATGTTGAGTTTATTACAGAAATACATGATTGTTTCAATATTAGGGAAAGATCAAGTTGATAATGAAAATAATTTTAAAATTCCATAATTATGTCATTTGTTGTCATGAAAAATCTTTTCACAAAACATAATACAGATTTAAGTTTAAAGAATTTTAAAGCACAGAAAAATTCCCTTCATTGATATTATAAATCATAACCACCTAAATTCAAGAGATACTCTTATCCACAACAGAAATTAATTATTTAGCTCAAGAGCAAAGCAAAGATGCCTGTACATCGTACCACCAGCAGCATGCTTGGGGCTCAGGCAGCTGGAAAAATGTAGGATTGAAATCTTGCACTCTCCTGTTTGTCATGTAACCCACAGAGACCAACCATCGCAAGTCTATCTAAAGTCTAACATGTCATGTGAACCTCAGCAACCAATCATCATCAGTCTGTCTCTAGTCTAACCTATCTGCAACCAAGTTGTGCAGATCTGAGGTACAATATTGCCCCCACTATTTGACATAGTGATGGAAACACTAGTGATAGCAGAAATGTAAGTAAAGGAAAATGAGGAATAAGCATAGACTAAGAAGATAGAAAATTATTGTGTCCTGCAGGTACTATGATGGTATACATAGAGATCCTATAGATAAAATCAAAATTAATTGAAATTAAAGTAGCAGGATATAAAATAATTTCATACAAATCATGAGCCTTTCTTTGTTAGCAAAATATCCCTCAGAAAGAAGATCTATTTTAAATGACTACAGAATATATGAAATATATAGAAATAGGAACCATGAGCTGTTTTCTAAGGGAGAAATCCATATTATCAACAATCATATACAGAAATGTTCCAAATCGTTAATGATTAGAGAAATGCATTTTAAAGCATTTGTGAGTTTCCATCTCTTACCTATTCATCTGGTAAAGATGACAAATGAAGGAAATGACAAATGGAGGAGCTGTAACAAAACAGGTATACTTCTGTACCACTGGTGGAGCTGTAAAACGGTCCACTCGCTCTAGAAAGCAATTTAAAATTATGCTCAGAAAATTATCAAACTCTTCGTACCATTTGACCCAGCTATACCATTACTAGATCTCTTTCCCAAAGAAATCAAAGAAAGAGGGGAAAGATCTACACATACAAAAATATGTATAGCAGCTCTTTGGTGACAACCCAAATTGTTCTTCTTTTGAGAGGTAGTTAAATATATTGAAGTATATCAATGCATCATAAGAAATAATTATGTTGATTATGTCATAAGAAATTATGAAAGGGGAAGTTTTAGAGGAAACTTGGAGGACCTTTATGAATTGACACAGAGAAAAGTGAGAACTAAGACAACACTTCATACAATGACATTATAGAGAAAAACAACTTTAAAAGACCTGAGAACCCTGATCAATAATAAACCAATGAAGACAAAACATTCCATTCACCTCCTTACAGAGAGGTGATGAACTTAAAAAGTAAAGACATGACATAGTTAATGTGGGGATTTCTTGTATAGGCTACATGGATAAGTATTAAGGGATTTCTTTTTAAAATTTCTGCGTGTCAGGAGGAGATAGAGGAAGGATAAAAACATCTTGTTATGATAAACTAAAACAATTCAAATTTTGAAAATATCTATTTGGGAGTTCACCTTCCAATACATACACACTGGAATTATATAACTACAGTTACAAAATACTTTTTACAGAAACATAGACCTAAATAATTGGAGATTTTAATTGATCATAAATGTTCTGTGTCAATATAATAAAAATGGCAATACTACCCACACTAATTTACTCAGTAAGTTCCATACAAATCAAACTATCTAAAGATGACTTTCTCGAGCTAGAAAAAAGTAACAAAATTGATCTGAAAGAACAAAATAATCAAGGATATAAAGGGAAATTATGGGAAAAAATGTTGGAAAGAAAGTGAATTAGTACAAAATGGTAATCCTAAAAACTAGTTTAAAAATAGAAAAGCTGATGAGTTAGACAAAGTAGGACCACAGAAACAAAAGAATACAATAGCATAGTGTTCAATAAACCAAAGATTCCCTTCTGCTAGAATAATACCTCACTCTTGGTCAAAACTACATGGAAAACAGGAAAACAGTATGGTAGAGATTAGATCTAGAATAACATCTCATACCACATAAATCAATACACCTCAAATGTATGAAGGGTCAGAGACTAAAAACATACAAGGAGCAGAGTAGGAGACACTTTTTATGACTATAAATAAGGAAAAGTTTTTGACTAAACAAGAGATAAAGATAATCATAGGAGATATTCTATTACATTGTATTGTATTACTCTACAACAATGTCTATTCTATGAAATTGAAAAGCATTTGCATAAAACAAAATTGACGAAATTAGAATTGAAGGGAAATATTTGACTAGGAAAAATCTTTTCTCCAAGTTCCCAGAAAAAGTCTAATATAAAAGCCATACAACAAATAGATTCAATTATTTAAGAAGAATAGCCCTTCCACTATAGATAAATGGTCATATATATGAACAGGTGGTTCTCAAATGAAGAAAAGCAAGATATCTGCAACCATAAGACAAAATGCTCCAAATAAATATTAAGTAGAAAATGCATATTAAAACAATTTTGAAGTTGTAGTTCACATTCAGCATCATCATCAGGTTTGCAAATATAACAAAAAAAGATAAGGGCAATTGTTGGAGGAGATGTGGGAAGACAGGCACAGTGATGCATTGTTA
Organism: Potorous gilbertii; assembly: GCA_028658325.1. NCBI lineage: Eukaryota > Metazoa > Chordata > Mammalia > Diprotodontia > Potoroidae > Potorous > Potorous gilbertii. The sequence continues at coordinate 685,493,201 of CM053769.1, forward strand.
ATGAAAATATGAACTGACATAGTCATTTAGAAAAGTAGTTTAAAGTTATAATCCCCAAGTCACTAAACTGTGAATATCCTTTGACCAGAAAGAAGAAAGCTGGAGACAGGCAGTCTGGAAATAATGATGAAAAAATTTATAAATGTATATATAGGATGTGTCAATGACACACTTAAAAATGCTTAGAACAGAAAGAGTTTTCAAAGGGAGCTACATGCAAGCAGGACAGTTTTTGAATGAATGTGTTGAATTTACATTATATTTTTAAAATGATGGAAATCCATAGTTTCATGTAAAAAATCCCATTTTCTTCTTTTATACATTGAAATCATATCTTTTGGTGTGTATCGAGTTTAGGATAACAACAAAAAATAAAGTAATTTTAAAAAAGAAAAAAATTGTTATTGCTTAGGTGTTGGTTGTTTTAATTGTGTTCTTATTCTTAAGCTTTGGCTTTAGGATGGCAGTCAGTCTCTTACCCTATCCAGCTTCATCTTTGTCCCTGATAGACAGCTAGGTGGTGCAAGTGCAGGAGTCGGGAGGACCTGAGTTCAAATCTCACCTCAGACCCTTGACACTCACTAGCTGTGTGACTTTGGGCAAGTCACATAACCCCATTTGCCTCATTCTGGGTCATCTCCAGTCATCCTGATGAATATTTGGTCACTGGATTCAGATGGCTGTGGAGGAGAAGTGAGGCTGGTGAGGCACAGCCCTCCCTCACGCAAAACAAAGCCAAATGCGAGTCATGTCATCAGTTCTCTGATGGCATGGTCTCCTTTGACAATGAAGGACGAACACGCATATGCTTCATATGTCATTTGTTGGAGCAGGCCAAGCAAGTTATTTTTAAGTATGCTTTCAGATGGCTTGTTCAAGACTAACCAAATTATAATTCACACCTCTTAGACTTCTTAGCACACCTTTTTTTTTGCCAGCCAATGTATTATTTTTTGTGTGTATAAATATTTTTTGAAAATTATATTCTATAAGTGCTTTGTTATCGAAGTACACAAACATGGAATTGGTCTATATTTGTAAAGTTTCACTAGTATTTTCACCATTTCTTAATAAATACATAATTCCTTATCTTAAGGAAAATGGCCTAAGCACAGTGCCTTGCACATAGTAGGCACTTAATATATAGCTATTGAATTGAATCGATGAAGCTGGTGAAATGTTGTGCTAACAGTGCATTCACCACCATAAAGTGCATGAGCCAATAATTGTGGATCTTCTCTGGATTCATTGTTTCTCAATTTTACAGGGAAGTTAGTGTTTTTGTCACCTTCACTGATGTAACTATTCTGTATCACATACAGTTGCAGGCTTTCTGTTTTGCATTTGGTCCTACTTCTGCTATACTTTTGTTGGATATCTTTCAGCCAGCCATATAGATGACCACAAATGTTTTACATCTTTTTTTTTGTCAGGAATTCTCTCTCTGATTATTTATTTCTCAGAAACTCTTTTGAATGATTTTTATGTTTAAAAATTATTCTGAACTGGAATACTAAAAAGACTATTTTCATACACACAGCAAAACACAGAAAGAGGATTTTATATGAAACCATGAATCTTAACTTCATTCTTCTTCCTTAAAAACGTATACAACGAACTATAATATTACTTTCAAAACTGTATGTACTTCCTTTTAAACTCCTCTCTTCTGTAAATTAAAAAATTAAAACAACCCGCTCTTATTTTATTATTTTAATTGCTATCTCTCACCTTCTCTCTAATTAACAATTGAGAAATTTTTTAAAAACACTTGTGACAAATAATCATTGCCAAAGAAAAATATTCATACACATCCATTCGTTTTGGCCATGTCCAAAAGTATGTTTCTGCACTTTGTCACCTCTCTCAGTTGCTGGGTAGCATGCTTCATTTTCTACATTTAGCAGACTTCTGAAGTCTTTCAAAGTTGATGTAATATATTTGTTTTGAACTGTTTATTTTGTTCTTCGTTTTGACTCCTTTTCGTTTGGCTTTTGTTTTCAGTTCTTCATTAAAACTGTTTTTCTTTTCACTTTCTTGAATCCACTTTATTTTGATTGATTCCATTTCATTTTCTTGATTTTATTCCATATATTTGCTTTTGTTGCCTTTAATCAAGTAAGATGTTAATCAAGTTTCCCCCTGTACTGGCTACCTGTTAATATAATCTTCCAGCGTCTTTGTGAAGCTCTTTAATAGATTTTTTTCAAGTTACTTCTGTCATGGTGGTGTTTGATAACTATCCTTAGGGGGATTCCTAGATTCTTTCTTTCCTCCCACAGTCCCTACTTGTAGCAATAGCGATATCATATACTATTTTATGTGAAATATTTTTATACCATCTATCAAGTATTGTGGGACAATGTCTATATACATTCATAATGTTTATAGGAGAAGAAGCTGTTTTGAATTGCTTTGTTTTGGTATAGTTAACCTATGAGTTGCATTTGTTACATCATATTGAAAAAGAGTTTTTTTGAAACCCTATTCTTAGAATTGCTTCTTACTTTTACAAAATCATTTGTGGTACTAGCATTACTTCTCTCAACCATTTCATCATTAGGTAGCACCTCTGGAGCTTGTGGAAATTTTTATTGCCTTCAGTTTCTTCATCTTTTCCCTCTCTAGATTTCAGTAACTCCTCAACTTTTGTTCTTATTTCTTCTAATCTGAGTTTAGGTATGAAGTTATTTCTTCTGATTGCCCTGCACTGACCTGGAATATA
>CM053769.1:685496425-685534211 GCA_028658325.1 Potorous gilbertii
CATTTGCCTTGCATCTAGCTATTGATCTATTTGACCATTACAGTAGTACAGGGAGTGGAATGCTCTCATGGGATTAAACAATTTTCCCCAGAAATTTCTGGATTGTGGCATGAATGGAACAGGCTCCACTTATTATCTAGACAAGATTTCAAGATATGTCATGATCCTGTAAGTAGTTAAATATGGTTAAATAGAGGGTAGTACAGTTCTTAAGTAGAGGTGTAAAGGCTGGAGTGTTCTACCACTAAACTTTCACATTTGGCTCATACTTCTTCCAGTGAAAATGGCTGAGTGAGGAAAAAACTACACCATGCTAAAACTGATAGTCAAATACAGTACATATTTTGAATATACAAAACATGGGAAATGATTTTTATAAATCTAGCTTAGGTTAATGCTATTAGCTGCTATTATTGTGAAATCCATCATAGCCCCACATGATTATATTCAATACCCACCCTGTACCTCCTGAAATTAGCTAGATTACTTTGCCATATTGCTAAGATCATTCAAATTAAACTGAATAAACAACTTGAAAATTTATACTCAAGAATCATCTTGAACTGGAGCAAGTAAAGAAGTTGTATGAGGGAAGTGGACATGATTAGCAAATAGATGTTTTTAGACCATGTTTCCTGTGAGTCTATATTAATAGAATAATCATGTACAGTAAATTCTCCACTGATGCATAATGAAGAAAATAATTCAAAATCATTCAAGCAAATTTCATATCCATAATTTATCATTCACAACTCATTCCTTCCTCCTCCGTGAGGCCTTCCCAGACCACTGCAGTACAATGGTCTCTCTCTCTCTCTCTCTCTCTCTTCTGCCCTCAGTGACCATATATTACACTCTGGACCACTGATTGTTTCCTGCCTTGCAACACTTCTTGCATGACTGTCTTCTATGATAAAGCTTTTTTAATATTTAACTTCACGAGTATCCATGCCTCACCTCAAAAACTACATTGTAAGCTCATTGAGGGCACAGACTATGTCTAATATTTTGGCACCTTAATAAATATTTGTCAATTGATTTACAGTAACTAAAGGTGAAAAAATAATTCAATCTGATGATTCTCTTAAACATCTTGATTTGAGATATAAGATATAAATAATTGGGCAAAAAGATGAAACTTCTCAACATTTTCTCCATTTGCTATAGGGGCTACTAACTCTGTTTAAGATAAAATTCCATTTAACAAAGTACACTTAATTCCTTATGTATTTTTACTATATTGTTGAGACATTAGCATTGGTACAGTAGAAAATTCAGTAGATCTGGAATCAGGGCAAATTGATTTAAATGCTATCTCTAACAGTATCTTTGTGACTATAAGCAAGTCATTTAGTTTCCCTGATTCTCTGTTTTTCGTTGGTAAAATCTCCCAGCTTTGGATCTCTTTTCCTAAAATGCTATGAAATTTAAGATGGAAGCTTTGGAAGAATTTCTATTGGCTGAGGAGGGCAATCACATGCCTGATGTTGCTGTCTCTGCAGAAATATCAATGATCGTAGCAATACCGACAACAGCTGGCATTTGTATAGCATTTTAAGATTTGCAAAGCACTGTACATATTATCTCACTCATCCACCAAACAGTCCTGGGAACAATTACTAAGGTTTTACTACTATTATTCCTATTTTACAGAAAGGGAACCTGAGGCAGACAGTGGTTAAATTATTTACCCCAGTTCATATAGCTAATAGATGTCTGAGGTCAGATCTGAACTCAAGAGTTCTTGGTTCAGCACTCTATACACTGTGCCCCCTCGCTGCCAGCATTGTACAGTAGAAATGAGCTGTATTTAGAAGTTGGACAATAGCAGTAAACTCCAGCTGTATTACTTAACTACCTGTATGACCTTGGACAAGTCCTTTAACTTATCTATAAAATGAGGGTTGAGTTGGACTATCTGGCTTCTAGTGGATCTCCTAACCCTGAACCTACAGTCATTCCTCTGAAAATCATTAATTGGTACTTTGGATCTTGGTGTTTGTCACAGTAACTCTATCTCCACATTCAAAATTTCCCTGAGTACCAAATGGTAATTGGAAAATTTTGAACCTGCAGTAAACTACAAACCAGACCTGGGACAACTGGCAGGAAAGTCATCCTTATTTGTGGAGTAGGACATTCTTACATGGGGAAAGATCCCAAGGCACCACTGTTTCAGGACTGCCTCCTGAAGGGAGCCATTGGATAGCTTCCTATATTAAATGAATTATTTTTGGTCCCTGGGTGCTAAAGTTCATTATTTCTTCATATTTGGCAAGGAAAAAGTCATATTTACTTTTGAAAGAGAAGGCTGAAAGAGTGTTTGAGACTAATTCCACCAAAACTCTAAAATTGTCTTTGAAAGCTAGAAAGGATTGTCTGGTCTAACTTATTGATCTTACAGAGAAGGAAGCTGACACTTCAGAATGGAGAAGTAACTTCAAGGTCTCTCATTTAAGCCTTACTGGACAATGAAACCTGAAGCAAAACATTGCCAGGCTTGCCCCAATTCATAGAATGGTAAATTGGACAGTTACACAAATCATAGACCTAGAACTATCTAACCATCTATCTTCATTAGTCAATCCTCTGATACTCTGCCTTGACACATTTTCCAATGGTTAGTGTACACCCATATTCTCTTACTCTCCCTGTTTCTGTGATACTGAACCCCCACTTCCTCGTTCCTACACCCCCTCAACTCTAGCCTTTCAAACTTTCTATTGCATACCTTCCCCTTACCTCCCTCCCCCACATAGACCTTTTACTGTGCCCTCTGGAATCCCTGAAACATAATTTTAAATTTTCACCCCAAATCTCTTCATTTCTCAATCCTTCCCTATCTGAAACTTACTAAGACCTGGCTCCATATGGATGGCATCAATTTCCTTCCCACCTTTCCCAGTACTGGCTACATTTTTCATCAATCCCCAGTCTCATTGGTTGCGATGATGGAATTCCTCTATCAGCATCCCTCAGCAAGCTCTCTTCCCTTGTAGTTCATTCAATTCAAATTTATCACCCAATACAGATCTTGGTAGCTATGATTTACTGACCCCTAGGACATTCTCCTTTTCTCAATGAGTTCAGAACCTGACTCACATTCTTTCTCTCTATTCCAAATAATCTCTACATTCTAGACAAATTCAACATACATGTTGACATTCTCTCAAATACTTTTTCCCAGTTCCTCACTCTACTCCATTCTCATGACCTACTTCTCTTTTCTTTCTCATCTATATTCAGGAATAACCCTAGCCTTGACCTTGCTGTCACCCATAAATGTTCAAGAACTTTGATTTTGTTATGTAATCATAACCTTTTATTTATCAGTATCTTTCTATGATTCACTGCTTCCAAACCTTCATCCTCATTGTGACTGCCAAACTCTACCTTCTTCAGTACTATTCCAAGCCCTCACCGCTGCTCTGGCTACACTCACCTCCCTTCTCAATCTTGACCCATTGGTGAACCAATTCAACTCTTCACCCGTGGTATAGAATGGGCCACTAAGCCATTTATAAGGATCCTCATGGGCCACATGTTAAAAGTCAAACGTTGATGTATTTTTGATTAATATATTAACACATTATTATCAGGTAGGAACTACATTTCAATTTGGTTGGGCCACACTTGGGAGTGTTGTGGACTTGGTATGGAAACCCCTTGGCTAACACATTTAACACTTCTTCTCTATACAGTCCTCTCTTCTTGAATTTCGTGGCCCATTACCCTCTTGCCAGTCACATCTTTCCCAACCCCAATACCCATTCATTTTCACCATCTGTTTCCTTTGCTCACCCATGCTGTTGAATGCAACTCGAGGAAATAACTCACTAATTGGTATTCTCCTCCAATGTCTCCCCTCTCCAATTTGTCCTACGTACCACTTCCTCATATGTACCTCTAATGTCAAACTTCCCCCTGCTTAAAAACCTCGAGGGACTCTCCATGATTGCTAGCCTAGATTTCGAGACTCTGAAGAGCCTGGCTTCAACCTACCATCCTCACTTTGTCTCTTACCACTGCCTTTCACAAACCTCTATCACCATTTCCTCACAACACCCCACAGGGCCTTTGATCACGGCCCTTTCATGCCTTTAACATACTTTGCTAGGTTTTATATTTATTTGTTTATATGTATGTGCTACCTCACTGTTGGCTTTAATTTCCTTGGGGACAGGGACTCTTGTCTCCTTCATCTTTATATTCCACAGGTATATAGGCTAGCATGGTATTTGGTATATTATGAACACTCAAAAAAGGTTCAAGGGAGTCGCTATTTTAGTGTCACATACGGCCAATAGATAAATTTGCAAATTGTTTTCATATTCATCTCCTCATTTGAGTCTCAGAGAAATCCTGAAGTAGATGGAACATCATGAAGGAAGTCATGACAGAATGATCGAGTGTCTCAAGGCTTGTCCTTGGAGGCAGGAGAGAGGTAGGCTTGAAACCTGAAGGGCAGGCCATTTCAACCGTAAAATAGAGAGGATAATAGGATGTTGTGAGAAAAGCACTTGTAAATCTTATAGTGTAATTTAAATGCAAGCTACTGTTTTCATCTTCATTTCAGTGAGAACAAAATGGAAGCTTGGAAACTTCCACAAGGGTTGAGCTGGGGTTGAGGACTTAGGCCTTCTCCTATACTGGCTGTCTTTATTTATCTGTATTGATTACAACTAAAATGGAAGAATGAGTGGATAGAGTGCCAGGCCTGAAGTAAGGAAGACTCAATTCCATGAGTTCAAATATAGCCTCAGATATTTACTAGCAGTATGACCCTGGATAAGCCACTTAACCCTGTTTACCTCAGTTTCTTCATCTGCAAAATGAACTGGAGAAGGAAATGTAAACTACTCCAGCATCTTTGCCAAGAAAACCCCAAATGGTGTCGTTAAGAATTGGACATGATTGAAATGACTGAACCACAATGGCAGGATCTAGGTTACTTGTATTAAATGAAAATGTGGATGTTGGAAATCATGTGCCAGAGTGGGGCTGTCAGGAACACGAACAATAGGGACCCATGTCTTCAGAGGAGAGTTGGGCAGCTATTTAGGTTATGGGCTGGAAGGGGCTTATATATAACAGCTTGTAGGTGCACTTGTTACCTTGTGTATGGTTTATAGCCGAGGCTTTATACCCTAGAAATTTGATGCTTCTCGTGACTCTTTGGAGGGAAGATGTTGACTTAAAATGGAGTAAAAGGCAAAAAGAAAAGCCTAAAAACTCATCCCTCTTTGTTAGTTCACATGATGACAAGGGATAAGACCAGAATAGAGTCTAAGGTGCCTTTTCCAGATGGGGCAGGAGGGAGCCTCATGGCTTGCCATCTTATTCACTGCCCCAACTCACTCAGTATCATCAATAATCATTTGCATGAGATTTCTCAGTCCTGTAGGGTTTAAATAGACTCAAGATGAGCCCTGGAGGTTTCAGCAATTGAGAGGCATCATCCTTCTAGACTGTAGGGTTAAAGAGAAATCCAATGACCATGGCATAGGATATGATTTCTGGATCAACTGAGCAAAACGTGCCATGTAACCTTGCCTATGGCAGCATCTTAATTATAGCTGGGTTTTGCTACTTTCATAATGATGTTACCCAAAGTCACAGACATGTGGTAAGATAATAGAAACATCTCCAGTGTACTTACTTATAATGTTATGCCTGAATGAAAGGATTATCGAAAAGCATTGTAGAATACACCTGTAAAGACGGTAGCAACAAACTTTATTTCCAGAATGAAAATGGCACTTGGGAATGGATCTTCTTTAGAGGGTATACTAGGGCAGATTCACAATTTCCAGCTCTTGAAAATGGGCTACAGTTTAATAAAGTGTGGGAAGGTTTAGTCTTCACTATTGTTATTGTGAAACCCGCATGTTGGGCGTCTGTTTATACTACACCACTTTTTGGTAGAAGCAACTCTTATGAGATTCCTCAACTGCATAGTCAATATGGAGTTTTCTGCCTCCATATGATATTACCCACTTTTTTAGCTAACTCAGGGATCCAAATGCAAAATCTGCTACCTAAGGACATCTTCATATGGATTTGTGACACTCTCTGAGAGATCTCCTTTCTGTGTAACCCAGTGAATGGATTATAATCATCCATATAAGATCCTTGCATGAAAAATACAATATAGACATAAAGTGCTTTCATACCTGAAAGATGAGTACTTGACTACAAATAACTAATGTGGTTTTTTCACATCAGTATGGAATAGTCTTCATTTCACTTAACTATTTGAGAACAGTGAGGGAACTGTATTACTTAAAGATGGAAACATAGCAGAATATTTTGCATTTTGTCAGTGAAGTAAAAAAATGTGTCACTCTGGTTCTGTGACAAGAGTACGACATGGTTGAACTGGAATGTCACACTGAAAACCCAGTTTGCAATGTATCTTTCATTTCAGTAAAAGGCCTTGCTGCTCCAGATCACAGGGCTGTACTGTGTCAGGTGACCTCCAGGTAAGAGTTTGGAAATATTCCTCTGGTACTAAGATGGTAAGCCACGGCGGCTCCCTCCCGCCCCATCTGGAAAAGCACAAGTTATCCCATCTATCCTTTGAGACAGTCTAATATTGACTAGAAACTTTAATGGTACCTGGGCCAGAATGTATCATTAATCCGCAGGAGTAGAGAAATTGACAAAAATATGGACAAACTTGTGAGTATGTGCTACAGAACTCTATCCTTCATAATTAGTCTGTTAAAACACACACACACACACACACACACACACACACACAAAGTTAGAAAGATGAGCCCTATTTGTATTCATGGACAGAGCACTGTATAATATCCCTAAGGCTACCTTTACAGGAGGGGAAACGCTTGCTTTGGGAATGTACTGCTAAAAACAATGGAGAAAGTTTTGCAAATTCTTCCCAATCGCAAAGCTAATGAAGGGGGAAAGACAAATTTAAAAAGAAAGAATATTTTCCTGGTTGAGAAGAATTTGTTTTTCTTCCTTAATTTTTTCCATTTCCCTCCTCTTTTGATGGCCATCAAATACAAAAAAAAAAATAGAAAAAGTTGTGACCTGCTCTTGTTTCAGCTCTAAGTCTCTCGTGGGAATGAAAGCGGGTACAGAAATCCACCAGAGAACCCGAGTATTGTTGTGGGCTCTCTGGTCTTTGACTCTTACCAGAGTTATTTCAATGATCTCATACTTTTTAATAATTTGATGGGGTGCTATTTCAAAAGATGGCAAAATATGAGAGTTGGTTAAAAACTTTCTAAACATACAGAACAAACTCATGCTAATTGGGAAATCTATTTAGCAAATATTTTGGGAGGAAAACACACACAGTTTCTTGTTTAAATGTTTCCCACTCCTCACACCCCCTCCGAAAAAGGAAGAAAAAAACCACACACACAACGGGACAGAGAAAAGCAGAAAAGTGGCTTCGCCTCAGTGCAACACTAAAAAATGCACATGAATCAATTATGAAAAAGAGAAGGTCTCTTTGAATGAGGAAAAGCTGATTGGAATTAAGATAGCCTTTGTTCCTATCTGCAAGGTACAAGGAGAGGACTTTTCAGTGGAACAGAAAAGGGGGATTTGGGAGTGTTTGGCTGTTTAATGCTATAGTGCTTCAGAGCCCATGTGAAAATTTGCTGCTGGCTATTAATCATCATTGTGCCCCTGCAAAGAAGCTGTTACAATGATGACTATATGTCATTATATTCCCACTGTAAGTAACGAATCAGAGAGCTGGGAAAGTTGGATAAGAGCGGCTGGCAAACTTTTAAGCGGTAGAATCTATTTAAATAAATTTACATCCCATTTGCTACTTTCTCTGGTATGGGAATCATACTTTAAAATGAAACAATATGCTGTGTTCATGGGGCCTGGGCTTTTATTCTTCTGCCTCTGAGCCCACTTTCCAGGTCGGCCTTTGCCAGCACTGACAGCACGCTTTTCTCATAGCCTCTCCTTCTCATAGCCTTTGGTTGCTTTCAAGTTCAATTTAGCACAATAAAGTTGTTATGCATGACAGTTTGGAGAGCAGAATAGGTGGTGTCTGAGCCCGCTGTGTTGCTACAAAGTGGGTTCATTCTCTGCAGGCCGGCTCAGTTACTGAATCCTTGCTGGTGGGACACTGCAATGGACTTCCAGACGTTCCCATCCTGACGAAAACAATTAGCTTCAAACTGCAAGAAGCCGCGGGGTCACCCTCTCTTTGACGGAGACTGTGCCGTTTAATATGCTGCCGTGGATTTCAGATTCATGTTGATTTACCCTGTTGTACTCCTCTTTTATCCTCTTTATTTACAGATGTGTAAAGAACAGGGAAAGTTTGAGTCTCACATGGTTCAAGAGTTTTATTAGAAATCTAAACCATTGTTTTATGTTTATTTTATAAAGAAATAGAGTTGAAACATGTCAGGCTTAATTCCATTAGGCTGAACTGCCTAGAACAGAGCCAGGGGGGGTTTGGAACAGAATCTGAAAGGAAATGTCTCTTTTGCTAAACATCATCAACAAACCTTACAACAAACAAGCCCGAAACACTAACGTTGTCAACACGGTTTTCTATTATAAGAGACTTACCCACCCCCTCCCCTCAGACGACAGATCTTTTCTTTTCTTTTTTTCGTAAAGTAATCTTCAAACCATTATAGGCTACCATATATACCTGAGTGAGACAGTCTGTTTATATGTATGTAGCAGGCCAATTAGCATTTAGCATACATTCCTGCCACTCAAAGTATGTGCTGTATTTAGTAACCTAGACAAAAATTTCAGACTCAGAGAACAAATATTATTCATTTTTGGAACTGACTACCACCATCCAGAATACCGGGACATCCATCTTCTCATAACCCTCTGTGGAGAATCCTTACAACGAAGCATATTTGTGTATACTTTGAATCTTACCATATTACCCTATGCCAGATGTATTTAGTCTCTTAGCTCCCTCAGGAAAATAAATCACGGTCGTCTGGATTACTGATCTTGCCCATTATAGGGTACAGCCATCAAATATGCCTCCTTCTAGATTAGAAATTAACTAAAGACATATTTCAGATTTCCTAAAAGAGTTTATTATTTTACTGCAGGCTATCTGCAACACTAAAAATGCATCCATTAGGGTATCATACTAACAGGACCTTGCCACAGGAGGGGTTTGTTTTAATTATATTCCTTGGGAGAAGTGAAAACAAAAGAAAATAAAACAAAGCAAGAAAACACCTCTAGTTACCTTTGGAACCAGACAATTACAATTAGTTCTGGTTTTAGGATGAACTAGTTAATAAAAATTTTACAGATGATTTTGATGTCCACAAATGACTACCATCCAGATTAGAAATCATTTAATCTGTTCCTAGAGAAGTTTTAGAAGGCCATAGTGCCATCTGAGCTCTGTTCTTCTTACCACTGTTATTTGAATAAAGTTTGATATCATTAATAGGCCTGGCTGAAAAATTGTTTCCTTAAAGTATGTTTGGGAAGAAAATAAAAAGTGAATATTAATTATGAGTAATAATATAGTTCTCTGTGACAAAGTAACCACATACCTTTTTGAATTTTGAAATGCAATACTGTCTTTAATCATTAAATGAGTAAATACTATGGACAAAAGACTGACTGGCTTATTGATGCAATGTCTTGAATTTAAATAAATTCATCGTTGAAGAAATATTTCATAAATATATGTGAAAGTGATCCTCTATATAAAAGTATTAAGAAATGGGGAAAGGAGCAATGAAGCAGTTGGAGAAGACAGGTATGCATGTCCATGAGCGCACACACACACACACACACACACACACACACACACACACACGCATATGTACTCATACTCACACACATTCAGAGGAAGTTCATCCTTAATCAGGACACTGACGAGTGTGCAAATGAGTCACGTATGTTGATGATGGGATTTTTCACACATTTCTACATCAAAAACCATCAATGAAGCTGCAAGGTTTCTTACTATCAAAAATTTCATTTCCAAGAACTATTTCTCCAGCTAATGAAAAGAAATAAAAGACAGTTTAGGAGAAAATGAGAAGGAAAAAAAGAAAGAAAAACTGGGAGACAGAATAATAAAACACTGTACAAGGCATTTTCATAAAAGACTCCCAGACTGTGTAGGCCAGCACTACACAGATGAAGAATATAATGGTGTTCTTTTCTTGAGACACAAACCAGAAGATACAGATCAATTCAATTCAACAAATAAAAGCACCTACTATGGGTGAGGTACTGTCTGAGGTGCTGGGGCTACAACAGATGAAATATAGGTTCTTGCCTATTTGGCTGTGAAACGTATTTGTACTAAATTGAATATCCATTTGGTAGACGTCTCAATCCCTTGCAAGATAAAGTAAAGATAGATTTCTATTCATTTCAACACTACAAATATTGAACAAACACTTAGTATTTGAGGACAGTGTGCTAGAAGGGTTGAGAAAGGGAAATGAAAGATTCAGCCTAGGCACTGAACCTGAGAAGGGTATACACACACACTCACATACATATGGTGTGCGTGTATGTATATGTGTATATATATATATATATATATTAAAGGTGTGTGTATATATGTATATGTATGTGCATGTATATATATTATATAATTATATATGTATTCTTTCCTACTCTTAATATTCTTGTCTTAAAGTCCTTTCCTTGGTTGACCACACAGGTTAATATTAACTTTTGTTTTAGACCAACCAAGGCATTTCTGCTAATATTCCTAACCAATCAGAATTGCAACATCTACATAATTGTCATCAATTTATTTTTCATTCTCTCTTTCTCCTTGTTTGGTCACTGGAACAATTAATAAAGATAGAAGGTAAGAGACAGTATCAAACACCATGTTGTAATTCTCTTGGTTTAAAGACTCAATTTCATGACGACTAATAGGTAGTCTCCAGAGAAGGAATCCCAAGAAGTTACTTAGAAACTTTGGAAGACATAACCAAAAGCAGCCCTTGATGCGTATATCAGGATGGAAGAAATCTGCTGAGCATGTAGTCCTGTTGCCCCTAAATTTAATTCTTTTGGGAAGGATTGATTTAATACTCATGGAAGATGAGAAAATTCACTGAAGATCAAATGCCTTTATTCATAAAACAGGTGCAGTGTAGCATTACAATCATGCTCACCCAGCAATGTGCCTCATTCTTGGAAGAGCATTGTGGAAGAAGAAATGAGGCATTTTGTTGTGAATTCCCATTCAGTGCTTAAATTTATCATAAGAAATAAAGCGTTGAAACCCATATGACTGAAGTCCACCTCTTAGCACTTATAAGGTTGCTATGATCATGTATTACAGAAATTTATCAAAGGCACCAGGGTTCTTATACTTGCTAAAGCCAATAAAATACTAACCAAGTGATTGATTGAATGATTGGTGTTTTGTAGCCCAAAAAATTTGACATTATTATGTTATATTTGGGTTAAAGCCATGAGTTTCAGAGAACTAATTAGACCAAAGTAGTCAAACATTATATCAAACTAAAGAAATCTATCATATTTTAAATGAATAATGCTACATATGATGGAAGCCCAACAGATAAGTTGTTCTATGACATAGCATATTGGAACATTGATTATCTCCCCCAACCCAATTTATTAGGTTTATTCAGTCACTTGAGTATATTCCTCCATGTAGAATATTTTGCATATCTGATTACTAAAATACACCTTTTTCCAAGTAAACATCAAACAACTCATAGAATCCTCTTCAAAAAGTATCACAGACACATGAAATTCCGTAAATCTTATCTTATCTACCTGCCTTTGAATTAAAGGATATAATCTATTTTCTCATTTCTAGTCATGTTAATTATCCCCCCAAAAAAACCTATGAATGGTAAATAAAACACATACCTATTAAATGGGGCATTCGTGTAACATATAATCTTTAAACAATTTTTTTTTGTTTTTATGGGCAAGCTGTTAATATAGAGGCATATGTGCTGTTTTTTTGAATCCACATGCTTTCCTACTACTCCTTAGATAAGTACCATAACTTAAGTTGTCTTCCATACAAAGTCTTGGCAAGCTTCAATAGATTCATTAGTGGGGTTTTCTTTACGACCAATGAAGCCCAAAGAACTTCTAACAATGGAGCTAATCACTGCCTCTTCCCTGACCCAAGCTTATGTTTTCCCCCTTTTCACTTCCAACTCTTATTTCATTTCTGAGCAATTGGATTTCCGTAGCTCTCCCAGAACAAATAAATATCTCCCTTTTTCCCCTGCTCACATCTTTTGTGTATATTCCTTCTATACGACTGCCCGTATTTAAACCAGTGTGGTAATGGCAGGGTTCTTCAGGTAATCTTTCATGGGACATAAATGGCGTAGCATTAAAATGCAGATAATGTTACCTCAATTAGAGAATGCTGTGCAAAACTTGAAAAAGACATAGCTAAATGTTTGGACTAAACAAGTGAGTCTATGTTGTGAAGAGTGGGGTTGGGCAAGTTGCGTTTTCAATAGATCCCTTAATGAATAAATGTTAGACTGTATCAACAGTCCTGAACAGGCTTGTGGTTTGTGTGTGCATGAAGTGTAATGGTATCAATTGACTCGTTCTTTGTGGTAGCTATAAAGTACTCTTGAATGTGTCAATGAAGAGAAGGCCTGCAGACAATGAAGCCATGACAGCTGAATGTCAGCAGCGGCCTTGAACCTAAACTGGTTTCGCCATTCCAGTGACTCCAGCTACAGTGAAGACATGCACTGGAGCTGGACCTTCGGCATTGCCTGTCATTTTCTGGGTTCAGATTGCAAGCACTTAAGTGACAATTTCACCACGTTGCTAGACCCTGCTAATATGCATCAGTGAACGTTCACTTATTAGTGATGGGGCTAACGATATGCTCAGCATTCTAATCAGACTTGCATTGGCATTTACAAAATAGAAAACACAAAGCAAAACAAAACATCTTTCCTGATCTGATGTTTCACATAAGCAAATTCATCCAGAGAAGATACAAAAAAATATTTTTTTCTGTAGCAAAGGTTTCTTTGATTTTTATTGTACATTGCATAGCATGCATTCTTTATTGCATCAAATAACACATGATTAGTTAATTAAAAGGAGGCATCAAGGAATAATTAATATTTGTAATGCAGTGTTTCTTTAATGAAAAACAAAAGACTTCTCCTAAAGGTCACATTTGCCGATTAAATGTGCCTTTAACATAAATAGAATGTTATTAAGCTAGGCTCAATATGCAGGAGAGAACTACAAAGCCTTTTGTGGCAAGGCACGATTAATGCATGCAAGAAACAGAATCCCTTCGCTAGTGCTGGAGTTGAGCAAGGTTAGCAGCTCAACCACACTCAGTGTGCTGAATATGTCTACTATACCCTGCAGTGGAGGATCGAAGGAGAAGGGTGGAAAAAGGGGTTGGGGGAGAGATTGGGAAAGAGGGAGGACAAGGAGGGGAGAGGGAAAAAGGTAGAAAGAGAAAGAGGAGAAAGAAAAGACATTGAGTGATGGCAGACATTCAGCCATGTGTGCACAGCAGAGTGCAGAAATACTGTATATTGACATGAAGGTACAGTAGGAAGTAAGGCTAATGTCTTTTTTGTTTAGTGCTATGTTATTAATATTATAATCTTCTAAGAGAATCAGAGCCCATGCTAGAAGAACTACTTCACCTGATCATTAGCAGCAATGTTAGAGAAAATCATTTTTTATTTTTAATCATGAAATGTTGCAATGATAAGTCAGTTCTTAGAATGTAACTTGGGGTTGATGTGAAAATCTATATGTGTTTATTGCACAGAACTTGCACCTAGAGATATATATGCATATAGCAGTTTGAATAAAACTGTTATATGTTTTATTATTTTCAAAGAAAAGTTGAAGAGATCCACGTTTACGAGGGAATGTCATATATAATATACATATGTGCATATGTATATGTGTGTATATTAATATATACTGTACTGCTTGACTCAAGTTAAAGTCACCTTCAGCACTAGCTTATATTATAAAGAAAGAAAACTGAGACATACATTACGACTTTAAATCAAAATTTGATAGATTTCATTAATAATGCAAAGCTCTGCATATATTTAATTGGAAAAACTTAGAATTGGCAAATCTTTTGACATAAGATTTGGGACAGGGAGAGGGGGATGAAGGACAGTGGGGGAAGCCTCAGAGCAGGAAGGTTTACCCTATTAAGAATCACATAGCACAGGAAATATTCACTAGCCAAAATATTGAATGAGAGATTCATTGATCTGTTTATTTAGTTCAATAATTTATGTTTGTCCCAGAACAACAATATTTGCTTTAGATTTAAAGATTATGAGGGGATGTTAATGTTTCTTTAAATATATATGTATATACTGTTAGATAACTCAATACAACCAAAATATATGGAAGCACTCCATTCTTTTCCATTTCTAGTGTTTTAATAGACACAATTTTGGGGAAAAAACTCACTAAATAGAGAAAGTGTAAGCCTTGTGAGGGATAAAATCGTTTTATCAACTGAAGAATCACTCTTCCCAAATGAAAAGTGGGCAGAAATCAAACTTACTACTTGATGGCATAAAAAACAACTCTCAAGTGCACTAAAGAGTCCAATGTAACTGTTTGCAACATGTTCCATTGGGCATAGAAAGAGAGAAGCTATCCTCAAAGACTACTTCATTAACTAATTCCAAGTCAATCTGATCAAGATCGATTGCTCACAGGTACTTTGTAGGGCTGAACATTCAAAATTCTCTTTATTGAAATTCACACACTTTCACATACCATTGACTCAACTTGTAACTTATGATATCATCTGCTGACTACAAAATCCCATCCCACATTTATTTTTAATTGAAGTTGCTTTTATTCTGTAGAACTGAAGCTGAAAGCAAAAATTCACACCAAAAACGATACTAATAACACTCACTTTTATTTTGAATCATTTATGTGAATTATATTCACTAATGAAATATTTCTAAAAATTTTGTATTCATTTTTCATATCATAGCTGGCATATCAATAGACTAAGACTATTCCTGGCATATCAATACGGTATATATTTTATGAATTCCATAAAGTAGCTTTCTTAAAATGCCAGCATTCATCATAAAGCAACATTTCTACAAGTGGGGTCTGCTGGTATCATATTCCTTCTTCAATGCTTGTGTTAACCTACTCTCTTCTGGCACAAAAAAGGACATTTAAAGCAATAAAATCCAAATCCTGAAAAATTTGGAGGTAGGACTAACCCCCTGTCCTGTTAGAAAGTGGGGTCTTAATTCTCAAATGAGAATTAATTGCCAGTGCAAATCTAGGTTACTAAATATAAGTTTAAATACAAAAGAAGCCATAAATGAAATTCAGGTTAACAGGTCACCACAATGCCTACAGCTGCAGTATTCATTTTGGTTGGCCTACATAGAGTCAGCATATTTGATTTAACCCAAATGTATGTGGTCATGTTTGAAAATATATCTGCCTCCTTGAAGTAGTCAAAGAGAATTTGGAGTGTGTATGTGTGTGTGTGTATGTGTGTGTGTGTGTGTGTGTGTGTGTGTGTGTGTTTGATGTGGCTGCCTAGGAAAATGTTTTCATAAAAAGCATGAATGATGTGGCCAAATTGTGAGAGCATCTTGGTAAATTCTGTGAATCAAAATATGATCCTGAAAGAATGTGTTCTAAACAGGTCATTTCTCAAGAACAGGAATCTGTTAATATTAATATGAATTCATTCCTGCACTCAAAGTCACGCTCCATTGTGACATATACCTAGCAGGACCTGTATTAGTATATATGGTCACAAAGACAAAAACCACATAAGTGTCTCTTACTATCTTAAAGATTCCTCCTGGTCATTGTTTGCTTCCTCAAGTGAGTGCTAGGGAAAAGTAAGTGAGGAGAAAAAGAAAATTGAAACATGTAGCTATTTATTACCAAGTCTGAATAATTCGAGTATTTAAAATCTATTTGAGAAGCAAAATTAATATGATTTGGGGGTGATTTTCATCCTCAGAAATTAAATTACCAATCACATCTCTAGATTGTGTTTGCCTTTCTTTGTATTTTCAACACTGAGTGCAGCTCCATGTATATAGTAAGTGCTTAATAAATGCTTGTTGACTCAGTAATTAACTAACTGAACTGTTTGCTGAAACGTGTCTCAGTTCCCCTCTCTTGAGTTAGATATGAAGATTGGTCATAGAAAAGCAGTATAGCACTATATCTATGACTAACTTGGTTATGATGGAGAGTAGAAGGAATATGAAGGTCTATGGTATCTCCTCAGCATGAGGCCAAAGTACCTAATCACCTGCTAGAATACTTTTCTTTTCAGTCAAGCATTTCATCAATTCAATAGTTTGAGCCTGGATAAATATTCAGAAAAGAGAGGAATAGCCATTGTCATCTTAGGTAGAGAAATTCTCCCCTCTGGTCAACTCCACCTAAAAGGAATCATCTACTCATGTACTTTGGAAACGATGGTAGGAACCAAAAGGGAATGTTCCCATTATTTAAACAATCCCTTCCCTTAAGATTTGAGGGCAATAACCAAGCTACTAGACTATTTCAGTGCCCTTCACGTACTAATTCTTCCAGTGTGGTTCACTGTGGATGAGAAGTAGGCTGTAAGGCTGGGAGTGGAGGGATGTAGCTGTCTCTGTGGTCTGTCTTTTGTATGAGAAGAGGACCAGTGACATTACAGGTGATGCTTGACTTGTTCATGAATTGGATTTAAGTGAGGCAGAGTTGCATCAAGTCATCAAGTTCACTCTCTTCTTGAGTCATCAAAGCAAGAAAAGGTCAAAATAGTTAGTAATGGCCTGGGATGCAGTAGATGACCTTGGTGTCTTTGATGCCTGACTAAGTTCTCAGTCTTCTACTTTACGTGCTTCACCCACCTTCATGGCTGTTGGAACAAATTGTTGTCAAACACCCACTCTGCCAGGGAAATTCTTCACATGCTTGAGGTAGACATCTTCCTGACTCACTGATAGTTTTAAAGCCTGTTGGTTACCCTTAACCTGGTTTGGCCAGTCTGCTAGGATGGTTTGCCAAGGTGTGGCTACTGCACATGCCACAGCTTCTTGGAACTGCAGGTGAGAGTTAGGTGACAGGTAGCAAATGTAGATGAGCAGTCCAGGAAGGACTCAGCAGGTCCTCACACCATACGTGTGTGGTCCTCCTGAACACCTTATATACTTCAGAAAGAGGAAGCCCCTGGGTCCGGGCCTCAAGTTTAAAAGGAGCCTCTGATTTAGCAGTTAAAGAATGATCGCTGCCCAACTATGAACAGATTTATTAAGCTTGCCATTATCCTATTCACCCTAATAATTAGCTCATTTATATAGAAATAGGCTGGAACATAAGTATCTTAAAGGCAGAACTTTTCATTATCAGTATTTGTACATAAATGTCTGGCACGTTGTTATTTTAGAATGGATCTGTGATTTCATTGGTGTATTGGGGGAATGCGCTCAGTGAGGAAATCATCCCATACTGATGCAGACTGGCACCTGTTCTGCAACTTATAGAGTCTAAGAGACCTGGAATATAGTAGGTGGCTAAAAGTTTTTCAATGGAATGGAATGGATTAAAACATGTCCTTCTACATTTAAAAAAGTCTCCCTTTTTTAGTGCCCTATTTTGCTTTCATGTATTTTATTTATGTGTTTATTAAATTATCTGTCTATTATATATTTATTTTTTAATTACGGATAGGAACTTCAAAGCTGAAGGTGACCCATGTTTTCCTGAACCTCTGAGCATCCTAAGCAAGTCTACCTCACTTTACTTATTATGATCAAACACACTGGGTGCCGTGATCAATGAGATGCTTTTCACTAAAAGAAGACAACCTACTTAAGTGCATAGATATAGCAGGTTTGGTTGCTTCCACGCATTTTTAAAATTTCTTTCACAGAGTGATTGTATTTTAGTTATATGGGTGGGAGCAACATGAACGCATTTAATAAACTATTTGTTTCTATTTTTGAAAATAAATTTATTTTAATAGATAAATTACATTTACTATCATATCTGATATTCTCCATATAATCAACTTATTTTTAAAGGAAAGGTATATAACATTCAAGGTAGATATTTTGTGTAAACTAAGGTGAAAATATACTTTTTTCTGCTTTTACGAATATGACTCTTGAATTTTTAATACAAATTTTAATCATGCATATAAAATATTCTTGCACATCTATATAGTTCTTGTTCTTCAAAGTTAAGCAATGTCACTCTAAATAAAATTAAGACCAGTAGAAACTATAATACAAGATCTCCAGTCCCTGAAGATAATGACATTACTTCCTAACTAGCAACATACATTTAAAATCTTTCAAAGACGCAATAACTTTTCTTTAAAATATTATTTACATTCATTTACATATCTTCTATTCATATTTCATCAAATACTTGCATGTAACTTTTATTTTTTTGGAGGCATAACTTGGAGAATAATTTTGATGTTGATTTTAGTACATGTAGTCTGCATTAGTGTATGACACTGTAGTTTCAAATTAATCCAAATAATTCACTTGTGTTTTATAATTGCATATTTAGGGCATCTTAGAGATTAAATACTCTGTGGATAAAATAGGGTAGCTATGCTTTGCATCTTTTTTTTTTAACGTAACTGATTACGTCAGCTGAAATCCATCTGATGGCTTTAAGAATGGATGATATAATGTGGCCACATTAATGCTGATGTAATTAGCAAAAAAAAAAGTCTTAGAGTGTATTATGGTACATAAAGAAAAATGTAGTCTCATTTTACTTGCTAACAAAAATTGTGATATTAATGCTATTGTAGAGCAATACTGACATTTGGAGACATCATGTAAATCTACCTGTCATACTTAATTACAAACTGCTGAGGAGCCTGCTAATAAAATTAACAAATAAAGAAAATCTAGCAATTTAGAGTATGCAACAGCTATGTGATTGAATAGATGCCAGAGTGACCACAACAGTGAACTTCTAAATGCCAAATGTCATTTAAATAATTCATCCACAAGCATGCATTTGTTGTAATAGGGTTTCAACATTTCAGTTGAGAGCATTTGAGATAAGACCAGTTCACTCAATCAGGGCCCAACTTGATTTGCCATTTTGAAAGGAAGGATTCCATTGGGAAATATTTGGGATAAAATGGGAAATTTTGGTATACTTTTGAATATAGTAGAACTCCATATTAACTAGACTCATTATTCATGACTCTTTATGATATAGATTTAAGTAACCATAGGTGCAATCATGTCTCCCTTCACCCCCAAATACATCCATTACGTATAGTAAATCATAGAGCTACAAGAACATAACCCACGTAGTATAAGATATTAAGATGATTTTTTTCTGACACCATCAGCCTCACAAAAGAGTTCCACTGCATTATTGTCCAAGAATCACAATTTCTTATATATCAAACAGTATGATCTTAATATGCTCATGTGAATTCAAGCATTATGTGCATGGGAACTTAGAAGACAATGCCTCCACCTCTATTTTTAAGATATAGAGCCCTGCCTTATGCAAATATGCATCTCATTATTTAGACAGCTAAAAAACTTAATTTGTAAGTAGTGTATTTTATGCTTTGTCATCTTATGACTATAAAGGTGAACCAATCCTGAATTTACTCAGGTAACAATTGGTGTAAATTTTGTAGACTTTGTCCATATTATACTTTAAAAAATGTACTTCTCAATAAAAAAAGTATTTTTTAAAATAAGACATGCAGTAATTAGGCCTCCTGGCATATTCGCTGATGAGAAGTTGTGTACTGAAAAAATCCTAATTGTTCATATCCCCCATTGTTTCAATATGGGGGAGGCAAATGATGTGAAATAAAGCCCCTCGCTTATGATTTTGTATTTAAAATATACACAGAATTGTAAAAATCAACTGTCTCAGACCCTGCAGAGGTATTGTATATTCTTCTGCATCAGTGTCTACTAGCAGTAGCCTGTCCTCATTAAACATGCATCTAAGGTTTTAAAGCTACAGATACATTATGAATCTTCCTGGTGTAGGTCCTATACACAAACTGTGGCATAATAAATAGATTATTCCATTAAAGAGCTCTTGTTTCCTTTAGAATAATATCATTTAAAATGAACCTTCTCCATATTAAGTGGTTGACAGATAGCTAAATGTAGCATAAACAAAAATAGGTTTTACATTACAGCTGTACACAATGCACCTTTGTACAGTTGACTGATTGCTTACAACAATAAAAAATAACTATAGCATTCTGCTGTCAAACTTTCTAGTTAGTTTATGGTGAACTTCAAAAATATAGTTCCCTTTCCTCAAATGCAATTAATTTGAAGATAAGTAATTTGGGGCCATGAAATATAAATGTTTAGCCTCAAAGAACAGATTGTTTTTTTAATCCAATAACAATAGATAAAGTTTCACATCACTATTTCTCCAAAGAGAACCATGTTATTACTTAAGTATGCAAAGGAATGCTTTATGCGGAGAGGACGACAATATTATTAATATAAAAATGAAAAGTATTTATTTACAAATTTTGACAGTTGTCACGCACGTAACTGTTTCAAGTGGCATTTTTGACAAAACAATTTATTGGTTTAGAGTTACACAGGAACAGAAAGATTTTTTCCCCCTGAGTATTTACAATAAAAAATGCATCCTCCATGTAACTTTTCTCCTTTAGAGGGAAAGAATGAATTCTATAAAAACAACCCATCCATCGCAGTTTCTATAAGAATAAATGAATGCGAGTGTTAACGAGGTCTAATCTTCTCTTTTGTATTTGTTTCTTCATTAAGCTCTAACTATGCTTTGGCTCTTGTATACTGGAGATTTGATGTGAAGATGGTATGACAGGCTTGGCTTCTCCCAATGCAGCTGGTACTGCTGATGCCAAAAGCCAGAGCCTGTTGTAGTGGGATCATGAGAGATGTGTTCAGAGCACAGTTTCTCTGTCAGTTTCCCATCCGCCTCAGAATGCTGAGCTCCATCCCTGAATCCCCTTAATGAGAAGTGGAAGACAATACCAGCATTGTTGTATCTGTTCGCAATCTTGTGGAAATAACAATCGCTGTTTACCCAAGCATTTGTCCTACCCAAACTCTGGCGATAATTACTTACTTCTAGAGTCCCTGATTAACTCTGCTTTCTGCCTCAGCACAAAAAGCTATTGAGATAGACACCAGACAACTTTCTATCTCTTAAAGTTTTTTAGCGCTTTACTGAATATTACCTAGGCTTGATATTTATCAGAGAATAAGAATACATACACACACACAGACACACAATTCGCACTCAGCACCTCTATGATGTGGGTATGCATCAGGAGCCGTATTCTTTTCTAGGATTGCAAACTCCTCCCTGCCCCCCACTGCCCTTCAAAAAAAAAAAAGTCTTTCCCTTTTCAGTTCCTAGCTCCATCTCTCATAGTGTTATAACTGAAATATCATTACAACTGGCAGTGATATCTCTAAACACCATTTTATATTATGGCAAAAGAGTTCTATTTATATAATTATCATATGGTTTTATGATAGGCTTTTGTTTTTCAAAACCTAACAAAATGGAACTGTTGCTATGCCTATTTTCATGAGACTAGTAAGAATTTTAATCTGTCAAATCAGTCTTACCCCCTCCCCCACTTCTCTTCCCACCCCACATGCAGTCTGCTGTTAGCGGTATGCAAAACACCATCATGAATATGCGTAATTATGGAGATTCATGGTAATTTTTCAGGGTTATCCGATGTGACGTTTATAGGACAGCAGCATACATCAATTTAAACGAGAGTGACAAATATCTTATCCTTTTTATTTCTATAGTATTTTGAATATTTTCTTGGCCTCTCTCTAGGGAGAAGTGTGAACTAGTAAGAATTTGAATGATGAAAATTTTAAACAATCAAATACTTTGCTAGAATTCAATTTTTGAAAAGACGTTTTGAAAGCATCCACTCTCTATTGAACTTTAAGAAGTATGCTTTGCTTAATTTTTTAAGCTGTACTTTCATGGATGTCTCATGTGCGTCCAAGTCTACCACGACACAGAGTTTTTTTTTATGCTTTGGCTTCTTAAGATGAGTAGGAACTGCTTAATCACTCTTAAACTGGGACTGCTTGCTTGACAGTATGATTTGGCAAACATCATCCACCAACTTTATTAAGCATAGTTGCTTGAAACAATAATCTGATTGTGGCATATTTGAATTTTGTTCTAAGTCTGTTGCACCTCCTAGAGGCTTACATATTATCTTTATTTCAGTGACTAATTAAGACTAGCTTGACAATTTCATATTTACAGTGATTACCAAGTAGGAATCCTTTCCTTGTTCTGTATGTTTGTCGTGAATACTCTACAATACTAATTACGTTCAAGGAATAAAAAGCTCCCCAATTTGATTGAGAGACATCTTGAGTTTAAAATTAGTATATGTGAATTGTATCCAGAATTTTAAATGGAGGAGTAATTAATACTTACTTCATATGCAGTCGCTAAAGCGATGAAATAACTGTATGAGATCAAGTCATTATATCAGCCATATTTTTAAGTGTATTAACAATAAAGGCTTTAAAATTAGCTTGATTGCAAATGACCCTCCCCCACCCACCTGACTAGATTCAGAATTTTTTTTCTCTCAATCATATACTTTCAGCATTTCATCTTGGGGTTAAACCCTCACAATTAAATGTTCTTCAGGAATATAGTGATAACGTACAGTCATGAATACTCCTTGTACAATTAGTAGGGCCTGCTGTGGAAGTATACTGCTAATAGAAATAGTAATTAGTATGCCAAAGTAGGTTCGAGAAAGCCAGCTTGCATGATGCATATATAATTGTATGTTACATCCAAATATCGCTGTATGTTGCTTTAGAAATAATCATTTAGAAAAGTAGATTAGAATCACTCTTTTTATAAGTTCCAATTGATTACAAAACCATTTCAAGAGTATATTAAGCTTAAAGACTTGGGGTAGGAAATGGTTCAGTCTTTTGCAGTTGCATTTTTTTTTAATGTGGTACTTTTAAAGACACACAATGACTATGTCTACATACACATATAAAGTGAAGTAAAGAATTGAAGCAATCATCCAAATAATTCAAGGGGAAAAAAACCACTTTTGCTTCAATTATCTATTTCATGCATAAGTGGGGGGTTGGCCTGAATTGTTCAAATAATTGCCTGGATTCTCTTCCCTTTGCATGTGTAGACACATTTTACATTCATATTTGTCAAACATTTGCAACTTACACACATTTAGCACAAAAACATGTTCCCATAACAAAGTTTCAAAAATATTTTCATGTCCATAAATTCTACTTATTGGTTTCCAGTAAAAGGCTTGCTTTGCACATATGAGTGTGCAAACGTAATATAATTGTTTCACAAAAATATTAGATGGATCATCACACAAATTTGTTAAATGGCCCAGTAAATAATTTGGTTTTTACACAAGCTGGTGATAGTTGGCTTTTTTTTATCCCACTAATGTTTTATCTAAGAGAAGTTTAATGTTACATAATTTTCATTGACTATAAATCCATAGGTTTAAATTGACTTGAAGGTAGGCATATTTCATATACATGTGCACTTACAATAAATGCAATATAAAAATATCCAAGAACCCCATACTACAGATTATCCTTTTTAAAGACAGAAAAGTTATGAATATTTTAGTGTTAATAGAAAAAAGAAAATATCAGAACACTTCATGTCCCATATTTTCATATGTCATAGATTTCACAATAAGTTTTCGCAAAGGTATTGACCTAAACAATAATATTTTTAATTGCTAACACATACTTTCGGTCTTGCATTTACTGAAGATGCAAAGTATATTTTCAGTGCATTTTGAAAATTCATCATAGTTAAGAAAACATGAAGAAGTCTGCATTTCAGGGTTTGGGAGCCTGGATCTGTAGGCCTCTTCAGTAACCAGGTTAAATCTTTATACTGGCCCACAAAGGAAAAGAGTTTTAATGCAATGTAAAGCATTTCTAACATAACACTGTCCTTTATATTGGCACCCTGTCAAAACAGGTTTCATTTCCTCATAAAAAGTGAATACTTGGTTTCCTTAAAATATTTTGAAAACATTGCATTATGAGTTTTTATTGCCTCCATTGATTAATACTCAAATATTTAAAATGCTTGAAGAGCATTATGGATCATTTGTTCAATGAAAATGAGCTATTATTAGCTATAAATTTATTACCTTGGTCTTATTGTAGGAATCATTTATAATTTTCATATTTTCTCTCAAAGTATATAATTGATGCTTACAATATAACCTGTTCTATCCCCATAAAAACACATGAAGCAGATATAAAATTGAATCTACCTGTGTTTTTTCTGCTCAAATATTATTTTAATTTTTCTAAAAATCAAGTATTTGTCTACTTTTTATTTATGCAAAATTCAATCCCCCAAATTAAATGAACATATTTTTATAAATGCCATGCGGTGAGTTTGATGGATATTTTCTCTTTGGCATAGATAAGAAACAAAAACATAATTTAGTGGCAAACATCTGTCTCATAATCATGTAAGATAAATTCATAAGAAATCCAGAAAAGATATTTAACTGTTACTGCTAAGCTAGTTTTATTTATCTTAGAATATTTTTTCATCTATGAGTGGAAAACAAACTTTTCTTCAAGAGGTCTGTGAACCAAACAATAAATGCCAGGTCTAAATCCTGTATGAAAATCAGTTCAGTTTAATCCCAGATAGTCTTCAGCATGCAAATGAATACTAGAGGTTTCCCTTGGCCCGCTGTCATACAGGCAGCCAATTTACAGACACTGGCACACTGTATGTGTTATGGGTTCTCCTGCTGCCCCTCCCCCTCTATCCTAAGACTTGGTCTCAGCTGCCTGCCTTTCACAGAAAACCACAAACCAAGGAAACATATCAGTAATAGCGCCCTGTAAATTAACTTGACATTTGATGCAGAAAAAACCCTAAAAGCTTACAAAAGACATTGAAAACAAAAGCCACTCAGGACCCACACTACATATATTGTGGATTTAAGAGATCTGGAAGGTGGTTATTCTATTGTAACCAACACATACAGCCTTCATCTTCTTTGTTAAGACAATTCAGTCATTCTTTGTTAAAGGCATAGTATCAGTCAAACAAGAACACTGTAATTTGCACACACACACATATACACAAACACACACATAAGAACACAATTCCTGAAAGTCCAAACAATTTTATAATAATACATGTCTAGAGCCTTTTTTATCATTAAAAGAATTAAGCAATGCATTCTTAATACTGAAAGAAGCTAAAAATATTGCTTTATGTTTCCTTAGTCAGTAAGACATGTTGACGTTGCTAAGATGTAAATAATGTAAGACTGATGTTTGGTGAGTGCTATGAACCTTGCTGAACATGGGGTATTCACCAATATTGTTGTCTTGAAAATATTGCCATTCTAGGTATTTCTTTTTCTTCCTTTCCTTCTTTCCTTCCTTCCTTCTTTCTTCTTTCTTTCCTTCTCTCTCTCTCTCTCTCTCTCTCTCTCTCTCTCTCTCTCTCTCTCTCTCTCTCTCTCTTCCTTTCTTTCTTTTCCTCCTTGGAAACACAGGTTCCTTTCATGTAAAAAGGGTCTTTTGGCTCAAAGAGGAACTATTGATAAAATATTAAAATTTTTTATATTAGCTTCAATGTATAAATGGGGTGAGGCATGGCATATTTAAGCTATTAGACACGTAGGAATGTTAACATTATTGTGCATTATTGTGTCTGCCTTGTGTTCCCCCTCCTCTCTCTCTCTCTCTCTCTCTCTCTCTCTCTCTCTCTCTCTCTCTCTCTCTCCCTTTCACTCTCCCTCTCTCTCTGTCCCTCTCATCTCTCTCTCTCTCTCTCTCTCTCTCTCTCTCTCTCTCTCTCTCTCTCTCTCTCTCTCTCTCCTTCTCTCTCTCCCTCTGTAGAGCTGGCAGTACTGCATCTTACAAATGTCTGGTCTTATAGTTTACAAGCACAGAACTGGACTGGTAAAATGCATAATCTGAGCATCTGTGCTTCTTGATATTCATGGATTTATTTACAAGTCCCTGTGTTCTACTTTTTGCCTGTTTCTATGGTTTATATTACTGTCATGCCTATATTCTTGTGGGAATTTCAAATAAGAATCAAGATATAACTGGCAAATATTCTGCAATATAGTCCGTATTTCCATAATTTAGCTGGTTTTTTTTAAAGAGACCATTTAAAGAGGTTTATGGACTTAAGGATATAGGAAGAGTATTTTGATTGGCTTTTTCAGTACTCCAACTACTTACGGTTCAGTTCGTGTAAAATGGATGTAATAAAGTGAATTTATGTACATGTATGTGCTTGTGTATATGTAAATGCATTTAGAATGAAAAAGTTCATAAATCTTGGTCAAATTTACTGATTAAGTTCAGTACTTTCATGCTGGCAATATTAACGTTTTCCACAAAAGAGTTCAAAGGTAAAAAGGCTAGCATGTTATTTTTTTTTCCCCTTTAGATGCCAGGCTAACAAAGCTTAAATATTGACAAGAGATGGTATTTCTGTTCATTTCTTCTTGCACTAGTTTTTTTAACAAGCTGCCCTTGAGTCCATATCACCAGTAACAAATATATCTTTTCTTCATTTTCCAACTGTAAAGGCATAAATTCTCCTAAATTATTCAATTAGCACAAAAATCAGAATTTTAGCTTACTTTGCAATTGGTTTGGAGTACATTTTCTCCCCAAAGCTCCACCTTCATAATACCAATATGCTTCTTTTCAAGAATAAGCATTCACTAGCTTTACAGGATCTTGAAACTATAGAGCCTTAGCGCATGCTTTGCTATTTATACGTGTAGTTCTAATTACCAGGGAGCTAAATTGGAATGACAGTGAAATGACTTGATAAATGTCATTCAGGGTACCCACCTTTCGGAACACTGCATATAAGAAAATGTAATAGGGGGAAGGCAGCAATGCTGATCTCTTGACCAGCAATCTTGAAAATAAACATTATATTTAGTACTAACAGTGTGTGTGTGAGGAAATTATTAAACACGAACATATCCTCATAAAGGCATGTTATATTCATAAATGTGGAATATGTAAAATACTTAGATGGTCACATGGATAGTGGCAAACACATGCTAAGCAGCAGATTATTAAAGAAGATCCATTCCTTTATTGGGGGGGGGGGAGATAAAGGAGATGGACGTAATTTACAGACAGGAGCTAAACAATTCTGTTTAACACAACTCTGTCTAGTTGATTGTAAAGCATGTGCAGTATTTTTCCAAAGCCCCGTCATCAATAGTAAAGCAATTTACAGCTGAGGATTTTTTTAGAAGACGTTCATTTTATTAAGAGTCAATAAGAAAGGTTGTGCAGAAAGATATACATGTATTTGCAATTCATATTGTTGCTGTGTTCCTATTGTATTCTAAGCTTCTATCATGGCTGGGCGATGGGAAGCTGGCATTCAGTGCAGGAGAGTTAAAAAAAAAAAAAAAACCTCGGCATTTCCTGATTAGTCTATAGTTATTACCATGGCTCTTTGCTTAAAAATACAGACAAACAGCAGTATATGAATATATAGATGATATCCATGCTGGTAAATAACATTAATAATCCTTTGGGTCCAAGGGGGAGATGCTTTCATTGTGGACTTCCAAGCACCTCAGTCTACCCATTCAAAGAGATGACAGAAAAATGAGTCTGAATGTGTAGGCATTAAACATTTAAATTCTCTACTCCCTGGTCATTATACCAACTGACATATTTTACACCTTCCCCTCCCCCACCATGCTTTTGCTGATTTGACTTCATTTACATTGGCTCATTATGCACCCAGTCTTTGTTCTACAGAATGGAATACAGTATAGTGACAAAGCAAAACTTCCATGTGGTCTAGAATATTTTTCTGATTTAAAAATCAGGTTCCACTACTTGAAATTTACATTTAACTTCTCAACATTGTTTAAATGGAAGGCAAGCCTTTTCTTATACAATAACTATAATCTGTCTGCAATTATTTTAAAAGGGGAATATGACTTTTGGTTAAAATTACCTCAAAATGTCATTAGGAAATGACATTTGAGACCTTTTATAACAAATATTCTCCTACTACCTATTAGAAATATCTGGTATCTCTATACATGCCTCTACCTAAATTTCTATGTAGGTCTAAGAGGTAAGTTTTTATCCATTTTCTATAAAATCCATTGTTCAGGGCTGTACTTTATGGGTTTTTGTATATATGTTTATGGCTATGTGATTTCTTAGCATCAAACAAAAGCAAAATTTCAATTTCTAAGAAAATTTGCAGATCCCTTCTTTACATGCTCTTTAATTAGAAAGGTTTTTTGATTTACAAACCAAATTTTCATTAAATTACAAGGAAGTCCTGGCTGACCAACCACATGGAAAAAATATGAAACTTACATTCAGCTTTAAATGTCTATCCCCATGACAATTCACACTATCTTTTCATTTGTTACAACCAATGGAGACATGGGATTAATCTAATACAGCCTAATTAACCATTCATTCACACATGAGGGTTTTTCATGGTACTGGTGGCACAAATGCTACTTTGTACCATGGCTACATTTGCATTTGTTTGAAGTTGAATAACCGATATTGTAAAATGCAAATAAAAATATTTAATGGCCAAAGATAGGGGAAAGACCACATTTTTGAAAGTAGGTCTTTTTCCTATATAAACAATTATTCCATAAGTAATTTATACTTCACTTCCAATATTAGGACCTAACATGTTACCTAATTTTTGTTCATATCAATGCTATAGTCATCTTTCTTATCTGCTACTTAGCAACAATACTTTAGATAAAGCAATGTCCTCAGAAAGAGGAAATGTGGACCCTCTTCATGACTCCATTACTAACTCCTTGTGTGGTCTTTGGCAATCCACTTAACAGGCCTGTGCCTTGGTTTCCTCATCTATAAAAAGTGAGTCTTTGTCCCTCATCTACCTCATGGGCATTCTGTATAAGGATTAATTAGAATAAAATATTGGTCCTAAGAGAAACAGAGTAGCTTATTGATGCAAGCTTTTGTTGTTTTCCATTAATTATTTTTATTGGCATGTACTTTGCAATAGTTAATTAGGGAAATGTACTTGCTGGATATTGGTTCTGTTTTCATTTTTAATTTCTATTATTAAAGTTTGAATGTGGGGCTCTATAGTATTCAGAAGGAAAACATGGGGTAAGTTGGGCTTCTTATAATGAAGGAAAATCATACATGGTTTGGCAAAATGTTACATTTTCAACCATCACCTTTAGAAATTTTCACGTTATTCTATAGGAGTATTTTATATAAGAGAATAACATCTGCAGGAATTGCAGGCATTTCCCAAAATGTATTTAATACTGACTTCCACTCTAATAGAGAATTACTTCAACAGTCTCCTTTTCCTGGTGATACCTATGTTAAATAGAAATATTATATAGAAATCAGAATTGAGAAAGTCTGAATGTTTCATTTGTGTCCTAGAAATGCTGGATGGATAGTAACAGGTTGATAGTAAATCTGAAAAAAAAGTGCCATAAAACTATTAGTGGTCACTCAGGTTTCTTTGAAGACCAATCCAGTAGATTATTCAACTCAACACTACCACCAAAGTACACATACCATAGATTTAGAACATTCCATAGATTTAACATAGGTTAAAGACAGATGTTAACCCTGACAACTCTTAAATTTATAGGTGTTGGAATTTTATTCAGTATAAGAATTAGACCCAAGTAATCATCTTATGGATAGTAACATTGGGCATTTTCTAGTCCCTTCCTTGTCAGAAATAAGCCTTACGTGTATACTACAAAGCGTATTCTTCTCAAGTCTTTTTTTTCTGAGATACTCTTCATGGAATAGTAGAATTAGATTTGATCAAAATATTCAGTGAATCCAATCAGCCATGGCTCATTAAAACATAGTTTCAAGTTGAAGGAGAAGTGAATTTGTCCCTGCCACTGGGACAGTTGTCTAGATACAGTTTTGTGAATGAGACCTACTGTGTTTTTGACATATCTCACTCTTCCACAGTCATTTATTGAGAGCCAGTCCTAAGAGTTGACTATACAGAAGACCTCCTTTCTATAGGCACTGCCCAAAGAAGCTCTGAAAATTAATCTAAACTTGTTATCAGCATCAACCACGTTCAAGGAACTGAACAAGGTGCTAGGATTGGAAAAGGTGATTTCACTTTGAATCTTAATGTGGGGCTGGGGTAGCTAGGTGGCACAGTAGATAGATTGCTGGGTCTGGAGTCATAAAATCTAAGTTCAAATCCAACTTCAGACACTAGCTGTGTGACCCTAGGCAAATCACTTCACCCTGTTTGCCACAGTTTCCTTATCTACGAAATGGCAAACCATTTTAGTATCTTTGCCAAGAAAACCCCAAATGGTGTCTCAAAGAGTAAAACCACAAAGGAAACAACCATCATAATATGGAAAGCAACAGTAATTCAACGCTATATAGGAACAAAGGAAGATACATGCTCATCTGAATCAATGAATTGTTTAGGTATAATTGGAAGTAAATGTGTTACTTTTACTTATAAATATCTTCTACTGGCCAGTGTGGTCTACAAATGCATTGGATTCCTCTTGTTCTATGAATATAGTACCTTTAAAAGATAAATTAATGAACATCTTTAATGATTGTTCGTAAACTCTTAAGATCACATTTGTAATTTGTTGAGATTTTTACCCAGGTGTTACTAAAGATAAAAAATAAAATTTTTGCATATACCCAAGGGCAATGGATAGTCACTTTAAGTATGTTCTAGAATATTACCAATAACCTTCATGCTAGAATAGGTATAAAACATACACATATATGTAAATATATACTAAATACGTGCATGTGTATATGTGTATCCAAATACATATAGTCAAAAAGGGAGGTGGGCTACACGTCATGTAGTAAGCCTAAGGACTGCTCAAATAATTAACTACTAGTGAAATACTTTTAAAACTAGAAGAAAGTCTTCAGTATGGTAGGTAGGTACTCTTTGGAGGACTTTCATTCTTTCAATAAATATTTATTAAACACCTAATATGTGCAAGGCACTGTGCTGACCTTACAATCTAATGGAGGAGGGAACAAGCTGACAAATATGGACAAAGAAAGCTATATACAGGATAAAAAGAAAATAGTTAAAAGAGGGAAAGCATTGGAATTATGAGGTGTTCAAGAAGGCTTCCTGTAGAAGGTGATATTTTAGCTGGGACTTAAGAAGCCCAGAAAAAAATTACTGCTGTTAAAAATGAAACATCTTGTTCATGGAACAGCCAGGAGACCAGTGTCATTAGTTTGAGGAGTACATGGTGGGGAATAAGGTATAAGAAGACTGGAATGCTAGGAAGGGGCTGTTTTGAAGGACTTTGAAAACAAAAAAGAACATTTTGTATTTGCTCCTGAAAGGCGATAGAAACATTGGAGTTTATTGAATAGGGAGATGACTTGATCAGATGAGATTTGCGGAAAGATAAGGCTAGGAAAGCAAGAATTGGTGCTGGAAGAACTCATATTGATGAGGTCATAAATTTACATAAGTAGCAAAGTAATACACCTAAGTATTCTTAAACTCAAATTAGAGGGAGTGAATTTTCAGGTAAAGAAAATAGTGCATTGTGTGTAAAAGGAATTAGCTTCAACTTTACTAAGCAGTATTTATTTTGGACAACGTTTTAAAAATTAAACAGTATAATTTATTTTATTGATATTAGCAGGTCAAAATATTTTAATTAAAAAGTTTTTATGTATTTGGACAAAAAAGTATAATTTAATTTGACATGTTTAATTTTAATTGAACTTGTAGGAAATTCTATAAGATTCTTTTAATTGGCTAAATATTTCACCTGTCAGTATAGATTTTCTTTCACTAAAATTTGACTCATCATGGCATGGAAGTGACCCTAGATTCTCA
Organism: Potorous gilbertii; assembly: GCA_028658325.1. Taxonomy (NCBI): domain Eukaryota; kingdom Metazoa; phylum Chordata; class Mammalia; order Diprotodontia; family Potoroidae; genus Potorous; species Potorous gilbertii. Next base: position 685,528,349 of record CM053769.1, read on the forward strand.
AAGGTCAGATTGGTAGAACATAGATACTGACAAGGTCTACTTACACCATGCCAGGATATAGGTCCTTTGACAGACTGTATTTGTCTTCTCAAAACCAGTCTGGCCAAAATTGTGGAGGCTCATCACCAGATTGACTTTAAGGTAATGGAATTTTCAGCCACAGATATTCTTCTTTAAAAAACATCTCAAAGGATTGCGATTAGTATTAGTAGAGCATCTACACTGGTTCATACATATTCTTGAAATGTTGAAGTAAGTCTATCCCAATAGAATCTCTGCTTTAAAATCTTACCTAAGGAAAAATTTGAATGTACCAATAATAGAATTTTAAATTTCTATGGTATTAAAATAATTGGAAAGAATTCTATTTGCTAATCTATAGTTATTTTTGAGTCATTTTATTCAGTGCAATTTAGCAATTATTTATTAAGTACCTACTTTGTGCAAAGTTCTATGCTAGGTTCTGGGGTAAATACAAAGTTTAAATATGGCATATTCTCTACCTTCATAGCACTTACAGTACAGCAAAGGGAAAGGACACATACAAAAATAACTATAGGACACAGTAATATATGCATTACACAAGTGCAAAATGAAGTCCTATATGAGATGCAATAGAAAAATGGAATCAAGGAAGGAGATGATGGTATTTGAGTTTGGGTAGGAATCCAGCGGTTTGAAGACATGGTAGAAGGGCATGACAGAGTGAGAAACCAAAAGAGCAAAACAAGAAAGGTAGTTTTTAAAATAAATATTATAAATTTTATTGATAGTCATGAACCATTTTTAATGAAAAGATAATAAGAACTACATAAATTTCTAGGAAAATTACCTTTTCTAAACTTAAGGTCTATTTTGTATTTCATTCTTTTTTATGTTTCTTAATTTTAGTTTTCTTCTTTACACAAATAATCTCATTTGTAAATCTCGAGCAAAAGAGAGAAATGTGAAATAGTTCAAATAAGGTTTTATTGTAGATAGCCTAAAAAACTGTGTGACTTATTTTAAAGAAAATGGCAATACAGTAACTCTTATTTTAATGTTCTAGTGGATAGATTGGTGAGGACAGTTGACAATATATTTCATAATAAAATATTTAGTAAATATTCCAATCTTAATTTATTTTAAAAAGTGTGTCTAAAATTGGATAGAAATAATCAGTATGACACCTTCCATTAAAATCTTGAATAATAATAAAAAAACTAAAAATGAAACTTATGATACATTTTAGAATTTAGAATTTACATTTAGACAATGTTTAATAAAACTTCAGACAAGAAAGGTAGGTTCATTTCAAAATATTAACCCCAAGAATTTATAACTTTTCAAAACACTTGGTTTCTTTTTGAAATAGACATACAAACATAAGTATATATATAAACATATATATTATAAACATGCTTATATATAAGTATATATGTATATATATACATATATGTTTTCTCCAATCTTCTTGAATAAAAAAAAAGTTGTAAAACCAACAAGGCATCACAAACACCCAAAATTTCTAATTAAGATAAAGGTGGTTCCTAAGGTTGTAGTTTTTGAAAATTTTTCAAAGCTCCATATGGCATTATAAGATGATAAAATTTAGGAGAAAGATGACAACAGAGCTAAATAATCAACTGCTACTCTTCTCCCTTACTTACCTTTTATACATTTTGGGCTACAATTCTGATCACTAGGGAAGGGCTTAGATGATATTTGCTATGGTTCAACACTTCCTGTTAGGAATGTACAAGTAAGGAAGCTTAAGGGTCCAGACATTAAATATCTCCAAATCTCCTATAAATCTCCAAAACGCAATGCCCTCATCTTTTACATAGTATGAGTTAACATGACACTCCCTCTATTCCTGAACTCTCTATACCTTTCCTTTCAATCGGTTCTATAAGTGAACCTTCTTAATCAATTCCAGCCAGTTCACCGATTCTCAAATTCTATGCCATTTCCTGACCTAGAATTCTTAATTCTCCAGTAGGTTAATTCACCACTTACCTCCTTTCATTTCCACCTTCTCCTGTTTTGGAAGATGATCTTCAGAGCTGGGTGACTTCTATCAACTTTACTTGTGGGTCCATCAAAACCACAATGTAATTTATGTAAGGGTAATATAAATAAAGTTTGGGCTTAAGGTGAGAGGACACACTTTAAACATAGCCTGAAAGAGGGCATCACGAAGGTTCATTATGGGCATCTTTCAGTTAATTGAGTTAATATTTAAAATAGATTACTGATATAGATCAAAGTTTGAGTTTTATTCTAGTTAAGACAAGGAGGAATACAAATTCATCGTGTCGAGAAGGAAAGATACCCTTTACTATCATTTCCCTGAACAGCCAATATCATTTCAAAATAGTTTATTTTCATTCCTAATATAATAAATGAACCAAAACATTGTATCATCTTTCCCAAATTGTATCACTTTTGTGATTTTTCCCCCATTATTTTAAGTAGGTTCTGAGACTTTTTCAACTTCCTAGGAATTATCTTTTCACTTTTAGATCAAGTATCATCTGTAGTTGAATTCACAATGAAAAGAGACCCTTGTTGGAGCTGCACTTTGTTAAAATAAATTTTTGTTATTGTTCTATTGAAATGGTCAAATCCTGGGTTCATGTCTGGAGATTTTCAAGGACGCATTAAAAACAAGTCTGCCTCTTGTGGCTTATTCAATAGTTTAAATTTCATTACTCCCAAATTTAGCTGTATACAAATTCCCTCAATAAAATCATGTCATCTATTAACTTGCCTCCATTTTTTCTTCTGTGGGACAGAAATTTGAACATATTCTAATATATTGTATGTGCATCAGATAGGACAAGGAAGATATGACCACAATATACAGAAACTATGAGCAGAATGTAGGAGACCTAAGACTCATCAGCTATGTTCTCCATTTTTCTCTTATCCTCATCTGCCTTCATCCTATTCCTTCAATCTACCCCACTCCCATAGATCCTTTCTGCACCATTTCCCCAAGTATTATCCACATACCCACTCATTACTAAGCCTAAACCTAACTTGTGCCATATTGAGATTTGACATTGACTAGGTCCAAGAAATGGAGATAACAGCACTGACTACTCTGGAGAGAGGAGGCAGAATAGAAGGATGCTGAGAAGCGTAGTTCACATGACAACCACAATTCATGCCATGGATCAATAGTCTGTGCCACAGATTGATACCCTGTGAAATTTAATCTGTGTTCTTCCCCTCAGGGACTTTGGGAAAGTTCTGCACCTCAGTTAGCTTGCTCAGTTTCCTCATTTGCACAAGGGCATACTGAAAGGTAGCCTGGTTGATCTCTTAAAATATTAGACACTAGAAACTGAATGATTAATTCCTCTTCTTCTCTGCTGTCAGTCTAAAATGCTTGGTGGGAAATATGCACTGGGCAAGGACATTCCGAGGGATAAACAGCGGTTATACAGCACTTTGGAAATATAAATAACAATTATAAAAAAAATGTTGCCGTGCACATGATCTCTGCCAAGGAACACTGTAATTTACACTTTTACCCTGGGCATAATTGTTATTTTATCCTTTTCTCTGTTCACACCCATCTGTTTCTCCCTTGGGCCTGTGAGCCACAAGAGTTTTCACAAAAATAATCTTTAAAACATATATTTACCCTCTCATTGACCCCTTAAACTAGCTCTTTATTACTCCAGGGCATTTTAAATTGTTCTAAATTTGTTTTGGAGGTTATGGGAGTATTCTCCCCTCAGTAGGCATTCATAACCCCCATTAACTTCTCTGGGTTTCGGACGTACGTATCAAAGTGGGACCTGATACTCACATGTTTAAATCATGATTAAAATCTATTTTCAAAAAAATGAAGAATAAAGCAGCACCCTGAAAAAGTGGAAGTAAAAAGGCAAACTCTCTTGGATGTAAATAAAAAAGTTACTTTTCTTCAGGTGTCCAAAATGGCATTTTCATTGAAATGTGACCTCTGGCACCATTTCCAATTCATTTTTATACTAATTATTGACGATAAGTTGATACATACTATGAAATTAAATGTGTGTAACATAACTCTCTCAAAAATAGTCTTTAACTGTGTGCCCAAAAAAGTGCTGCTATAGGAAAATATTGCTTATTATCACCTCATTAGCTTACCTGTGGGCAGAATTCAATCTTGCCTATTTATGGTCAGATTTTAAAAGGTCTATGTCATATACACTTGTGAAATTTGCATAAATAAGCCTGCATGCAGATATGCCTATGGAAATGAGGTGATGGTGTATGCAACTGTCCAATTTTTCCTTATAAACACTGATCTGCGTAGTGAATGAACATTACTAGGAGGCAAATACAAATTTTACATACATATATTTGGTGGCCCTTTGAAATTTTTGCTTTGAAATACAGATATATCATACATGCAAATAAATATACTAATTCATTCATGCATTTTAATGATATGAAGTCAACTCTAGACCCCACAGCAGTAGAAAGGGTAATATTAAAATTCATTTCTTTGTACAAATAAATTTTGTGCACTTCTCAGCAAGAAAGTAAGGATAGAGGTGTTTAACATGTTTTGCAAACCGAAAAGATCTTTCTCTAAATAGAATAGTCCCTCTAATTAAGTTAAGTACAATAATTAGTCTAGGTCACTAGAATACCAATTAGGAATTTATTTAACAGAAATTAACCAGACTAAATCCTTTGACCGAGAGAGTCTTTGGCTGCCCAACAAACTTTGTAATCTAGGTAACTCTCTAGAAGAATTTATTCTGTTTGATAGCCAGAATTTCTTTGCAGCATGAATTTAAAGAGTAAAACAAGTAGAAAACTATCACATTATAATTTTTTCACTAAAGAATAATGCTTTATTTGAAAAGGTAACACACTCTTCCATTCCCAAGTTGATGAGGTTGGAACTAGAACCGGATTTTCAAAATCTAGAATGAGGAGATCTTTTCTTTAGCCTCTCAGGATCCTCCTATTTAATTAAGTAATAGTCTCTGCCCCCAGTGGTGGATAGACTAGAGATATTTATTCTCCAACACAGTTCAGAGGGTTTAAATGAAGCACTTATTATATGGAAATTCAGTTCTCTGTGGAGCTTCACGAGGGGACAAAGGGAGTTCTCTTAACAACATTAGCTGCAGCCCAGAGGCTACCATGTCTTCCTGGTCAGTTTACTGGGATTCCAAGCCTGCTTTAGACTTAAAGGTCTATAGTCTGTACTGTATTAGAATGCTTGATAAGGCCTAAAAGGCAGCTAATAGATTAACTTGAATCATGGAAGATTTGAGCAACGCCATAGGTGAACACTCTTTTTCAAGACTCTCTCTTTAGTATTTTTAGAAATGCTTTGATTAAGAAAAATTCCAAAATTGAAATTTAAGAGAGTTTTGCTGTGTCTGAGAGGGAAGCAAATCTTCATTTGGGAGACATCTGCCTTCCCCTACCATCGCTCCTCACCAAGTAGAAGAAATGTATGTGTTTCATGAGATGGAGTGGTGTTTGGCTATGGCACAGACTGACACATGCCTGAAATAGCCCTCCTCCCATATGAAATAAGCAAAGAAAGCATCCGACAAGCAAACCCATGAACAATTGTTAAATAATGGTTAATAAATATAAAATCATTTTAATAAATATACACTGTTAATAAAAAGGCCAAAAGATCTCAAAATAAAGATTCAGAGGTAGGGAGGGAAAATTTCACCTTGTCCACTTGCTGATTAAAATACGAGGAAACCTGAGAGATTAAGAGTTGAAAATAGAGATAGCATCCCAGAAGGAAGGATGGAAGGACAGAGGTGGGGCAATTAGACTGCTCTGTCTTTATCCATGGACAGGCATTAGAGGTTGACACAAACCCAATAGACATACTCCTGGGAAA
>CM053769.1:685534711-685569925 GCA_028658325.1 Potorous gilbertii
CCAAAATCAGTTCTTTTTATTATGTCACATGAAGTCTGAGGTTTCATAACAACATGACTGTCATAATTGCTTTTTTCAAGACCTAGAAAGCCTTCACATAATTACTCTTTGGTCACAAGGTAAATTCTATGTATACTTTAGATTCACCTGGCTTTAGGGTGAATTTTAAAAGAATCACATGGGTTTGACAGAAGTCATGCTTCTCTGGTTCACAATCTAGATAACACAAATACCCTATTCTGCCATATTATGTAGGAAGAGTCATCTTCCACTCATCTCTGGTCTGGATTCTAACAAGATTGTAGTTTCCCAATAAATGTGATTTTCTAGAACCTGGAAATCTTCACAGAATATTGTAACAGCAAGAACTCCATCACACACAGGAGGGCCTGCTGTACAGGTTTTTAGATCTGTTTTCCTAAAAGACAAGCAACTTTTGAGGGGTCAACAATCTACTTTAATAAAACATATTTTTTATTAATTTACTTCAGAGGAAAAAATCAGCACCCTGAACTTCAGAGAAAGTATAAACAGAGAAATAAAGACCAACAGACAGAGATTCCAACTGTTAGACCATAAGCAACACATACATCACAGATCAACAGACAGATCCAACTGTCTGACCATTATATACATACATAATTGCCAGAGAGAGAACCATCAACATCTGAGATTTCAAAGGAGTTGGGGGAGCAGGGGCGGGGAGGGTGGCTTGGTGCTCCTTAGCAGCTCCCTAGAGTCAAGTCTGGTCAAACAAACCCTTCCAATGAGTAAGCTCAAAAACAAAATCTCCCTTCAGAGTATATATACACTTGTCAGAGTCAAAGGGTATCACAACTCTTGAGAACCAGTGCCTTATTAGAAATTCACAAAAGATGTGGGCCTTCCTACAAAACAAACATCCCCTAATCAAGCTTTCCTTAATAGGCAGGCCCATAAATGGATAGGGAAGAACTTTAACTCTCATTAACAAAATTAACATTATAAATACCTGTTAGCAGGAGCAACAATGAGCATTTCTGGGACATTTTTTCATTAGTATCAGGTAGTAGATCCAGTGGTACAAAGACCCAAGAAAACCGTGGTACCCATATGGAAACTCTAAATTCTAAACAAAACTCTTCTGAGGTCTATCTTTGATATACACACACTGACTCCCAAGGCTTGTTACTCAGAAATACTCATGTAGTACAAAAATTTGCCCATGGGACTTGGAACAAGGTCCCCAAAAGATTAACAAGGCAATTACTCAATTATCTTCTTGCTAAGCATTTCCTGATATTCTGATTGTATTCTGCTTTTCAGACACATTTGGAGATTGTTGCAGGTTAGGCGACAGGACAGAGTGTTTCAAATACACATCTTGTTCTCACAAGGAAGTTTATTCACAAGGGTAATAGGGTTGTGGTATGGGTGAGAGCTATTGAGGAGGGAAACAAGAGTTAAGCAATATCAAATCTGGGTCAGGTGTTATTATTTTTATTTCTATTTTTGCTAGTATTTAGTCTCTGTAGTGAAAGGAAGGAAACATGGGCATGATGTGCCAAGATCAGGTCAAAACATCAACCAAATTGACATTCTGAAGTCAGGGAATTCTGGGAGTTACAGTGAAATCAAAGTGGACTTTACAATAATAGTGACATTGAGGATGCTTGCTCGCCTAGTGATTACTTTTGAAGCCTCCCCTTACCCACTCAAGGTTATTGGGTCTCACTGGGTAATGACACCATTAGATTGTCACTTGAATGAGATAACAATTTCTTTAACAGATCTGTGGCTCTTCTCTTAGTACCTCCTGCTTGAGGAAACCTACATTTACCATGAATTCAACTCAATAAGGAGAACAATGGTCATGGTATTTCCCTTAAGATGATCTGTTACATCTTCCACCTGCTGTGTGAGTGGGTTGCTCTTTTACCACACTTGATTCCTTTTCCCCCACCTCTACTAGGTTTGACCTTCTACCAACTAACTTAATCTTCTGGTAGAGAGGAGTTCCAAGCAATATAATTTCCTAATTCACCAAGTCTATTAAATAATGAGTGTGTTCATGTACATTGGACCCAGGCACCAAACTAATTCTACCATGATGATAACTGGCAAGAGATTTTCTCCTCTTCTACAAATATTCCTCCACGAGAAATTTCCCCCTAATTTTGGAAATATTCCTTTCATTATTCTCTGCAAAGTCAATGCAGATTGGAAAAAAGATACAATGAGAAACCATCTCACTGCCCTGAAAATTTAGGTCTTCTATTGTGTCCCAATATAGATTATATAGATAATAGATTATATATTTATAGATTATATAGATTAGACCAATGTTCTCCAAAATGGAGTTTGTGATATGATTCCATAGGGTGTGTGTTCAACCATTTGGTCACATTCCACCATACTTGAGATAGCCAATTATAGCCTTGTTTCCAACACAACTATATCATTCTCTTAGCTTTCCCCATAATGCCCCCTTGTATTGCTGAACTCCAATGTTTTTGGCCCCAAAGGAAGTTATAAACTAACACCCAAAACAGCTTCACAGGCAAAATCCCTCCTCATCTCAGTCTTCATACCTTATTCTCCCAGGTCACCTTGAGGATATAACAATTTCTGTGACACAGGAAAGTAACTAGTGAGTTAGGATCTGGTTAGGGTTAGGGTTCTTCATTTTTATTTTCAGTAGGATAGAATAAGTCACTTCAGATGATGTGCCATGGATAGGTATCAATTTGCATCAATTTTCTTGTAACTTTCTCTTTCCCAAAGAACTTTTGCCATACTTCCAAACTTTCCTATCATTATCACAGGCACCACCATCTTTCTAGTTAGCAAATTTCAAAATGTCAGCATTATTCTCAACCCCTCATTTTTTCTCATGTAACATATCTAGTCAATTGCCAAATCCTGTCTTTTTTCTTCCACGATATCTTTTGAATCTGTCTCTTTTTCTGTACTCAAACACCTCCCACCCTAGTTCAGACCTTCATCATACTTAACTTGGACCACTGCAATAACCATCTCATTGATTTTGCTGTCTCAAGTGGGTGAGGTGGTGCAGCAGATGGAGCAATGGGGCTGAAATCAGGAAGGAGAGAGTTTAAATTTGGCCTCAGACATTTACTAGCTGGGTGACCTTGGAGAAGTCATTTAACCTCATTTGTTTCATTTTCTTCATCTGTAAAATGAGCTGGAGAAGGAAATGGCAAACTATATTTGCAAAACAAACCCAAATAGGGTCATGAAGAGTCAGATCTGATTGAAATAATTGAACAAAAGCCTCAAGTCTTTCCCCTTTCCAGTTTTTCCTTCATGTAGTTGCCAAAGTGATCTTCCTAAAGATTTTCCTGATGATGTGATTTCTCTACTCAATAAATTCCAGTGACTCTCTATTGACTCTAAGATCATCTATTGTTTCATCACTTTCAGCATTTTACATTTTCTATTTTTGCATATGCTTTATAATGTACATATTTATCAGTATAATATATGCATACTATAATATATGTATATACTGCATGTATATGTAATGTATACTATATGTGCATGTTATAATATGTGTATATTATATAATATAAGTTCTTTTCTAGATAAGTAGGTTTGTGTGATCAAAATGTTTGGAGACCAGTGTTGTAGACCACTTAAACCCTTCTCCCACCTTTGCTCTTTCACTCATTTGCTATTCTAACCTGCTTTTTCATTCAGTCACTGAGATGGACCATTGGGTCCGTTAACCTGTCAATCATGCAAAACTTAATGCCAGGTAATCAACAGTTAATGTACTAAACAGTTTGTATACGTGCTCCCTCATTCCATTGCTCTTGCTTTCTGTAACTGGATATGGTTCTAGAATAGTGGAACAACCTAGAGTCATCCAATGCTGTTGCTGTTGTATGATGTCTCCTCTTAGGTTCTCGACCTTTGAACATCACGAACTTCTTTCTGCTCTGTGCTAGCAATCTAGGCATATTTGTAAACCAATTTTCTTTCCATCTGGACACATTCCCCAAATATAGTTTCTGGAAAAAATAATTACTACCTTTGCCTCAGAGAGTCAGCATGATGTAGTGGGAAAAGCACTGTAGCTTAATCAAAAGACCTGGGTTCTGATCCTGACTCTCCCATATGAAAGATGCATAATGTAAAGAAAACCTCAGTTTCCTCATCTGTAAAATGGAAATAATAATATCTAAAGTACCAATGTATATATAATAATACCTGAAAACTAGAGTTTTTATGAAGATTAATTTAAATAATGCATACAATGTACTTTGCAATAATAAAGAATAATACAAATATATTATTTTATAACCTTATGCTTTAATATTATTTTTATTATTGTGAATTGACAAACAACAAAACCAACAATAAACATCAAAAATGTCCATTTCCATATGTAACGGATAGAAAAAGTATTGTTTATGGAATGCGTGTGTTTGCTGAAGGATACATTAAATTCAATATATTAATCCTAAAAGATGTCTTGTTTCTCTGTTTCCCTCTGATCCTCTTTCTGTTCTCTTCTCAGTATTAAAAATGCTTCCTTGTTTTCTCCCTCCTTCTCTTTCTTCCTTCTTTCCTTTGGACCTTTATCAGAGCAACTTTCTACGAAGTTTTCTTCCAGAAAAGTATGTCCTTTCATTTTAACTTCATTGATTTTGTTTACACAAAAACTTTTCAATTATGTGTAATCAAAATTTTCCATTTTATTTCCTCTAGTTCCCTTGTTTGATCAAGAACTCTTCCCTTAGCTAGAAGTATGAAAATCACCTTCTTTTCTCCTCTAATTTTCTTGCGATGGAGACCATTCTTGAGAGCTCCCTCTCTTCCCCTCCTCTTCATCTTCCCTTCTCACATCATCCTCCACTATCTCCTCTTTTAAATTCCTCTAATGATGAGATAGCTGTTTTGCTTGGAATTTAAACATTCTACACAACAGACCTCATTCTCTCCTATATTCTACAACAGATTGCTTCTGCCATCTTCCCAACTCCCTACCCCTGAACTTCAATATCTTTCTGTCCACTAGTTCCTTACCTACTAGTTCCTACAAACATTCCCAATTCTTCTCATCCTTAAACAACTCTCATTAAATTGTATGATGTACACCAGTGTCTTTCTATGTTTCTCCTCTTCAGCTAAACTCCTTGAAAAAGGAATCTATATTTGGTGCCTCTACTTCTCTTTTCATCTTTTCTAAACTCTCTGGAATCTGCTTCCTCAATTTATCATTCATCCTCTGAGTTACCAGGGACTGCGTAACTGCCAAATCTAATGTCATTCCCCCCACCCCCACCCTTGATCACTCTGTAATATTTTGCATAGTAAAACATTTTTTCCTCATGTGTACTCTATTTTGATTTTTTAAAATTTTACTCTTGGGTTTTCATGTCTCCCACCTGTCTAACTTCTCCTTTTACATCCTTTAAGGTTCCTTGTTGAATCTTAAGCCATGTTACTCCTACTAACTGTGGGAGAACCTAGGGCTCTCTCTCTCTCTCTCTGTCCCTGTTTCTCTCTCCCTTTCTTTCTCTCACTCACTCTCTTTGTCTTTCACTCTCTGTGTCTCTGTCACTCTGTCTCCCTCTGTCTCTCTGTCTCTCTCTCTCCCTTTCTCTCTCTCACTCGCTCTCTTTGTCTTTCATTCTCTGTCTCCCTCCGTCTCTCTTTCTCTGTCTCTCTCTCTGTCTGTCCCTGTCTCTCTCTCTCTCACTCACTCTCTTTCTCTTTCCCTCTCTGTGTCTTTCTCTGTCTCTCTCTGTCTGTCTCTCTCTCTCTCTCTGTCTCTCTCTCTGTCTGTCTGTCTGTCTCTCTCTCTTTCTCTCTCTGCCTTCTTTCTCATGTTTTCTCATTACTACTCTATACAATTCTAGAAGTGGTTCCCCCATCACCTCCAAGATGCAATGAAAAATCCACCTACTTCTTAAATTTATATCTCCCTATATATTCTTTAATCCAGGGACACTGGTCTCCTTGCTAGTTGTGCTCCTAGCTCTGTTCATTATATTTTTACAATTTTATAATTTTTACGCTCTATCTCTCTGTTTATGTCTCTTTCTCTCCCTCTTTCTCTCTCCTTTCTTTCTCTCCTTTCTCTCCCTCTTCCTTTCCTCTCTCTTTCTCTTCCTTTCCTCTCTCTTTCTTCTCTTTCTCACACCAGGAATTCTCTCTCTAACTCGTGAATTTTTTTAAGTACCAACTAAAATCCCACCTTCTACATGAGGCTTTTCTCTCTATCACTTACCTTTAGTGCCTTCTGTCTATTGATTATTTCCCATTTACACTGATATAGCTTGTTTGTAGATATTTATTTGCTTGCTATCTCTCCTATTAGACTATGAACTCCTTCCTCAAGGGCAAGGACAGTCTTTTGCCTTTGTTTCTATCCCTAGCACTTAGCACAGGGCCTAGCATATATGCATACATACATACATATATATATATATGTGTGTGTGTGTATATATATATATATATATATATATATATATATATGTCTGCTACTGATTAATGTTTACTGACTGTTTACTATCTTGATCATTGATCCATCAGATGAATTTTGTTGTTTTGCTAGCTCTATAAATTAATCCCTTGGTAATGTGATTGGTGAGTAGCTAGACGATACAGTGGATAGAATGCCAGATCTGTAGTCAAGAAGATTCATGAGTTCAAATCAGGTCTCAGACACCTAGCTGTGTGATCCTGGGCAAGTCATTTAACTCTGTTTGCCTTAGTTTCCTCATCTATAAAATGAGCTGGAGAAGGAAATGGCAAACCACACTAAAATCTTTGCCAAGAAAACTCCAGATGGGGTCTCAAAGAATTAGATACAATTGAATAACAACAATGTGATTGGTATGAAACTGAATAAATTAATTTAGGAAGTACTCACTACATTGACAAGGACTAATTATGAGCAATCAAGTTATTTCTAAATATTTAGTTCTGTACTGCTGAATAAAGGTTTTTTATTGTACTTGTATAATACTTGTATGTATCTTGGTAGGTGGACTCCAAAATATTTTATACATTTTGTAGTTATTTCGAATATAATTTCTCCTTTTGTTTTTTGATATTTTTGTTGATAATAGTCAATCAGTCAATAATTTATTAAGGGCATACTGTGTACCAGTCATTACGCTAAGCCCTGGAGATACAAAGAAAAGCTATTTATATGGATTTATTTTATATCTTGTTACTTTAATGAGGTTATTGTTTCAATTAATTTAGGTTAATTCTCTAGGATTCTCTAATTAGATCATCATATCATCTGTGAAAAGTAATAGTCTTGTTTCTTTATAATTGTTTCATCAATTTCTTTTACTTGTTTCATTGCTATAGCTAGCATTTCTAGCACTATATGAAAAAGTACTCACAATAATGGGCATCCTTGCTTTATCATGCTATTCTTGGAAAGGTCTCTAGTTTTCTCCATTACATATAATTCTGGCTCTTGCATTTAGACAGGTACTATCTATTACTTTGAAGTTGATTTATTTCTATGATATTTAATTTTTATATAAAATATAGTTTTGTATTTTGTCAAAAGCTTTTTGTTTCACTATCTAGTGATATAAAATTATATATTTTGTTTTTTGTTATTAATAATGTAGATAGCAGAGTAAACCAAAGCAACTGAATTTTGTCTGAAGTTTCTCTATCTTGTCCCAGACCCTGTTTGCATTGAAACCTCTACCCTGGGACCTTCCTTTCTAGTGGAATAGCAAGGATAGTCCTATCTATTTGGGCAGGGTTACAAGAGATAATTAACCTAAGAAAAGAGCTCTATTGTTACTTGCTCCTAGCAACAGTCCTGTCCAATTCTATGGTACTCCACACATAATTCATCCCCTACATAAACTGAAAACTATGTAAGTTTGTCCTTTAGTTCCTTTGATGAGTCTCTGCCAAAGTATGAAGTGGCTCCCTTGCTAGGAAATTCAACAAACTTATTGGTTCCTAAATTTTTGTTTTGGGTTAGATTTTAGTTCTGGTATGTTCTGGCACCAACAATCTTACTTGTGATAAGATATAATACATTAGATGGCAGAGAAAAGGCAGGGACTTGCCTGAGCTCTCCCACATTCCCCTCTAAAAACTTTAACACCTTGAAATGAATTCTGGAGGGACAGAACCCACAAAAGGATGGGGTCCTTTTGTAGCCCAGGCAACTTAGAAGGTCTACAGAAAAGGTCTATCACATCAGGGTGAGACTGAAGTGCAGTCTAGAGCAGGCAGCTCTCGCACAGACCTTTCCAAACCAGCAGGCCTTGAGGGTCACTGAATTAGTACAGGCAGCATGATTCCTCAACCTACACATGATAAGGAGATCATGCAACTTGTCAGAAAGAGATTATAGGGCTCCCTTTGCTTGTGTTGGGTACAGGATTCTGTTGCATTGACCATTAGCTGATCCAGGTTGCAGTATAAGGTCATACATAGTCCTGGAGTGCAGTTCCAGGGTGAGCAGGAACACAAGCACATCAGAGCTTGTAGCCACAAGGGAGAAGAAGCCTGGTCACAGTTCCAGGGAAGAAAAGAGTGCTTGTGATAAGTCCCTCATAGACCAGAGCAGGCACCAGGAGAGTAGGAAACACCTCTTTCCTTGGATAATATTACCTTGGAGGAAGTGAAAACTTATAGATCTTCAAAACTAGCTTTGAAAATGGTTGCATGAAAAACCTTAACCTTGGGACAGTGGCACTTCTACCCTAAGAGCAGAATCCAACTTCAGTATAAAATTAAAAGTCAAGAAATAGATGGGAAAGATGAACAAAGAATACAAAAAGAATCTGATCATAGAAAGTTATGATGGTGACAGAGAAAATCAGAACGCAAACCCAGGAAAAGATAATAAAGTGAAAATTGCTCTATTCAAATCCTCAAAGAAAAATATGAATTGGTCTTAGGTACAAAAATAATACCTGGAAGAGCTCAAAAAGGATTTTAAAAATCAAATAAGAAAGGTAGAGGGAAATTGAAAAAAAGAATTTAATGCAGAAAAAAATCATGAAAAAAGAGTCAAAAGTTTGGCAAAGGAGGCACAAAATATTAATGAAGAAAATAGTACCTTAAAAAACAAAGTAGGCCAAATTATAAAAGAGGCACAAAAGTTCACTGAAGAAAAGAAGTTAGAAAAGCAGAATTGGCCAAATGGAAAAAAAATATATAAAAATTCACTGAAGAAAATAACTCCTTATAAAGTAAATTAGACCAAATGGAAAAAGCTTACAGAAGAAAATAATTCCTTAAAAATTAGAATTGGGCAAATGGAAGTTAATGGCCCCATGAGAATTGAGGAACAATAAAACAAAATCAAAAGAATGAAGGAAATAGAAAAAAATTGAAATACTTCCTTTGAAAAATAACTCATTTGGAAGAATACATTGAAGAGAGATAATTTAAGAATTATTGGACTAACGATGGCAGAGTAGAAAGATGCATATACTCTAGTGCTTCCCCTACAGCCTACAAAATACCTGTAAAAAAAATGACTCTCAACAAATTCTAGAGCAGTAGAAGCCACGGAACAACAGAGAGAAAGAGGTTTCCATCCAAAGATAACCCAGAAGGCCTACAGGAAATTCTTACTTTCTGGATGCTTGCAATTTTTTCTTTTACTTTCAAAATTTTGAATTTTGGCTATAATATTCCTGGAAGTTTTCATTTTGGAGTTTCTTTGAAGAGATGACTAGTAACTTCTTTCTTTTTTCCCCTTGCCTTCTGGTTCTAAAAGATCTGGTCAGTTTTCATATTTCTTGAAATATGGTATCTGGACTCTATTTTTTGTCATGATATTCATGGTCCAGTGATTCTTAAATTTTTCTTCTTGCTCTTTTCCAAGTTAGTTATTTTTGCCATGAGCTGCTTCACATTTTTTTTTTACTTTTTTTTCAGTCTTCTGGTTTCATTTTAATATTTCTTATGTTCTCATGAAGTCATGGACTTCTATTTGGTTCTGAGATTTTTAAGGTGGTTTTTTTGGTTGAGCAGATTGAGCACCTCTTGTGCTAACCTATTAACTCCCCTCTCAATTCTTCCATCCATATATCTCACTTCTTTTCCATTTTTCTCTCTCAAGTGCTCCCATTCCATTTATTTAAAAAAAATCTTTCATGTTTTTTTCAAACTTTTGCTCCCTTTCTTCTAGCAATTACAGCTAAGTTTGAGCCCAAGGTGCATTTTTTTTCTCTCCAAGATATTGCTTGTAGATGTTTTGTAGTCATTTTTTGCCTTCTGTGTTGGTGTTTGGGGCATCTCTGCCAGATAGCTTATCATTTTTTATTCCCTTCCAGTTGTTCAGATATATTTGTCTTTCTAGGTTTCTCTTGACTCTTGTGTTTACATTTCAAAATTTCTACTCAATTCTAGTCTTTTTATCAAGAATGATTGGAAGTGCTCTATTTCATTAAAGTTACATTTCTCACTATGCAGTATTATGCATAGTTTTGAAGGATAAATTGTTCTCAGTTGTAAATTTTTTATCTTTTCTCTTTTGGAATGTTGTATTCCAAGATTTTCTCTTTTATAGTTCTTGTTACCATGTGTTATGTGATGTGAATGTTGGATCATTGTTACCTGAATACTTTCTTTCTGGTTACTTTTACATTTGGTTGGTTTTTCAGTTACCTGGAAGCTCTGGATTTTTACTATTGCTTCCTATTTTATTTAAAGAAGCATTTATTAAGTATGTACTATGTTTCAGGCACCATGTTGAGTTCTTTGCAAATTTCTCATTTGATCATCACAACTCTGGAAAGCAGGTTCTATTGTTATCTCTATTTTATAGTTGAGAGAAGTCACGTATTCTTGAGAGAGAGAGAGAGAGAGAGACTTAAGGTAAGAGAAAATAGGCTTTGGAAGCAAGACACATAGGGGAAACCAAGTCAATGTGTCTCTGATTTCCAGCTATCCTCCCTCTTTAAAGACTTCAGGGACTTTCTCTTTGGTTGGGATCAAACTGTCTCTCTCTCTGTGTCTCTGTCTCTGCATCTATCTCTCTCTGCCTCTTTTTTTCTTTTCAAATTTATTTATTTTCAATTTGTAACATTCACTTCCATATGTTTTCAATTTTCTGCACCTCCTTTCCATCTTCCTCCCCAAGATGGCATGCAGTCCTATATGCGCTCTACACATACATTCTTATCAAGCGCATTTTCTCATTAGTCATGTCTCTGTCTCTCATGACTGAGCTATCTTGCTCCAGGGTGGGAGCCCATTTATAACTATATTGTTTGTTATTTTCTAATCTGCATAACTTCTTTGATTTTTGTTTGCTTTATATTTCTTTCAAGAACTCTTGTAGTCTTTATGACCAAACCATTGCCCCACCCTCTCACTCCCCTCCAAGGTTTTATTTACTTGTTCTGAAACTATTCGTCCTTTTTCTGGGTTTTCCCTTTTTGGTGTCTCTCGACTTAGACCTTCAGAGTGTTCTGTGTCTTCTGCTTACTTATATCTCTCCAATTCCTAATTTGAGACATTTTGCTAGGTCCAAGCTCTGTCCACTTTCGTAGTTATGAATGAGGCTTTCAGTCCATTTGATCCTAGCTTTAATTTCTTGGGTTATTGCCCCTATTTTTCAGTTTCCAGGGTATCATCTCAGAATGCTTGCAGATTTCCGCGTGCCTGGTCTGAGCCTTGCAGTTGACTGTCCACAGTCAGGGTATGGCCTTGACATTCCATTCCCTCTGGGGCTTCCCTTGTCAAAAGATTGCCCAGCTTCTGGTCTATTCACCTGCACTCACAGTGACTTTCTTGACAGGTCCTTTCTTTCATTAATATTGTAGTGACCAGCTTTTGTACAGTTTTGAACTATACAAAAGAGCTTACCAATGTGTTTCTCTGGATTTCTTGATAACTATTTGAGTTGATGACCCTTTAAGAGTGCATATGCTCTTCTCTACCCTTTCATGCCCCTATCTTAAAAGGAAACTTCATCCACCCGTACCTTTTAAAACAAGTGTTATGCTAACGAATCAATTCCTCTACCATGTTATAGCTGAACAAATCATGAATCACTTCTAGATAATTCTCCATTTGCCTTGGATGCTTCAGTCATTTTGTTAACTATGGAGTTGAACAGCATCCTTTTTAATATTTATTCTTGTGCCAAACTCACCAACTATGCCAGATATGAAAAGTTCATGATTTTAACTCTCGATATCTTTATCCTGTTGACCTTTTACACTGGATATTATATTAGAGATATAATTGATAAACTTTTGAAGTTGTGACCTTTAATTGCTTTCTAAATGCTACTTTAGTTTTATAATTATTATTAAGTAGACCTGAAGAGATTTCTGGCTTGAATTTCTTAATACATATATGCATGAATTTTATTTACATATGTGTATGTATATATATATATACTTATACATATGTATGTACACAGTATACTATGTTGTACATATTCTGTTTATTTATGTTACATAAGAGCTTCCAAGTAGATACTGTAACAAGAGTTCCATATCTTTATGTATATATATATATATATATATATATATATATAAACACACATATACATATATATATACTAATCTTTGTATCTATCTATTGAAGTAATGAATGTTTAAGAAATATAAAGCATTTTCTCTGATACCCTAATATCATAATTAATAAGGCTACCTGTATTAACTAAATACTAGAAATGATACTACAGACCATGCGAGAGTCGTTAGCACCAGTAAATGAATGAAGGGAGCAATGAGTAGGACAAGAGCTGACCATCACTTATTAACTTTTCCAAGTCTGTTCAACCTTCTTTATCTTCTTCTATTAGTAATATAAGATTGTAATCTCCCTGGGGTGGAAGCCATGCCTAATCTGTGCTTTGCATATGTCTACAGAATCCAGAATGGTTCGACACACTCTGTGCTTTGAATATTTGTTGTTGTTCCTGAGCAAAAGAATTAAAAAATGTGGCTTTTCCAACAAGAATTTTCAAAAATTATACAAAAATGCCCTTCCAATACATTTACTCACAAGACTCATTAAGGGACTATATAGACTTCTTTATGTTTAGTCTGCTTGGAAATTAAATGTATTCATTTCAGCAATGATGTGAAAATGAATCATAAACCATGATAAAAACATAGAAATAAAGCATCATGAGTGGCCAGTGATTTAATTATTGAAAATGTTAGGGAGATCGGATGAGAGCTAGCTGCAGGGAGGCTATGACGTGGTCAAATTCAGCTTCTTCATGGCTTCTGTAATGGGGAACAAGATGAGAGTCTTCTCTGCCTTACTCTGGCCTTTTCTCCTGCAGTGGTGGTCTGTGTGACTGCCATCCCCAGAATTTCCTGCCCTTGTTCTCAGAACAGTCCAGGGAAGTAGCCAAACTGATACTGAATAACACCCCTCACACTCACACAATAATGCCCAGGAGTACACGAAGTTCATTACTTACTTGGCAAAAAGTCAGAGTAGAGCAGCTCCTCAAGCTTTACCCAGTGGAGAGAAAGGGAAGGGGAAAAGTAGTCAGACTTCCTTCTGTAGGATGACACATTTCTAATTTGTGATCAATGGGATAACAGTTGTCTGACTGTAGGATCCTAAAAGTAAACAATGTACTTTCAGACCTGCTAGTAGAATTGTAGACTTTAAGGACATATCTCTTCCTGTATAAAAAAACAAATGGATTTAGTTGAGACAGGGAATGTTGAAGATGTGAATCTCACATTACACCTGTTGTCTGTATGCATGTTTTTTGAGAGGAAAGGATGAGGGGAAGAAAGACTCTTACTCCTGTAAAGCTAAAAGGATGTTCTTGTAAAATATGTTGGATTTATTTTTGTCTTTGTGACATATAGCAGTGCTGTGAAATCACTGAACGAAAGAGTTTCAGTCCCATGGGCACACATGAGTGGGCATTAAGAAGTGGGCATCAGCCATTCTAACATCAGTGTTATGCAGCAGATGGACAGCTTAAGTCCAGGTCTTTTGTCCTCACTTCAGAATGGGGGAGAACTGGACAGGGAAATAACTGTAAATTTTCTTGAAACAGATGAAAGGGGATGTTGTTAACTTTTTTCTTTAAAAAAAAAGAAAGAAACCTGGAAATTATCCAAATTACACATTTTGCGGCCTTTTGACTGCAACTCTTTTGCTTTTGCAGCAAAACATCTGTAAGTGGTTAAGCAATTCCCACCCTCATTCCCCAAAAAAGAATATCTCCCTCCTGGCAGGATATCCAGTGCCTGTGAAGACATATGTTTACCAAATAAATTCATGGCCATATGTGTACCACAGTTTATCCAGAACATATTGTGTGTGAATTGATTGACTTACGGTAGATTGATTGGGTTGGAAAGGAGAACCAAATAGAGAAAGCTCAAGACAGAAAGGAATGAAATGATGAAGAAGGAAGGAGAGATAGGGTCAAAGAGAGACTATGTGGTTTTTGTTCAAATTTTTATTACTTGATTTCTCTTTCTCCTAAATGAGTGCTGATGAAGAAATGTCCTGTAGTAGTATAGTTACTTTCCCCCCAGATAATTTTAATAGATACAGAGTGTCCAACTAATGAAAGTTCCAAGTGGAATATGTTTCAAGACTTAGGATATATCGGTGTCTAGCCAATTCACTTCAGATAAATTCCATGATTGTGTCAGTCTAATTCAGGCTTAAAAACATATGATCTCAGTAATAAAATTAGAAAATTAAAAAAACATCAATAACCACTTAAAATAGCTTTTAATATAAATTTTGCACACTTCTGAAATTACCAAGGAGAACCGTAGATATGTTGTACTTCTTAGTACTCCAATCCGCACTAATTATGGGAAGGGATGGCTCTTTCCACTACGCTTGGATTTATGGAAATATTTATTTTAAAAATAAATAATGGGGGATTTGTTTTTCAGAGAGAAGGAAAGAAAACAATCGAATTAGGTAAATTTTGTTTTCTTTAAACTGAATATTTTACATATGAATAACATCATCCTAATAAAAGATAGCAAATCACAAAAGAGGAATGATATTAGTAGCAAAAAGGCTTCTAAAATGTATGTATGCAATTATATTAATAATCTGCTGGATTATTCAGGAGTTTAAATTGAAGCTTTTGGCATGAGAATGAGAAAATTATAAAACATGAACCATTCCAAGATGACAAAAATCTAGTATATGCCTGTAGCACTTGTAAAAACAATATTAATAATTTAACCTTGACACTACCAAAACACATTGATGTGTTATGAAAAAATTACAAAAAATGAAAAGTTTTATCTAGTGCTGATATTTTTGCCATTCAGAAGTATGTATAATCCAAGTATGGACCCAAGAAAAGTTTTGAAATAGCAAGAAATGTATTGCCATGAGCAAGTCTCGGGTGTTCCTGTAAACCTTATGTTTTATCTTTTGAAAAGCTTCTGCTATTTAATAAGATTTAGCTTCTTACTTTTAATCTGCTATTGCAGTTACAAAAAAAAAAAAAGATCTAGTACCATTCTGGCATGTTACAGTGTTGTCATGGATACACAAGTATGGTACATTACTTCCACCAGTAAATAAACAAGACTCTCAAAGAGTGCTTGGTAGGATTTACTAACCTTGTAGTATTGTTAGCTGCATAGAGCTTTAAATAAGCAAATGGTTTGTGGTTTTAAAATAATACATATTATTAGGAGGTAAGAAAGTTAGAATGACAGGCTTTCTGTATGTATGTATGTGTTCATTCAACAATTTGAGAGAAATGTAAAATGGTGCCTCCCTGTCTCTTTCATTTTTTAAAGGATGTGCAGATTATTTTTATAATATTTATAGATATCACTTGTGTTCTATACAACCCTAGCAATAGTTAGTGACTACTAATTGTTTACAAAGGGAGACAATAACGTTAATCAAGACAATGTATACTTTCCTGGAAAGGTAGGTCTTCTTACAGTATCTACTTTAAAGTTCTTATTTAACATCATAATCTTTGATGCTATTTAAAATCATGCCTTTACAAAGCAAATTCTTTCGCCCATTTGCACACTAAAGAGACAAAAGTCACTCAGTCTTACTAAAATATATGCCAATAGCTACAAGTAGAGCTAAAAGCTTTATTGATTCTAACAAATCAGCAATTAATAAAGAACATTAAAAGTCTTAAGCTTGTATTTCAAAAAGGAAAAAAAAACATTGATTGGACAGAATGTTGTGTTTTGGTTCATGCAATAAATTTAGCAAGAGCAATAGTTTGACCCATCAGTAGTTTTCAACTTTCGTTGAAATGGAAAGAAGAAAAATGGACTGAGTAACTAATTCAAGTAGAAAATAGCAGCTTTGATGACTTTGGAGGTAGGAAAAACTTTATCCATTATGTTAAAAAGTTAAAAGAGAACAATGTGCAATCATGCTGTTCATATGGAGCTAAAGAAGAAATATATGTTCAGTCTCAAGCACACTGGAAAATAATTTCTTTGATATGCAATTGTAGGGAGACCCAAATGTAGAGTCAGTATTTTATACGTTTAATATTAAAATACCATCAAGGTTTCATTGTTTGGATATGTCAACAACTGGCAAAATTCATAAAAATATCCATTAACTAGTCTGAGTCAACTTAACTTAAAGTATGAATGAAGTGATATGGATTGAAGAAAAAGCTAGATGGTCTTACAAGAAAGGTTTGAAATCCATTGGTGTGCAATTCACTGTGCAATTCAATCACTTATGTATTTTGGCATTCTAAGTCACATCATAGAAAAGGTCACTTAATACTGGGGAGCTTTAGCATCCCAATAAAAGATGAAAAGTCATTTGGAACTATGCATCTATTTTTGTATGGATTTAAAATGAAATCTTCTACTATGAAAATTATATTGGCTTGCTAACAGTAAGTCAAAAGAGATCCTTCTAAATTCATTCTGTAAAAGATTAGTGCATACTGCAAGCCTAAATATAGGAAATATTTCAGGGCTTTATGGGAATTGTGCTGTTTCCATTTTGTAGGCACAATCTTTCCCCCTTTCAGCTATTTTAAGTACTGTAAGTAAAGCAGCGCTCTAAAATACAAGTTCAGTGCTCAGAGAGTTAATTTAAATTTGATAACAAATGGCTCTGCTTTTGAAATGAATGTAGCCTGGCAACTTCAACTGAGAACCCTTCAGAGGGCCTCAATTATGTATGCAGCTTCTTTGAGAAATAGTTTCACACATCTGACCCAAGGCCCACTATGTTGTTGCCATGAAATAAAACTGTACGTAGGCATTGTTTCATTTCTGTACACTCCACACACTGGCAGACTCCCTCCCTCCCCCCACCTGGCACATGCACACCCACACCCACGGTCTCACACACATACACACAAACACATACACACATAAGCATACACACATCTTTAATTCCTAGTCTCATTCTGGTCTTTTTCTCCAAGAATATATTACCAAAATATTACAAACATAATCCGTGGTCACATTCCTTCCATATGCTATGAAAATATCCTGTCCCTAGCTGCCAAGCTGTTCTAATGAAAAGCAGTGGGGTGAAGCTTTACAGATAAGGAAAGGGTTAAATACCCACACCATTTCATTTTTTTTCCAAAATGGCTGCTTTGTCTGTGTGCATACACCAATAGCAAATGTCCTTCTGTTAGTGTACAGCCAATTTGATGTGTCAAGTATTCATATGCTAATAACGGTACAGTTTCTCACTTTTTCACAGATAAATTGTAAAGATTGTTACAGACAGTGAAACACAAGAATAAACAGCTTTTATTTCAGACGCGATAAATTACTTTCCATTCAAATAACATGCGACACACGCTGCTGACCATTTTGTTTCCTTTCTCTGCTAGTTTGCCTTCTGGGTGTGTTTTTTTAGAATAGTTTGAAAATATTTAGCAGATATGGACAGAGTTGTTACTAATGACTTGATTGCATTAATTTCTTTTGTAGTCAGTTTGTCACGTGGAGTTCATTTTTCTGCCCACTTATAATAGTGGGAGAAAGTTTCATAGTAAACATGATACTGTTTCTCCAACATAAAAATTCATATGTTTTAAATGCCTGATAATGGCAGCATTTGAGGAATGAGACTTCTTCCTTTCCAGGCTACCGTAATGTCACTGACAATATAAAATCCCTTCCTAAGACTATCGTTCATAAAGGAACGGAAATTTAAAGCTGTCTGTCTGAGCAAAGGCAAAGATGTCAACATAAGCTTCTACACTTACCAAAGTGTGTGAGTGATTTTATAACTGAACTACATAGCTATTCACAGAATAATTCAAATTAATGGTGAAAACAAGGAAAACATAATTAATACATCTTTCATGAAATATTTGTAAAAGGAAGATGCTGATAGATACTCTCAATTAATGACAAATAGTACATAACAAGGTAGATGTCTGACTTGCTTCATCAAGAAAAAAAAGCATTTCTGTAACCTGAAGTGGTCCTTTTAGTGACATAAAATCAAAACTAAAAGTAAAAATGAGGGCCCCAAATTCCCCTAGTCACTTCTTAAAGTCACTGAAAATGTTTGACAACAAGGTATTTTTTCCTTAGCTTCCTGCATGTCCATTTTGGGGTTTCTCATTATTTTCTCATCAGTTGTAAAGTAAACATGTCTTAATTCCTCCCATTAGGACTATGTGTAAGTATTTAATTGACATGATTGTGACTCAGATCAACATTATTGGTTTTTGATACCGCTATTTTGCAATTTGATGACTGTAAAATTTTTTAAAAAGTAGAAAATGTGAGGACAAAAGGTAATGTAACCCCTATGTACTAATGAGAAAATATACTATAGTCTTTGTAGAAGTATGACTGGAACCTTTGTGAAAATGTCTCTAGCAAAATGTATAAAATAAAAATGGAAGCAGGAACCACCAAATCAGGGAGCTTTGGGGGCATCTTTAGAGCCATAGCCCTTATGTCCACTAAAGTTTGGTTGGAAATTTCCCATGTCTGGAAAACTGACCCCTAGCCATAAAGGATACTGAAGGTAATCACCACATAGATGGCAGTGGAGACTGAAAATTTTTATTAAGTTCGGTAGGAAAACTAATTGTACAACTGTAGTCATTCACGATCATTCTGATTACCTGAGTTTTCTACTAAAAGATGCTAAAAGTGACGATAAATCATTTCCTATAAATAATTATGAATGTTTAATGACCACATTTTATAGAAGAAATGTAAAGTTTAGCTTTTTTTTCAACCATAACACCACAAAGTGCCAAGTGATTCTGTTTTCCACTTTTATTTTTCAACTGGTGAATTGATCAAATCAACTTTAAATATTTTGTGTGTGTGTGTGTGTGTGTGTGTGTGTGTGTGTGTGTGTAGACGTACCCTTTAAAATGTTTAAAAATTATTGTACAATAGGAAAAGAGACGACAGATGGAATATTAATTTGGGTTTTATGGGACTCAGATCAAAAGAGAATTTAAACTAATTTATCAAAATTGAAGCAAAGTAGGACACACCAGAAACTATTTCAAGAATTAATTTAAAATGCAATATCTGACACACATAGTGCATTACTTAGATTGGTGTTGTTAATTCAAACATTTCTTAGCTAATTATAAAAAGATTAAATAGAGAATTTTTTTATCCATTGTTTTTTCCCCATTTAATCTTTCATTATCTGTGTAAATAAAATTACACCCCCTACCCAGAGCTCTGGATTTCCAGTGTTTTGTCTCTCTTTTTAATACTTGTCCTCAGTGTAATTAGCACCTTGGTCGCAAACACATGAATCAACCACATGAGTTTACTTCTGTCACCTATTTCATTACACATCTAGCACCTCTCTCTCAAGCATCATTTCAGTTTGCTTTCCCGACGGTCTTTTAAGTATAGTAGCTTAATACAGTAACTCAAACTTGAAACACTGAATACAAGGTTACTAAAGGACTAATTCAATATGTGTCAGCTGCATGTGATATTTGATCTTTCATAATATACTAATGTACATGAAATCCAGGCAAATTGATCTGGGTTAAGGTAGTAGCATTCTATACTCAGTAACAATGGTTTATTATAACTGAGGTTTCAATTAAAAACAAATAAATGGGGAGCAAAATGTACCGTGGGACTGCTAATGGATTGGAGAAAACAAGGCTTTTGTTTCCTTGCCTTAAAAAGGTGAAGGTTTTAGGTGTTAATTATAAAACAGCCTGCAATTTATAGTGATTGACTATTTTGGAGGTAAGAGTTTTAAGGGGTGTGTGTGTGTGTGTGTGTGTGTGTGTGTGTATGTGTGTGTGTGTAGTTAAAGCACCAACAACATAAGTGTATGGATTCTCATAGTCACCCACTTGAATAAAACTTTCATAATTCATTTGTGAACTTCTTCAAAAGAAAAGTTTTCAGCCTATTACACTCAGAAGAAAAAGTGTTACATCTACTTCATAGGAAAAGGAAGCACAAAAGAAAGTTTAGGTGTCAGCCAAGGTTATTGAGCCTCTTAATTTCTCATGCAAAATCAGGTTCTGGGAAATTTGGTTAGGACTACACCAAAGCAGCTCTAAGCCATTAAGGATGCTACCTGAATGAGACCCTGCTTTTCTGTTTCCATGAGTTTCCTTGCAATTAAATTCTAAGATGTGTCCAGGGACATGTTGGTATGAATGAGGGGGATAACACATATAAATGGCACTTTATTCATTTGGTCAAAGAAGTAAGTTTGCTGAGTCTTTTAGAGATCTCTGTCTTTCTTCATGTACACACTAGTGCTTTTGTGTATCCTGCTAAAGCTGCAAAATGAAATAATTCATGGGAATCAGATAATTCATGGGAAAAATAATATTTTTTCTAAACTTCAATTATTTAAGTACATAGAGCAAAGTGTTCTTTTGGGTAAACTTTCTTTACCAAGAGATTTTTCAAATTCTCCCTTAACTTTCTTCACTAAAAATAGAAACATAAAATGCATAATTGCAAATTATGTCTTGAATAAATAAATGAACTATATTTAAATCTCTGAAAGCTTAGGGTTTGAAAACATTAACAATAATGTTCTCTACAATCCAAAATGAAGCGAGAGATTAAGAGAAATGACTACGCCAAATGCTTTCTCTTGAAATCGACAGAAAGCTGAAATACATGCAGATTTGGGCTAAAACTATCTAGATAATTGTTCACATCACTTTATTTGGATAGATGCAAACTGAGGCTCTCTTTAGCTTATCTATCAGCCAATTGAGAGAGTTATATAACTCTCCACTTTGGACACACAGGTACAAGCCCCCTTTCTGATCACATTTTCCCTATTTGACAAGGAAGCAGCAAAGAGTCTATTAGAAAGAACCTCTAATAGGTGTAGATGGGAGACTTCTCCCTCGGGACATACCCTTGTACCTAGTGCTCAGCTAGGAATGAAAAACTTTTGATTTTGATTGTTTGGAATATAAAATGAAAGTCATTTTTCCCTCTTTTTTGTCCATCCACAAGGACTATCAAGTAGCATACAAAGGAGAATAGAACTCATGAAAAGGGAGAATTTTCCTTGTTGTCTGCTCTCCCACCAATGTACCAACCCGAATAGCTCATTAGGGTCCTTGGATAACACAAAGGATCTTTTAAAGTTTTGTTGCTCCAAAAGAACCTATTCTTCTCCTCATGTATCTTCAGTGTCAACTGGCTTTATCCCAAGCCACTGGTTCTCATTTGTGGAGGATGATGTCAAACATGTTTAGAACCTTAAAAGAATCTTCATTCACTGAAATAAGGATAACATCAGAAAAAAAGGATTTTCCCATGTTGAACAATTCTTTTGCCTTCTGGGCATGTTCACATCCTATAGGCCAGAGGACATTGTGGGAATTCTCTAAAAAATAAAATTTCCCATTTACATTGAGAAAAGAAGTATGCTATATGCAGTAGCCCTTATGACCAAAGAGAAAAGAACATAAATGACACAAGTACATTCATCAGAATAGACATTCAACTCAACAAGAAGTACATATCTCCCTGGAGATCTGTCATGTGGGCTGGATTCAAAAACTGGATTTTGACATATAGAAAACAGTAGTCATGTACGAAAATGGAAGTCACCCTAAATGTCTGTCCTGAAATAAAGCACATGACCCAAGATAGGAAACATGTCTTTTATGATTAAATCATAATAGAGCTAGCATTGACCCTTATGATTAATGGAAAGTATCCATTCCATTCATCTATCTATCTATCTATTATCTATCTATCCATCCATCCTTCCCTGCTATCTGTCTATCATCTATCTATCCATCCATCCTTCCCTATCTATTTATCTATCCATCCATCCTTCCCTATCTATCATCTATCTATCTATCTATCTATCTATCTATCTATCTATCTATCTATCTATCCATCTATGCTGGTGCTGCTTGGCTTGCCAGAGATGACAGAATTGCTCTTGGCACCAATTATGAAAGCTTTTGGGAATAAGTAATGTTGCTTTCAACTTGTAAGAGCTTAAAAAATACAGGAAAGTAGGGGGTGAAACAAAGGAAACAAGCATTTATTAAGCATCTTTTGTGTGCCAGGTGCTTTACAAATTTTCTCTCATTTGATCTTCACAATATCCCTGGAAGGTAAGGGTGACTATTGTCCCGTTTTACAGTTGAGGAAACTGAGGCAGAAAGCCAAAAAGTGATTTTCCTGGGTAACACAGCAGGCAAGTATTTAAGGCCAGTCTTGAACTTGAGTGCTCCTGATGCCCGGACCAGGGCTGTATCCACTGTGTGATCAAGTTGCCTAGGGTACAGATGAAGACAATCTTTAACATAGGGTGGTATGTAAGGTCAGGAAGGTTATCTTCCTATACAAGTTCCAGACAAATTAAAATTATAGCAAAATTTAAAAGAACCCTAAAATCACAAAAATTATTTAATGTACACGGAATTCCATAAAATACAATAGCAGTTACTGATAGCTCATTTGACATATATAAGGGCTATGCTGACCATGTAAGATATATATGTCCACGTGAGTTGTCTGAATATATTTGAAATCTTCCTCAACCGTCTCCAAGGAAGACTTCAGTTCCAGACCTAAGGGGACCAAGAGAAGGAATGAGGTTGGTCATTCTTTTTTTTCTCTGACAGAGAAGACACTGGAATAGAATTATATCTTTCTGTCTCTTTTAGTATTGCTGGGGTAGGGGCACAATGGTTTAGAAAAAAAATCACTTGCTTCCTTGGCCATTATTAGTAAGGGTGAAGGGGATTCCAACTTTGTATCCACTATCTTGGTCCATTCCCATCAAATATGAGTTATACAAAAGAGCACTGAAAATAGTAAAAAGTAAGTCATCTCATTTATCTAAGCAGATAGCAATCAGAAATAAGTTCTGCAAATGAGAAATACAC
Organism: Potorous gilbertii; assembly: GCA_028658325.1. Classification (NCBI taxonomy): domain Eukaryota; kingdom Metazoa; phylum Chordata; class Mammalia; order Diprotodontia; family Potoroidae; genus Potorous; species Potorous gilbertii. The sequence goes on from CM053769.1 coordinate 685,557,993, forward strand.
CAGAAAATATATGAGCGAATAACTTTTTTTAGATAGGAATGAGATGAGACCCCCCAGTTAGAGGATTTTTTCCTTTAAGGAAATTTCCTTTTAGGGAAGTTCCTCAAAGTCTCTAGTGAGGCAAGTTAGAAACTGGAGATATATGGAAGAGCCAACTTCCCCTACATGTTTACAAGACCATCTCTTTCTCCTTCCTGGAACTGGGTGACAAGAGCATCTGGAACTACATGTGTCTCTCTCAAGGAAGGAATGAAAAATGTCTCTCCTCTCCCATCTTCCAGCATTCCCATCATGACACAGGGGCATGATACTTAAGGTCCTTTCCAGCTATAAATTTCTATTTTACTCCAGAATAAGTTTAGGAGTCACCTTTAGATTAAAAATATGCTTTCAAATATTACTGTGTTACTATTAAAATCATTTTCTTTCATAGTACTAATTTCTAATCATTTCCAGAACATATTTCAAAGAAGACTAAAATCCTGTCTTCATCTACATACTTCTTGATGCCTTAACCACTGAACTTTTCAGGCATTCCATCTTTCCAAGCATATAGAAATTCTTTACTTTCATTAAGGAAAAAAATCTATTGGTCAGATTTTAAAAATTTGAGTATCTATAAATTATTGTTCAGTCCTTAGCACTTAATTTTCAAACTGGCATGCCACGCTCAGCTTATCTGTCTCTTTGTAAAACTGCAAGTTTAAGAAAATGTGAAGAATTATAGATTACAATATTCTGTCATTACTTCAATTTTTATATAATCCTTAATTAAAAGAAGCATCAATAAAGGATATAAATATGTGAATATTTCTCATTTTAATCTTTAGTTAATTTTTTTTATTTGTTATGATCCTAAGATTCCTTACATTTTGAAAAAAAGATCATAAATGACTCTCCTTTAAAATATGATAACACCTAAACCTTGAGAAGACTGATAAAATAAAGTATAGGTTGGTAAATTAAATTGCAAGGCTGGATCATAATGCATATACCCTTCATGCATGAAAGCTAACTCTTGAGTGTTACTTTTTTATGTGCTGTGACTACTAGAAAATAGCTCTAGCTTCAGTTATTTACATGATAAATGAAACTTAAATAACTAGAGGCTCTATTTCAATTCCATCAAAAATCTATCCAAATCTGGGGGTGGTGAGGAGAAACAAGGGTTTCTCTGCCATTATCTTTGATATTTCATTGGGAAACAAATCCTGTTATCATCTAATTCATTGAGTTTTTCCACAATCCAGTCAAAATACTTTCTCTCCAAAACTATCTGTGAATTGAGAATAACCTCAGTGGCTGGACCAGGGTAGCTGAAATATAATTGGTTTTCAGATCCTAGTATTTAGTAGCACTGAGATTATAGGGAATCTTAGAAATGTAGCATGAGCTCTACAGCACTCTTATGTGTCTTATTTGAGGGAATGGAAGGGCACAGGAATACAATGAAATGGGATTTTTAGATGAATTGAAGTCATGAAGTATGAGGGAGAATTGAAATCCTAAAAATTTGCTAGTTTCCTATCTTCTCATATTAATTTCTTCAGCACAAGGACATTTGGACATTTGTTCTGATCTGTGATCCATAAAATGAAGAGTCTACCTCAGGAAACATCTCTAAGTAGAATCCAGAGAAACTGCCAAATTGGGGTTCAGGTAGCTGGTTGGGGACTACTTTTTACTGGGACCATACATCAGACAAAAAATTATCTGTGACTTGAAAAGCTTTGGTGTGGCCTAGAGGTGTTAGTAAATGTGAAGTGGAATTGTAGGTGACTTAAAAACTTCTGACCATATACGGTGGTGCACACTGGTAATCCCTGCCACCAGAGGCTGAGACTTGTGGATCCCTTGAGTTCAAGAGTTCTATGCCATAGCAATAGAATTAAAACAGATGGAGTGTCTATGCTAAGTCTATCATCAATAGGGTGAGTTCCCAGGAACAGAGGGCAACCAGGTTGCCTAAGAAGGGGTAAATGAACTCGTCAGAAACAGTGTAGGTCAGAACTTCCATGCTGATCAGCACTGGGACAGAACCCATGAGTTGCTGTCGAACTTACAGCTTTGGTGACATAGGAAGACCTGGTCTGAAAATAAGCAAGCAAGTAAACACACTTCATCTGTGTGTGAATTCTAGTCAAGCTAAAGTAATGAGACAATAATTGCTATCCTATATATAGTTTATACTCAATGATCTCCTAGGTGCAAAGGTAGGTTTTCCTTTCCAAAGGTTTTGAGGAGTAATGTGCTGCACGACACAGTATTTTGGGGGTAAGAGAAGCACGAGAGAAAAAGAAAACCTGTCTGCTTTGAAAGTTACTTAAAGTAGCAGGAAACGGGTAGGGACTCTCCTGATTTGTATTTTTATCAAAACACTCATATTCATTTTAATATTGGTTGAATAAGGGTAGAAAAAAACCTGATTAAAACTTAGCCTCAATTTTAAAAGAATATATATTTAAAATTTCTTTTTCCCTCTTTTCACTTAGTTTCTGTGTACAAAATAAAATTTTATCTCAGTACTTTTTAGTAGAAGAACCGTCTTTGGGAAAGCAAGAATATGTTCTTTGGCAATTGTTTCTTATGGATAACTCATCCAATTGTATGGAATATTAGAGCATAAACGATGCTTTGGATGGTGAGGTTTTTTCAGGAAGTATCTAATTTAGAAATAGCATTGCAAACAATGCTGACATTTAAGTGACCCTGATCAGAGCTCTTTAGGAACATTCCATTACAATGACTGTGAAACTCCACAACTTTTCTCAGTGCTAACCTTAATCTTTTATTTGATGATCATATAGTCTGCAATAATCTTCAGATCTAGAAAACTTATTTGGTATGGTAAGTAAAATGGAAAGAAAGTTTTGGGATAAGATTCATAGCTACTTCTACCCTTGAGCCCTCCCTCTTTTAAGCAACCTTAGAGGTAATGTGAATAGTTATGGCTTTTTAAACATACTGAACCCTTTCAAGCAGTAGTGAAAAGAGTATCAAATTTGGAGGATCTGAGTCCCAGTTCTATTTCCACTCTGTGACTTTTGGTAATTGATACTTCCCTGAGACTCAGTTTCCTAATTTGTATACTGATGCTTCAACATTGTGATGGATCTGTGATTTTGCCAATATAGGTACTCCCTCCATTGGTACATGTTATGGTTGCTCTACTTCTCCGTACTTTTGTTGAGACCTTTCCATAAATCCTCCCCTGGGGATGTATCCAATAGCTGAGAGACTTTCCTCAAGATCTCTTGACATTATGTAGATACTAGTGGAAGACACCAGCTGCCTATCAGTCATTCTTTATTCTCACCACATTAACAAGCTCCTTCTCCTGAATAGTCATTTTCTTCAAAAAACAATAATAGTTGTCCCCTCCACATCATGTGAGTGCAGTATCCCCATGATCTGGAAAATCTGTGTAAAAGTTTTTGCCGCCCCCCTTCATGCCAGAGAAGTCTAAATTATTATGGTGTTAAAAGATAAAACACGTTGATATTATACAATACTTTACATATATTTTGTGCATTTCTAAGTTTCTAAATTTTTTCTGTCATTTTCTGGTCTTGATGTGTCATCTATGGCATTTGCAAAGCTCCCCCCAAATTCCCAATTAAATAATTTCTTTTTTTAGTAGTATTTTATCTTTCCAAATCATACATCAATATAATTTTAATTTATTTATTTTAAACTTAAATACATAATAAGAAAGAAAGAAACATATTATAAACTTAAATACAAAATAAGAAAAGCACAAAGAAAGCATTGCCATGCGCACAGCAGAATGTAAGAGAGGATTCAAAATATACAGCAATAAATTTCCATTTCAAGAAAGCCTATATAATAAATACTACATAACATGTTCAGAACTGTCCATCTTTTCTTTGCTTCCTTGTAAGTTTTCTTTTGTTCTCCACTGTGCACTTTTTACTTTGTTCTTTTTCCCTCCTTTCTCTTTCTCTCCCCCAAGAAGGTTACAATGAAGCTTGGATTCACACACACACACACACACACACACACACACACACACACACACATATAGAGACCTATACACTCACACATTTATATACATACACACATACATACATAAACAAATACTCAGAAAATTATAATCAAACTCATATATAGACACATACATTCATATGCATCTATATAAGACCATCTGTACTTGACTGGCCTCTGAGAGTTTCTCTGAGAGTGAATCACATCTTTCATAGGTCTAAGTTTTTCCATGTTTTTCTAAGTCCATCAACTCATCATTTCCTACACTACAGCAATATTCCAACGTTATACTGTCTAGTTATTTTTAGTTTAAAACAATATTGATTAATATGGTTGACATGTAGTGTCCCTATTTTTCTCTTTTGATTAAATCTATTTTAGTTTTAACTTTGTCTGAGATCATGATTACACTCCCTGCTTCTTTTTTCGAATAAATTCTATTCCCAATCTTTATTTTTTTGTTTGTGTTATTCTTTTATTTTCTATCCCTCCTTACTCATCTACTTTACGTCTACCCGTTACCTTGCCCTCTTATTACTTAACCCACTCACTTGAAAGATCCCTCCCTTATCCCCTCCCCCATACTTTCCCCTTACCCTCTTGTTTCTATCTAAATTTAGAAGACTTCTATAGCCTTTCAAATATATGTGTTATTCCCTCTTTATTCCATTCTCAGTAATCTAGATACCCTTCTATACTCCCCAACCTATTCCCTCACCCTCTTATTTCTTTATAAATTTAGAAGATTTTTATCTTCTAAGATATACACTATATAGTATATAGTGATCTCTCTTTAGCCCAGATATGATGTGAGTAGGGTTCCCTCTAAAAATCCTTCCCTTATCCTCTCCCTGCTCTACTATCTCCTTTCACATTTTTCTTTCTAAATTTTGTAAGTATTGTTCACTCTTTAACCCATTCCCAATGAGAGTAGGGTTCCAGTACTACCAGCCCTCCTGTCCTATCTAGTTTCTTTGTCTCAGTTCTTTCTCTCTCACCTCATTTGTATAAGATATTTAATCTTTTTACCTTTTCCTGTTATTGCTTTTTAGAATCACATTATACTAAGCTCTAACCCAGTCTTTCTTTCAAACTACCCAATTACTAATTTTAATCTTCCCTTATATGAAAAAGTAAATAGTTGTCCTTACTGAGTGTCTTGTAATTAGTCTTTGATGTTTACCTTATATTTCTCTTGGGTCTTGTATGTCAAATTTCAGGCCTTTTTGCAATAAAATCCTGAAAGTCTGGGGTTTCATTGAATATCCATTTTTTTTGTTTGTTCAAGATTATGCTTAACTTTTCTGGGGATGATCTTTTTAGCTATAGCCTCAGTTCTTTTGCTCTTCAACGTATAGCATTCCAAGACCTACAGTCTTTTAATGTAGCTACTGCTAGGTCTTGTGTGATTCTAATTGTGGCTATGCCATATTTAAATGTTTTTTTCTTGTTACTCATAATATTTTCTCCTTGAGCTGGGAGTTTTGGAATTGAGTTATGATATTCTTATAAGGTTTCCTCCTATGATCTCTTTCAAGTGTTGATCAATGTGGGGTTTTTTTTCTGTTTCTACTTTTCCCTCTTGTTCTAACACTTCAGGATAATTTTTCTTATGATTCTTACATTTTCTCTTCTTGATCTGTTCTCCAGATCAGTTATTTTTTCTTATAAAATGTTTCATATTCTTTTCTATTTTTCATTCTGTATATTTTGTTTTATTATTTCTTGGTCTGTTATAGCTTCACTGGCTTTCCCTTGCCCAATTCTAATTTTCAAGGAGTCATTTTCTTCCTTAAGATTCTGGATCTCTTTTTCCTGTTGGTTAACTTTCTTTTTATACTCTACTTGTTTTTCTTGGATTGTTCTTATTTATAAAAAAAAATTTTCCTCAGTCACTCTCATTTGATTTTATCATTTTAAAGTTCTTCTACGAATTCTTTTTGGGCTCATGACTATTTGACATTATGCTTTGGAATAGGAGAAATCTTTTGGTTTAACTGTTTATTTGTTTGTTTTGCTTCAGTTTTCTCCTCTGAAGATGAACCCTGGTCTTCTCTATTCCCATAGTTACTTTCTATGATTGGGTTCTTTCTCCTTTGCCTGCTCATTTAAAAAAAGTTATAGCAACTTGTAGTCACCTCTAGTCCTAACATATGAGGGATGGTGCTTCTGGTCACAAGCCTTCCTTCAGATTTCCCTTTTGGCTCAGAATTGAAACCAAGAACACCACCCTCCTATAATGTTCACAGTTAGTAATGTCCCTGCCCCACTGCTTCTGCACCCACTGGGGCTTGCGCTGGTTCATCTTGCCCAAGGCCACATCTCAGCAGCAAGGCTGGAACTTCATCAGTAGAGGTTTCCTCAATCTTCAGCTACTCAGATACCTGACTCACCACAATGTCCAGGTGATTCCTAGGGCAAGGCTCAAGGATGGGTCTCCACCCAGATAGCCCCAGGGTTTGCTGCCTGCTCTTTTAGTGGAACTAACCTGGAAGTATTAACACTTTACAAAATCCCAGTTTTGAATTTTTCTTCCATTTTTCTCCCAATTTTCCAGGAGAGCTACTATTCTGCCCAAACTCTTGTTTATTTTTACTGCTCTACATTCACCCTGAAGTACCATTTTGTCTTGTTTGTGAGGGAAATTTAGACAGCTTGGAATTTTCTGACCTACTCTGACATCTTCCCAGAATCTTCTCTAAGACAATTTTTAATATTCATTTTTACAAGATTTTAAATTCCAAATTTTTCTCCCTCCTTCCCTCCTCTTCTCGCTTCATAAAATGGCAAGCAATTTGATGTAAGTTATATGTGCAATTATGTAAAACATTGCCACATTAGTCATAGTTGTGAAAGAAGAAACAGATCAAAATGAAAAAAAAAACACAAAAAATAAAAGTAGGTGAAAAAAAGTGTGCTTCAATTTGTTTTCATAGACCACCAGCTCTTTATCTAGATGGGGGCAGCATTTTTCATTTTAAGTCCTTTGTACTTGTCTTGGATCATTGTATTGAGAAGAAGAGCTAAGTCATTCATAGTTGATCATCATACAATGTTGTTAATATTGTGTACATTGTTTTCCTGCTCATTTCACTTTGCAATGAAAACTTTAGAGTTTATACAAGTCTTTCTAGGGTTTTTTTCTGAAATCTTTCTCCTCATCATTTCTTATTGTACAATCATATTCCATTATATTCATATATCCCAGCTTGTTCAGTCATTCCCCAATTGATGGGCACTTCCTCAATTTCCAATATTTTCCATCACTAAAAGGGATATTATAAATAATTCTGCATGTGTATATACAACATGTATATTCCCATTTTATCTCTTTGGGATATAGACAAAGTGGTGGTATTTCTGGATCAAAGGGAATATACAGTTTCATTGCTCTTTGGGAATAGTTCTAAATTGCTCTGCAGAAAGGTTGTATAAGTTCACAACTCTACCAACAGTACATTAGTGTCCCAATTTTCCCACATTCTCTTCAACATTTCTCATTTTTATTTTTTTATTAGCCATCTGATATTAGCCAATCTGATAGGTGTGATTTGTTACTTCAGGGCTGCTTAAATTTGAATTTCTCTAATAAAAAGTGGGTTTAGAGCATGTCTTCAAATGCCTATAGATTGCTTTGATTTTTTTCATCTAAAAACTGCCTATTCATATCCCTTGACCTTTTGTCAATTGGGGAATGTCTTGTATTCTTATAAATTTGACTGAGTTTTCTATATATTTAAGAAATAAAGTTTTTATTAGAGGTACTTCCTTTAGAGGTTATTTTCCAGCTTTCTGCTTCCATTCCAGTCTTGATTGCAGTATAATCCTATTTCCCATCTCTTAATAATTTTTAGGTCATTTCCTCAAATTCGCCTTATAACTGTATCCTCTGTCTACATACATTTTTTTCTAGCTATACTATTAGTAATACAATTTTTGAGAATTATATATATTGTCCTCCCATGTAGGAATGTAAACAGTTAACTATTGAGCCTCTTATGTTTTCTTTCTCCTTTTCCCATTGTTATGCTTCTCTTGGTTCTTGATATTGGAGATCAACTTTCCTGTTTACTTCTTGTCTTCTCCTTATGAAAACTTGAAATCCTTCATTTCATTGAATGACCATTTGCTTTTCTTGATGTATTATGCTTAATTTTTCTGAGTAGGTGATTCTTATTTATAGTCCTAGCTCCTTTGCCTTCAGGAATATCATGTTCCAAGACCTTTAACATTACAGCAGCTAAGTCCTGTGTAGTACTGATTGGAACTCCCCAATATTTGAATTGTTTCTTTCTGTCCACTAGTAACATTTTTTCCTTGACTAGGTAATTCTGAAATCTCAGTATAATGTTCCTTGGAATTATTATTTTGGGATCCCTTTCCTGAGATAATTAGTAGATTCTTTCAGCCCCTATTTTGTCCTCTAGCTCTAGATATCAGGGTAATTTTCCTTGACAATTTCTTGAAAGATGCTGTCCAAATCCTCCGTTTGATTATGACTTTCAAGTAGTCCAATGATTCTGATATTATCTCTCCTGGGTCTATTTTCCAGGTCAGTTGTTTTTCCAATAAGGTATTTTATATTTTCTTCTACTTTTCATTCTTTTGGATTTGTTTGATTGATTCTTGATATCTCATAGAGTTATTAACTTCCACTCACCCAATTCTAACTTTTAAGGAGTTGTTTTTCTCAGATAGTTTTTGTACTTCCTTTTCCATTTGGCTAATTGCACTTTTTAAGGAGCTGTTTTCTGCTATGGATTTTTGTATCTCCATTTCCATTTGACCAATTTCACTTTTTAAGTAGTTATTTTCTTTTTCTAAGCTGTTGACTCTTTTTTTCCCCATAATTCTGTAACGTCACTCTCATTTCTTTCGTCAATTTTTCTTCTACTCCTTTTATCTAATTTTAAGCTCCTTTTGGAGCTCCTCCATGAATTCTTTCTGGGCTTGAAACCACTTCCCATTTTTCTTTAGGGCTTTGTCCATAAGTGTATTGTCATTGCTGTTCACTTCTGAGTTTGTGTCTTGATCTTCCCTGTCATCATAGTAACTTTCTATGGCCAGATTATTTTGTTGCTGTTCTTTACTCACCATTTTTGGCCTTTTTCTTTTAAATTTGAGCTCTGCTCCTGGGTAGAAGAGGCACTGTCTCAGTCTTCTTGTGGCAGGGCTTGCAGGCCCTAGCTGTTTATCTTGCACTGTACTGATGTTGTTCTGAGGACCATAAGAGATTCTTGTATCTGGTGCTGTGCTGAGGAGGTGGGGTGGGGTTTGGTCTGGCATTGCTGGAGGCCATAGGGGTCTAGTAGCTTACTTGGTTCCGAGCTGGGGAACTAGTGCTGGTGTCTGGCATGTACCAAGGTCAGTGAAATTTTCCTGTGTTGACAGCTGCCTGTTTCCCTGGGACTACACTGAAGCTGACAGTTGCCTGTTTGCTTAGGCACCTGTATGGTTAGTGGGTGCCTGTTTGCCTAGGACTCTGGTTCTAGGACTCAGAGCTGGTGTCTATCAGTTCATTTCTTTGGCTATGCTGAGGCCCATGGGAAGTGAGGCAGTGATTCCTGGTGTTGGCATTTCTCTGCTCCACCACAATGGGGCTTAGAATGTCCCGCTCTTCTAATTAAATTCTTATTGCAAAACTGTGATGCATCAAAACTGCCATGGGGTAAGTGATGTGGAAGGGATAACTGTATATTGTAACCTTCTTGGACCCTCCAGGTACCTCTTCACCATCTGCTGGATGACCTTCAACTTTAATATTTTGGAGACTCTTGCGATTCTATTACACATTCCCATGCAGCATCACTAGAATGTTGGTGCTAATAGTACTAACAATAGACTTTAATTTTACAGAGAAACTTAGGTGATTAAAAACAATTTGTAATTTTCCAAATGCACTTCAACCTAATCTCTTCCTTTTATTCGTTTCTATTTTATTGTCCAAGTACAGTGTCAGGCCTAGATCTATGATAATGGACCTTCTCTTTGGACTATGTATGGAGGGAAGTTCTAAAGACAGCCCTTCTTCATGTACTTGGTTTTTCCTTTATGGATACTTAGATGAAACTCTTTTGAATGATTGTTGATGTCATTTAAGAGGCTCTGCCATGTTGCCAGGTTTTATGCAATCAGAATGATGCCAGTCTCAAGCAGGAGTATCTGTAAAACTTCACCCTTTATAGGGAATTCTTTCTCCACTTGGCCTATGTATTGGACATCCTCTGTGACCATGTCAGACACCTTTGGCTAGCACGCATGTCTGTATTTTATGATTCCCTTTAGTAATTAGAGGGTGATCCAAAAATTCATCTCTGTTCCATCTTTAAGAGAAATCTTATATGATTTTAATATATAGATATGAAACAATTAGAAGATCTTTAAGTCAGTATTTTGATCCTATTAATGAAAAATCTCTAAATTTAAAAAATGATAATGAGTCAACAAAATTAGTGAAGCCATTTAGTCTCTCCATTTCCAGCTGGTTGTGTGATAATGGATGCAACAACTTTACTGTTCCTGTCTCATACTTTCATCAAGGATGTCCTTAATATTAAAGGAAACAACATGATTTATTAGAAAGAACACTGGCTTTGGGGTCAGAAAACCTGGGTTCAAATTCCACCTCTGCCACTTACTACAGAAGCAGCATTGGGCAATCAATAAATATTTATTAAGCTTCCACCATGTTGTGCCAGGTGCTGAGAGACCCTAGACAAGTCAACTCTCTGAGCTTTCTTCTTCTGTAAAATGGGAATAATTATACATGTGGTAACTGCCTCATAGGATTGACATGATGAATGTAAAGTGCTTTGGAAATTTTAAAGTACTACATAAATATCAATTATTTTTGTTATTAATTTGCAGTTTGGGGTAGAATTTCTATATATTCCCACCTTTAGTCATTACCACTGTCATCAAGACATTCTCTCTCTCTCTCTCTGTTTCTCCCTCCTCCTCCTCCTTCTCTCTCTGTTTCTTTCTCTCCTTCCAATGTTTGTCATGAGTACTGTCAAAAAATGACCAAGTCTTCTATCAATTTATGCTGCTTCTTTCTTTCCACGTGGGATTAAACTAACTTTTCCAACGCCTTTCTTTGTATATTTGAAGCAAATCTGTAAGTTACCTTTCCATTTCACTTCAAATTCCTTTTTCCTTCTGGTTTCATATAATTAAGTTCTTCCACCATAGTTATTGTTCAGTCATGTCCAATTCTTTGTGACCCCATGGGTATCAGTGTACCAGTACTGTCTATGAGGTTTTCTTGAAAAAGATACTAAAATGGTTTGCTATTTCCTTCTCCAGTGAATTAAGGCAAATAGAGGTTAAGTGACTCTCTCAGGGTCACACAGTTTGTAAGTATCTGAGGTCAAATTTGAATTCAAGTCTTCCTGACTCCAGGTCCAGTGCTCTATCCACTGAACCACCTAGCTGCCTCCTTTAAGGCATGTTAAAAAGCTGTGTGAACTTTATCCTTTACCCTGCTTTTCTCCTTTTTTAGTGATAAGTTTGACTGAATATTTTTTGTTCACATCACTGTAATTTCTGGATATGCTCACCCAAAAGCAATCTATGCATTGGCTGCATCTGATAACATAGACCTTCGACAGAAGATCTTTTATGCTATTTGGTTGCCAACACTGTAGAAGTAGAAATGGCCCCATTATCTATGCTAATCTTCATCTATAAAATAAAAAAAATGATACTTCCTACCATTCTTATGAGGTTAATATAAGATCATAGATGTAAAGCATGGTTCTGCTCCTTTCACTCAGCATCAGATCATATAAGCCCTTCCAGGCCTCCCTCAAGTCTTCTTGTTCATCATTTCTTATGGCGCAATAGTACTCCATTACATTCATATACCATAATTTATTAAGCCATTCCCCAATTGATGGGCATCTCCTTGATTTCCAGTTCTTGGCTAC
>CM053769.1:685570425-685603608 GCA_028658325.1 Potorous gilbertii
GTCTATATTTCAAGCTCCAAGACAAATTTTTAAAGTTAGCAATTCAAATAAAAAATAACAATTTATTTAACTCTGGGGAAATATCTTCAAATATAAAGAAAAGAAAATCTAAGAGCATAAGTTTTTGCCCAAGAAAAGCAAAAGAACTTAATCTGTAATCCAAATCAGCATAATTTGCAAACCAGACCCTAAAAGTCAGTTTTTAAAATGGATGTTCAACTAAAAGGAGGAAAGAGAGGAATTCTTTTTTAAAAATGAGGACAAAATATTTGACTTGCATGTACAACAAAGAATTATTGTTGTTCTTCGTTATCGATAGGGTTTGACTCTTCATAACCCCATTTGGGGGGTTTTGGAAAAGATACTGGAGGGATTTGCCAATTCCTTCTTCAACTCATTTTTACAGATGAGTTCATTGGGGCAAGCAGGATTAAGTGACTTACTTAGGTCATATAGCTAGAAAGAAATAGAAACCTACCCAAAAGGTAAATAAATTTTATTACCAAGGAAGAATAAGTAATAAAATAACTTACTATATATTTAGAAGTTAAAGTTTGAATTATAAGGTTAAAAATAAACAAACAATAAAGGCTCATCATGAGATTTTTTTTAAGTACACAAGAGAGAATTTAAAGAAATTGAAGAAATAGAAGTGAAGCACCATGGACCAAATTCCACAACTTCCCTACAGGAATCAATATATTTTGTGAGTCAAAATGGTGCAATGGAAGGATATACAATAACAGAGGGAGGATAGGAAAATGGAGAAGAATGGATGATACAACTTTACTAAGTCCATAGGTGAATTATTAAGAGAATATGATTCTTCCAGACTTGCAGCAAAAAGAAAATTGTAGGAAAATGGGAAAGGCAGAAGAAAAGAGGGACTGAATCTGAAGAAATAAAAAGTAAGATGGAAGGTTGCCATTAAAATGCAACATTCCCATGAGTAAACGGTTTTATGCCTGAATGAGAAACTCATGAGATGTTTAATTTGGGAGGTGGGGGGGCAGGGAGGGAGTGTAGAGAATTGATGTGAGAGAGTGTTTGGCTTCCATGGACAACATCCTAGCCCAGGAAAAGTAAAATGTAGGTCTGAAAGGTAACTAGTATGAAGAAGTATAGGAAAGACATGGACACAAAGATTAGATGACTTAGGCAATGAGAAAGAAAACAGTCATGAGTAGAATCAAGGAGAAGGTAAATTTGGGACACAGTAATTTCTACCCTTAGCTACTGTTTCTGTACAACAATACTTTCTTCACAAAATAATATTTCTAGGACTGGGGCACAAAAGAGAAGAAGGACAATGAGACAAGATTTATAAAAGTAAAAACAGAAATTGGCTAGAAAACGGAGTTCAAGGCCAGTAAATCAGTAGCTTTAACCACAAAAGGATGATAGATAAATTAAAGAAGGAATAAAAAGGACACAGCCCATGGAACAGAGAATAAAACTTCAGACTAGATTGAAAAGGAAGAGAATTAATAAAGAAAATAATGAAAAGAAAAGCTTCTGAGGAAAAGATACATACAAAAGAAAACAAATAAATATAAGTAGGTATAGAGAAAAGGAAAGGAAATTTTCTGCTAACCACTTAACTCAGAAAGGGAAAAAGCTAGGGAAGGAAAAGAGGGAGAGGTAAATAAATAGATGACTAAAAAATTAAGATATAAAAGTCAGTACTTTATAAATTCGCCCCCCCCCCAAAAAATACTTGAGAAAATCTGAAAAATGGGAACATGAGGGGAAAGGGGTGGGGGAAGTTTGCCTGTGGGAAATGAGTTGCATTAGTGTAGATTAAGTAAATCCAATCATTGAAACAAAGTATTGACTTAAAAGAAAAAGGGAATTTAAAAAATAATGACACAAGTGGAGGAAAATGCAAACTTAATTTATAACTTTAATTGTAAATCAATTAAATGATCCAATAAAAAGTGAAAGAATAGCTTTTTTTAACTTCACTGTTTTTTTTTTAAGAAGAAGCACATCAAAAAAGCAAAGACATACACAGAATGAAAATGAGTGACTTGAACAAAATTTAACATACATAAGGTAAATTGAAAAAGTGATGAGTTGCAATCAGTGTCAAAGCAAAAATATATAAATTCGTATCAACAAATAAATAAGGAAATAACATATTGCTAAATGGACTCATAGACGATGAACCAATATTGATATTAAATATATATGCACCAAATGACAGGACTAAATTCATAAAGAAAAAATTAACTGAATTGCAAAAAATGCATATATAATAGCATAAAAATAGTAAGAGACTTTAAAACTCCTTTCTCAAAACTAGATAATTCTAAGAGAGAAAGATAAATAAAAGAGAAAATATAGATCTAAACAAACTATTGGAGAATTTATAGTTAAAAATTTATGAAGTATCTTAAATGGGACCACTAAAGAATATCCATATATCTCAGTGCCACATGACAATTTTAAAAATTGATCCATGTAGAAAAACATCCATGAACTAAGAAATTGCAAATAAATGTAAAAAAGTGCAAATATCAAATATAGCCTTTATAGACTCTAACCTCATTTTTAAAAAGTAATTGATTCAGGGATTATAAGCAAAAGTCACAGGCCTAAAATGAACCAATAATATAAACCTAAAAATGAGTAGAGGGACAAAATATGGAACCAAATAATAAACTATTTAAAAAGCTATGATAATGCTGAGATAATATACCAACATTTTTAGAATATATAGCTAAAGTAGTCCTAAAAGGAAAAAATAAATCCTTAAAAATGTTGCTGCTGTTTAGTTGTGTCTAACACTTCATAAATTTATTTGAGAATTTTCTTGGCAAAGATACTGGAGTGGTTCGCCATTTCCTTTTCCAGTTCAGTTTACAAATGAGGAAGCTGAAGCAAACAGGGCTAAGTGATTTGCCCAGGGTCAAACAGGTAATAAGTATGGGAAACCAGATTTGAACTCAACTCTTCCTGACTCCATGCCCAATGAGCTATCCATTGTGCCACCTAGATTAATAAATACTAAAACATTAATAAAATGGGAGGAAAGAGGATTAGTAAATAGAATGTACATTTTAAACATTAAAAGCCAAATAAAATAAATCTCAAAAAAGAAGAAAAAAATAAGGAAATCTTAAAATTTAGATAGGAATAGTTCAAATGAAGACCAAAAAACCTATAGAACTAAAATCTGGTTATAAGAAAAGCCTAACAAAATTGATAACATTTAGTCAAAAAAAAAAGAAAAATCAAATAAAAAGTAAAAATAAACAAAGTATAATCACAGCAAAGAGAAGAAACAAAAAAAGTTGTCCAAACCTTCTGTATCACTTTGTGTCAAGAAAACTCAGAAATAGAATAAATATAAAAATATCCAGATTCATAAGATATAATAACAATGATAGCAAATAGTATTTATATAGTGCTTTAAGGTTTGTAAAGTGTTTTATGTTTGTTATCTGATTTGATCTGAGTCCAATCACCAAAAAGGAAACTAAAATAGTAATAGAGAAACTTTCAATGAAAAAGTGATGTAGTCCAGATGAATTCATAGAATTCAATCAGACTTTTAATACATAAAGCAGTATTAACAATTGAAAAAGAAGAAACTCTGCCAAGATAATTTTATGAGGCAAATATAGTCCCCATGCCTAAACTGGCAAATAAGAAAGCAAAGGAAAAAAAATAAACAACAATATCATTAAGCAATGTCAATTCAAAAAGGCCCAATAAAATTCTTGCCAAAAAAATTATAACAATTTATCTAAAAAAATTCACTATAATCAATGTGAATATGTATTATGAAAAGATAGTTCAATATTAGGATAACAACATAATTTTATATATATATTTAATCCAAAACCACATTAGTATAACTCTAATTTACACTAAACACATAACTAAACCTTCAAAATATAGGCATAAACAGATCACAATTTTAATGTGATAAAAATATTTATGCAAAATCAAATGCTAGCTTTCAAACTAAAGCTTCTAAAAATAGAATGTTTCTCAGTAAATTCAGGAGTAAGGCAGGGATGGTCACTTTCCCTGATGTTACTAATATTTCTAGAAATATTAATAATATGCAAGAGAAATAAATTTGTGGCATAAAGTTAGAATAAGAGAAGATAAAATAATTCCTATTATTGATTACATGATTATCTACTTAGAAAATCAGCAAAGAAATTAAGACAACACTTCAAAAGCGTTTTCATATATTCAATTCAATTCAACAAACATTTTAAATAAGCACTTAATGTGCTTCTCCTGTGCAAAGCAATAATAGAAACAGTAGAAAAGGAAATCTTTTACAAAATGTTCAAAATATCTGACAGTTACAGAACTACTACACTTCCTCCCTTATCTTAACTCCTCTTCATCAGTTCTTCCTCTTGCACCTCATTTGTATAAAATAATTACCCTTTTTAGCTGTTCCTAAATGTTTTTGCTTTATAAATTCATATCACATTCAAGTTCATTTTAAATTATATATATATGTATGTATATATATATGTATACATACATATGTATTACTATACATACATATATATATGTATGTATATATATGTATGTATAGTAAACAGCCTAGTAAATAGCCTGTCCTTATGAATCCCTTATAACCAGTCTTTGGCAGAAACCTTATATTTCTCTTGGTTCTTGTATGTCAGATCTCCTATTAAGTTCAAGATTTTTGTTAACAAAGTCTTGAAAGTCTGAGAGTTTATCAAATATCCATTTTTTTCTTTCAGGATAATATTTAACTTTGCAGGGTATGGTATTTTTGGCCAGAGCACTTCAACATATTGTGTTCCAACACCTGCAGTTCTTTAACCTCTCTGCTACTAGGTCTTGTGTGATTCTAATTGTGGTGCCAGCATATTTAAATTGTTTTAAATTGTTTAAATTGTTTTAATCATGATGCTTTTAACATTTTATCTTTGAAGAATTTTACCATGATATTTAATTAACTTTTCCTCATAGGATCTCTTTTAAGTGATGTTCAATGGATTTTTTCTATTTCTGCTTCCTCCCCTTGTTCTAATGCTTCAGAATAATTTTCTTTAACTATTTCTTGTATTATTGCACCTAAATTCTTTTGTTGATCATAACTTTCAGTTAGTGTAATTATTTTTATATTTTCTCTTTTTTATCTATTCTCCAAATTTGTTGTTTTCCTTATAAGATACTTTCTCTTCTATTTTTTCATTATTCATATTTTCTTTAATTATTTCTTGATCTCTTATAATTTCACTGACTTCACTTTGCTCAATTCTAATTTTCAAGGTGTCCTTTTCTTCCTTAGGATTCTGGATTTCCTTTTCTGGTTGACTTTCCTTTCATAACCTTCTTATTTTTCTTGGATTGTTCTTTTTGTTTTTTAATCTTTCCTCCATCTCTGTCATTTCATTTTTAATGTCATTATAAAAATCTTCTATGAATTCTTTTTGGGCAGGTAGACCATTGACTTTACTTTTCACTTTCTTTACTTCAATATCCTTTGTTCATCCTAAAGTGCTATTTTAACTCTTTTGTGAGTGAAAAGATTGAGAGCTTGGAATTTTCTGACCTACTCCTCCATCTTCCCAGAATTCTCTCTCTGTATCTTTGGTATTTAGACCAAAATCTTACAGCACATATTGCAGGAAATTCAAAATACACACATGATTATGAAAATTTATGCCACAAAAATTTAGGATGACTGGTTATATACCTATCAAAGCTAGAATAAAAAAGAAAAAAACCAAGGGGCAGAGACAATTACAAAAAGTAAAATAAATCATTTCAGTGTATTGAAATTGAAAAGCTGTTTCATGAACAAAATTGATACAAGTAGGATATGAGAGGAAAAATAATTTTGTTGCAAATATATTTTTAAGGGTCTAATATTTATATAATAATTATATGTAAAGAACTAATAAGGAATGTATAAGTTCAAAATCCATTCCCCCAGTAGGTAAGTGGTCAAAGAATATGAACAGTCTCAGAAGAACTGCAAATTATTTAAAAAGACTCCAAATCACTACTAATAATAAGAAGGCAAATCAGAATAACTAGTTTTACCTCATACCTTGAAAATTGGTGAAAATGAGAAAACTGGAAATAGTCAATGTTGGAAGCATTTTAGTTTAGATGGACACAAGGAAACATTGTTGGTGGAGCTGTGAACTGACCCAACAATTATGATAAGGAATTTGTAATTACCCAGTGCCTTTAAGAAAGCACATTGACTGACTGATTATAAGAACAAAAGATATCAATGATTTCAGTTTAAATTTTAAAAAAATAATTAACTTGTAAATCATTTGTTAAATGTTTTCTAGGTATAGAGCAATTGACCATGCCTGTCCTCAAGTAGCTTAGATTCTAAAAGTAAGACAATGCATGTGGCAAATTTTAACTGCAAGTTAGATAGAAAAGCCTAATGGTCCTCCAAGTGTCACAGCAATGTAGATAAAGGCGCATCTTCTTTAGTATCATTTCCATTCATAAACTCATATATATCCATTTCTGATTTTGAGTCATTGGGTAGTATTCATGATTTTGGTCATAAGAACTTTCTTTTTGAGGTCTTCATTATTTTTGGCTGTTGAGACATTGGACACAATAGGGCATGCAAAGACAGATGATATGCCATAGCTTCACAAAAGTTTGTGTCCCTCCTAATGGCTGTGGGGGTCAAAGTGCAAGCAGAGCTGAGCACAACTTGGGCTCTTCTACACAGAGTCCTGGACTCTCTCCACCTAGGTTTGAGTGGAATGATAGGCTAGGTAGTAGAGGTGGTTTGAACTTTGTGGCACATATACCCTTCCTGTCTCATCCTGGGAACAATTTGATCCTCTAACCAGGTTGTCTTGCCTGGCTTAATGGTGGCAGTTAGCCAAGAGTTGATGATGGTGGGCACCTTTTCCCCTTGCCTGTCTTGGTGATGACTGTGGAAGTGAGACTGGGTGCCCAGTTAGTTTTTGAAATATCAAATGTGACAAAAACTGAACATGGTTTATTCTCTAGAAAGGATGGAAGTCAAGTAGACACCTCTTTTACTCTTCCTTTTCAAAAAGAATTAAAATTGACTCAGTAATTCTTTAACACTTTACATTTGCAAAATACTTTCCTGCAGAGTGATTCTAAAGGAGCATGGTCTCTCCTGTCCTCAGAAAGGCTTTGTGCTACTTTGTAGTCACACCAAGCACAATAATTTCTATCAGATAATCTCCAATAGTAAAAGGGCATATTTAAAGAAATCTGGTTTAACAAGTAGTGAAAGATTAAATCACAGTCATCAAAGAAGTGTATTTTTTCCTGCAACTATTGAGTTGACAGGAAAGTATCACATAGAACTCTGAGTACCTATAAGTGTTTTGCTATGGGTGAGGTTGATTGATAGGATAGTGCTAATAAGGGAAACATCATTTATTTCTTTCCCATATGGGCAGGTTAACTTTTCTCCATCCTAAGAAGATTCTTTAGACTTAGCCTCAGTCATCTTTTAGTTATGTATCATGAAAAAAGGGAGGAGAGCAAGACAGTGTGGGTGGATTCACACGAATTCATCATTCCGACTAGTAAGAGCATGATGTGTAACAAAAAGTGTGGAGCATAATCTTTTTACAATCACAGAACATTTATTTCTTCATTCTTCAAAATATTTGATGTTACTTTTAAAATTGAGTGAACCAAGTTAAAAAAAATAGGTAATTGATTTTGAATTAGAAGATATTGGAGAGGAAATGTGTTGGAAAGAGCACTGGATTGAGAGTCCTGAGACCTGAAAATGTGAAAATGCTCTGAGCATCAAAAATATTAAATGGTTTTCTTATTATCTTCCAAACATTGATGTGTATAAGATTCCATCTCCCTTTGTTTCATAGCAACAGCCATAAATAATAGCATAAAAGATGATTTTGCTAAATAAACACCAATTCTAAAGGACTGAAAGAGATACAAATAAATTCTCTAGTTTAACCATAGCTTAAAATACTTTACCTATCTAAGCTTCAGTTTCCTCATCTGTATCAATCAATCAATCAAGAGTTATTAAGGATCTATTCTGTGCCAGGCACTAGGCTAATCTTTGGGGATATAAAAAAGAAGGAAGACATTCCCTGCCCTCAACCAGCTTACAGTCAAATTGGGGAGACAATAAGCAAACGAATATATACAAAGCAAGCTACATACAAGATAAATAGGAAATAACAGAGGGAATGCAGTAGAATTAAACAGGGTTAGGAAAGGCTTCCTGTAGAATATAGGAATTTAGAAAGGACTTAAAGGAAACCAGAAAAGTCAGTAGGCTAGATTGAAGAGAAAGAGCATTCAAGGCAGGAAGAAAAGCCAGAAAAAATACCTGGAGCTGAGAGATGGAGTGTCTTGTTCATGAAACAGCCAGAGTCCAGGATCAGAAAGTGGTAGGGCGTAGGGTATAAGAGGACTGAAAAAGTAGGGAGGAGTTAGGTTATGAAGGCTTTGAATGCCAAGCAGAACATTTCGTATTCAAATGCTAGAGGAAATAAGGAGCCATCAGAGTTTATCGAAGAGAAAGAAGAGTTAGATGATTTATGAGATCTCAGACCACTTTAGCACTTGATTAATCTATAATATTCTAGTTCTGGTATCAGAATTTGGAGCTGGGAATGACTTGAGGATCATCTATTATAATCTCATCATTTCGCGGATGAAGGAACTGAATCCTAAAGAAGTTCCCTGAGATGTTCAGAATTTGAACTGAATCCAATGCTTTTCTCACTGTGCCATGTTGCTGTCCAGGAAAGGCTGCCTTACAATGTATTTACAATGTATATGCAGCATGCGCAGATGTGAAGGCACTATTGTTACTATCTAACCACTATTAGTAATTATGGTTATTTTTAAATCATGGGTAGTGCGTGGGAATTAATTATAAACAAACACACAAATAAAAGATTTCCCATTCATTCATTTTAGTCACACTAAAAAATATAGATATTTTCTGTTGTAGGTACTACTACTTTTTGTAGATTCATACTGTAACCATGCTTAACCTCTCATGTGTTACATTGGAATAGCCTCCTAATTAGTCTCCCTACCTTGGATCTCTCCCCTCCTTAGGCAATGTGTGTGTTCGTCCTTCGTTGCTGAAGAAGACCGTGCCATCAGAGAAATAATGACATGACTTGAACTTGACTTTGTTTTGAGTGAGGGAGGGCTATGCAGATCACCAGCCTCACTTCTCCTCCAGAGCCATCTGAATCCAGTGACCAGATATTCATCAGGATGACTGGAGATGACCCAGGATGAGGCAATTGGGGTTAAGTGACTTGTCCAAGGTCACACAGCTAGTGAGTGTCAAGTGTCTGAGGTGAGATTTGAACTCAAGTCCCCTGACTCCTGCACTGCTGTGGAGCCAGAGACAAACACCAGAGCGATATTCTTCAAGTACATATTGGATCTGTCCGTATTGCTCTATTACTCAACAAATTCTTCTGTTTGGCATTTAAAGTGCTTCACAGCTGGACTTCACACTACCTTTCCAGGTCTATTACATTTTAATCTATTTTTAAAATTCTTCAGTCAAACTGTCCCTTTTGCTTTTCCCTGCCTACACCATTGTATTTCCCATCATATTGTCTTTGCACACCTATCTCCCATGCCTGGATTGGTGGAAACTTTTCAGCATTTCCTCCTCATCTTTATTCCTAGAATGCATAATGTCCTTCATTGCTCAGTTCAAAGGCTACCTTGTACATGAGGCTTTTCCTAATGCCCCTGGCTACACTAGCCTCCACCATAAAATTACCTTGTATTTAGTTAATATATGATTTTATATTAATATGCTGTTCACTCTACTAGAATGCAAGATTCTTGGAGGCAAGTATTGTCACATTCTTGTCTTTGTTTCATCCAATGCCTAACATAGGGTCTGGTACCTAGGAGACATTTAATAAGTACTTATTTGATGATTAATTTATGAAATCATGAGGGTTCAATACTAAATGAATTATTCATTCATTCAACAAATGCTTAATGTCTATTAAATAAAAAAATATATTAAGTAGTAATTAGTTATATAAATAACCAGGGAAAATGGCCATTTGAAACTCTTAGTTATGGTTTAATAAGTATTTAACATTTTTTTAAAAAAATCTTTATCTACTTTGTTAAAAAGTTGTCATTTTGCTGAGATCTATAAAATGTTCCTAAGAAGCTTCTTTTCCTAATGACTTCTTACAGTGATGAGTTGAGGAAAATCCTGAGTGAGAGTGTAAAATGTTGAACTACTTGGTGTCAGGAGACTTACATTCTAAATCTTTCTCCCATACATATATATTTCCAATGTGACCACATCTGTACCATGGCTATAAAAGTATTCCTACTGCCTATCCCGTGGAGTTATGAAAAATTGTTCACAAAATTTAACGTGCTATGTCAATATGAATTTTTGCTGTTCTTTATTAAACTTTGTCTAACCATTATAGAATTTTGTGCCCCCAAGGCATAATTAAGAGGATTTTTACTATTTTTATTATAAAATATATCTTAAAGTTTGATAAAAATACTATACGTTAGATGGATTCAAAAATTGTAAAAAGAAATAAATTTAGACTGCTTTCTAACTAAAAACAATATTATGAGGAAAGTGTCTTTGTAATGGGTTTTGTGGGAAACAGAATTATACCTGTGTAAAAAAGGCTTCTGTTACATTGTTGCTATGAGCACTGTGACTTGATTTCATCCTTAGAATAACTGTATTTGTGGAGTGACCAGGAACTTTTCTAATGGATTTTACTATATTTGAAAATATGCCTTACATTTTTTTCTATCCTGGGAAGAAAGGACTTCTCTTTTTGGGATAGCCTCAACACCAGTTTTCATGAATGCTAAAGTATAACAACTCAAAAAACAAACTAAAAAATGTATTCCTGTAAGTCTATAAAATGTTTCTTTCCTACCTTCAAGGGTTCCACAACAGTCAATTATCTTTATAAACTAGAACATTATGAGTGGGGATGTTCCCATATTAGAGTTACGAAATAGGTTAATAATTTCATATTAGGTGATATTGCTCTTCAGGGCAGGTATATTTCATGCCCAATAACACAAAATCAAGAAACGTCTCCAAACCAAGAACACGCATTTTGTTGCTATCTTTTAAGAAAGGAAATATTATTTCTTTTTCTTGGAATTAATTTCTTGACACACAGCTGTAGGAACTTCCATTTCTCTTTCTCAAAACCTAATACAAATTTCCACATATTATAGCTCATACACGAGCCTTTTGAGAAAGCTATATAAACCAGCTGTTTACAGCTTTTCCTTTGATTTCATTGGCTAGCTGCATGGAGGTTTTACATAGACACTGGAAATACAGAGAATTCTCTGTAGTCACATCCAGCACATTGCATAGAAGGATATTGAAAGACAAAGTACATATTGCTTTCAAAAATCAGATTCTTTGTAGCTGATGCACATTATAGATAATCTGATAATAAATATTGAAACTAAGCTGTGCATTATCACTTTCTTGAATACTTCTGCATTGTACAGGATAGCAAAAATATGCTGCATTTTCAGATTAACATGACCATTGGACAATGATGTCGGTACTACTACAATATCAAAATTATGAAAAATATTCTAGTTGCATTTACTCTCCATTTGGAGACACGGTACTGGTATCACTTTTTAGAACGGCAAATCTTTCAGCACCAGAATACAGTTACAGATGCTTCAAACAAAGCCTCCCTATGGCTACTCAGGCAGAAGTTCAGATGACCCTCAACTACCTCTAAAGCATATCTTATGGCACTGATCTTCTAATGATACATTTATCGATTTCAAAGACATTATAGTTGACAATTTCTTAAATCATAAGCATAGAGCTTTTTCTCAAGTCTATTCTCAATTTTTGCATCATTTTGCTATACTTTATATAGTTAAAAAGTAGTATGCTTTTCCGTTCTTCATTCTTGTAAATGCATAAAAATAGCCAAGCTGAATGCATGTATAGGAAGCAATATTTGTGACTGAACAGTGTTAAATCAGAAACAATGTGATGGAGTATGATCTAATTGAACATATCCTATATAAAATATTTTGGAACGTAATTTGCACAAACTAATCCCTCTAAATTTCTTTTTAAAAATACTATCAGTTTTATAATACCAACAGAATATAGTTTTGTGCAATATAGTTTGGCATTTTTAAGAAATCCTGTACCGATTGATTTTATTTAAGCACTACAGTTATGCGACACATTTTCACTTATTTAAAATTATTATTTTCACTGAAACCAACATGCTACTACTCTAAGTCTGGCTATATTGAATTTATATCATACCAACTTTATGTGTTATGGTTTGTTGGATTCTATAGCCCTCCAGCTGGCCTTTTAGCTCAAAAGGAATCTTCTTCCAATCATATTTTCTACTCTTAATCTTTTCCCTTTCATTTTGTCCAAACCCATTCTAGAAGTCCCACCTCTCCTTTCCCTGGGAGGAATAAATTCTGTAGTTATTAGGAACAAAAGTGACTCAGAGAAGGAATCAGATTGTTCTAATAAATTGTGTACTTTCATAGTCTAGAACCCAAGTTTCATTTGTGCTTCAATGTATTTCATTATGATACTTAGAAAATTGGTCAAGTACTTTGTGCTGCCATTTTACTCTATGTAACATTAAGACAGCAACATCTAAACAATTCAATTTAAACAAATTGCTTAACTACAAGTTGTTGTGTTGGATAAGGAGACATGAAAATGAAAAGGAATGTTGAAGTTGCCCCTCAAAAACTTTATAATATCCTAAGTTGATGCAGCACGGAACAGTGGAATAGCCCCTCTGGAGTCAGAGGACAATGGTTTACTTCCTATCTGTGACACATCCCTGTGGACAAATCATTTAACCTGTCATCCATAGTTTCCTCATCTGCAGAATGAAAGGGTTCAGCTACATGACCTTTTAAATCCCTTCCAATTCCTTATTTGTGATCCTTTGAGGCTAATGAAGGATTTATGGGGCCGAAAATGTGGCAAATTCAAAATCAGAATCATATTCCTGATGAGATTCCCGTCATTTTTTTTCCTGGTCTTAACCATCAACTATTTCTTTTGGTATATCAACATCAAATTAATGTAAGAATTATTCACAGAGAAAACCTACACTTAAATCCAATCCAAACACTAACAAAAATAACAATCCAAAAATATTCCTGCTCTTTCCTTAGTAAGTATAGAAACAAATACAGGCCAACCCTGGCATACCAAAACAACCTCCCAGGAATGTCTGCCATGAGACTGTCCTCACTACCTTAATTAATTGCCCTTTCTTCTTGCTACTGCTGTCTGGAAATCTTTCTCTTCCCCAAACATGTTGCTTCTCTCACTATTAAGCCCATGCACAGTCACGTTGCAGAATAACAGACTTGAGGTGAAACAAAATAAAATGGCAAGCTAAAGTATTTAAGTAGGAGTTTTGTTTGTTTCCCAACTATTCCTGTTAGTGAAGGAGACCAGAAAAATTCAGAAGTGCTATTTGCTTGCTTGAGGGATAGCAGGATGTGGGAGAAGTTGCAAGGAAAGAACTATATCCTATAGTTGGTTAGGGGAGGAGAAAAAACCTTGCTTAAAAATAACAGAGAGGAAACTGGAAGAAGGAAACAAGGAAAACCAATTTTAGTGGAGTTTCAGGATTCAGTTCATTTCAAGGTACAATTGTTAGCTGTGATAGAGGGGAGAAGGTGACACATATAAAGAAGAGATAGAGTAACACGAGAAATTTCAAGGAGGAGAAGTCCAATACAGGTGATAGAATCAGGAAAGACATCAAGGACAAGGTGGCCCTTGAGTTGGGCCTTAAAGGACAGAAAAGATTGGTTGGATAGGGAGACAGTCCATTACAAGCATGAGGAAAAATGTAGCAAAGACATGGGAGATGGAAAGGACAAAATGAGAACAAGAGATAGAGAAGGAATAAAGTTTTGCAGGAACATAGCGTAGGTGAAAAGAGTGAATATGAGATAAGGTTAAGGTTGAAGTGAGGGGGCACAGGACTCCAGGCATGGGAAACAACAAATCCTAACACACACACACACACACACACACACACACACACACACACACACACAGGTATAATGCTGGTTTTGAGAAATTGTAAGTATGGCAATGTCACTGGATTCTAGTGTGTGGAGGAGAGGAAGGTATGAGAAATCTGGAAAAGTAGGAATGGGCTAGGTTTTGAAGAGTTTTCAATGAGAAACAGAAGATCTTATATTTGATCTGAGATGTGTTAGAGTGCCACTAGAGTTCACACAGCAGGAGCGACACATTTAGACCTATGCTTTTAAAAAAAAAAATCACCTTTTGGCAGCTGAGTGGGAAATAGATTGGAGTGGAGAAAGATCTCTAGGAAGGAAGACTAGGTAGAAAGTTATTATAATATTCCAGGTGAGAGATAATAAGGGCTCTAACCAAAACTGTGACTATATGATGGAGAGAAGCAAGCAGATAGGAAAGGTACTGTAAAAGTAGAAACAAGATTAGGCAACAGAATGAAAATATAAGAAAATATAAGAAAGATGAAGATGCTAAGATAACACTGTGATGTTACAAGGCTGGATGACTGGGAGGATGGTGCCCTTGAGAGGAGAAGTGAAGTTTAGAAGTGAATACTTTTCAGGAAAAGATAATGGCCACAGTGATGTTAAGATGCCTATGGGACATCTTAAAGATGTCAAAGAAATTGGAAATACATGACTGTAACTCAGTAGAAAGTCTTGAATTGGATATATATAAAATTGGGAATAATCTACATTGAAATAACTGAACCCAGGGGGCTGACGAGATTACCAAGGGAAGTAACATAGAGTGAAAAGAGAAGAGGACCCAGGATGGAGCCATAGGGTGTATCTAGGGCCACCACTGTGATATAATCAGCAAAGAAGATTGAAGAATGATCAGACACATAAGAGGTGAGCAGCAAAGAGTAATGTCACAAAAACCCAGAGAAGAGACAGTATCCAGAAAGGGATAGTGATGAACGTGTCAATTGCTGCATAGAGGTCAAGAAGGAGGAAGACTGAAAAAAAGGCATTAAAGTCACTTTGGAAAAGATGATTTCAATTTGCTGATGAAGTCAGATCCCCAAATGCAGAGGGTTTCAAAGCTAATGATAAGAGAACAAGTGAAAGTACCAATTTTCTCATGGAATTTAGCCTTGAAATGGAGAAATTATGTAGAACTATGGTGACATAGTTAATAGGAATTATCAGATCAAGTGAGAGCTATTTTGAGAGTGGTAGAGACACGGGTGCATTTGTATACAGTAGAGAAGAAGCCAAAACATAGAAAGAGAGAATATAAGGGAGAAAATGCGGATGATAGTGGGAACAATTTACTGCAGAAGGCAGGAGGGGATTGGATCGTTGTACAAAAAGGGGTTTGCCTTGGCAAATGAAAAGATTACCTCTTTATCTGTGTGAAGGAAGGGATAATATTTATATCTTAGTGGGAGGGAGTAGAAAGAAAGCATGCTCAGCATGCTCTGAGAATGCTCTTAATTTTTTTTATTGTGTTATTAGATGAGGGCTATGGCTTAGAGAGTAGAAGGAGGGGGTGCTATGGGAGAATTAAGAAACGATGAAGTTTGAAACATGGGGAAAGTGGTATAGCAAATCAGAGAGGGAGGAATAGAATGTTTGCTTAGCTCACCAAAAGCCCAATTGAGATTAGATTACATTCATATGTAGAAGCATGATTCCACATTCTTGAAACATATGAATCATAGCAAAGGAAGCCATTCAGAATGGGGATTTGATGAGAATTTATCAGTGATAGGACAATGGGTCAAGGGAATCTGAGTTGGCCCACTAAAGGTTCGAAATACTGAAGGGAGAATGTAGTCAGTGAAGGAATGATGGACTGGGAAATAACTATGGAGTAAAGGGACTGAGGGTCACGATGAAGATGAAAGATAGGCGTTGTGAGGCACAGGGAAAGATGGACTCATGAAAGATTGTGATCAGATGTAAGAGTTCATGGACATGGAAGCAAAAGAGCTGTGGGTAAAGCAAAGTCAAGGATGTGACAGTCTCTGTATGCATCCAAGGTAGAGTAAGAGAGAGTAGGGCATGAAAGTAGAATATATTTGAACAACTAGGAAGTACAGTGTTTCAGAGGTTATCAATATGTATGTTGAAGTTGCCTCATATAAAGATAAAAGATGGGGAGGAGGACAAAATCGTGAGCCAAGCACTGAACTTGTTGAAGCAGGAAGGAGAATGTCCTAGATACGGCTACCTGTTCTGGATACAGTGATAATTCTAGATAATTTGAACTTCAAAGGAGGAGATGTTTCTTCACGAAGAAGATAAAGGGAGCAGTGGCAGTGAGGAGCAAGGGGTATTCCAGCTCCCTTTCCACTACCAGTGAGTTGGCAGATATGAGAGGAGGTACAGGCAGAGCTATAAATTGGTGTCTGGGCAATCAGTGTTGTTGGGAAGGAGTTATGTCTCCTATATAGTCATATCTCTATTGCCCAGTGAAGATGTCATTGGGAAGGGGAATTAACTTAAGGGTAGAGAAGAGAGAACTATTAACAGTTTAGGGAGGAAAATAAGACAGATCAGAACATATCTGAGGAAAGAGGAGAAAGGAAGGACCTGGACATCTTGATAAGGGTAAAATATTAAAGGAATAAAAAGAGTAACGGGTGGGGAAAATAGGAAAATAGTGATAGGAGAATTTTAGAATTGAGGATCTTAGAGGTAGAGGAATCTTGTGTGATGATAAGCAAATTGCTTAAGAAGAATTGAGATGAATGGAAGTTGAGTTCTGAGAACTGAGGACAAAATTGTAAATAGATCATCAGGGAGGATATTTAAGACTTGGAGATAATGACAAGAGAAAGATGATAAAGTCAAGGGGGCTGAAAGGGGGGAAGGGAACGTAGAATTGTGTCTTAGAAGGCAGTCATAATGACCAGGAAAACATACTTAAAGTGTGATGGCACACCTTCAAAGGAGAGATTGCGTAGAGATAACAACACAGCAAGGAACCGGAAGTGGGAAGGTGGATTATATGCATCCCATCTTTTGGGAGTCCTATATATGAGGAGACAAGGGAAATGAAAAAAAGGAGTCATTGGCATTGGAGGGGTTTCTAGAGTCAAGGCAAGGCAACAACTATGTGTCAGGTACCTGCTAAGCACTGGGGAAATAAAAAGAAAGGCAAAACTGGTCCTTGGTCTTAAGGAACTCACAGTTAAATGGAGAGATCACATTAAAATAGCAATGAGCAAGCAAGAGATGTAGATCCTACAGGAGAAAGCTGGGTTTCAATTCATTTGAGGAAATACAGATAATACAAAAGGAAGGGAAGAAAAATTAAGAGGGTTTGCTAACAATGGACTAGAGATTCCAAGTGGTACAGCTGCCATTGTGAGCAGAGGAGAAGGGTTGAAAATGGGGTGATAGGGGCCTTGATGAGAACTGTCACAAGGTGGAGTGAGTAGAGGGGATATACATCAGCAGGAGACCATGGCTGCCCCATAGCTTTTTAACTCCAATGATCTAAAGCTCCTTTTTTTTATCTTTCCAAACTCCCCTACACTAGCTCTGAGTATAAAAAGAGCCTCTATTCAAGGCTATAACAACCACCCTAAGTGTCTTAGAGATGGGGGAATTCCAATTCCTATTGCTAGGAAAGTAGGGGTAGGAGAAAACGTGGATCATGCTACAGGAAAGATGAGAAGAAGCTGGTCTGAATTTTTCCTGGCACCCCACATTGGAAGTCTAAAAATATTTTCCAGTAAAAACATTGTTGCACACGATAGTTGAGTTCTATAATGGTGCAAATATGTACTCCAGGTCCATCATGCATTAAATATGCTTTTGTGAGCTGGCCTGGCACTTAAGGAGCCAAGAATATAGCATTGTTTCTAGGTGAAAATCCACTTTGATTTCCGAACAACCAATTCGCAAATTAATTTTGGAACATAAACTGTTCATAAATTGGAGACTGATTGCAAAATTGTTTTTTTCCTCTTAATTTGGGAAAGGGAATGTAATGGGAGATATCACAAAAAATATCCACAAACTTAACATCCTCATTTAGGTATTTCCTACAATTTTATGTTAAAAAAGAGAATGAGTAAAATGTTGAGATCAAGCAGACTTGGAGATAATGGCAGCTTTGAGTCACTACTTAGGCTCTTGAACAGTGTAATTCACATTATTTGCCTTTCTTGCAGTATAATAAAGGTTAAAATCCTTTTTTCCCCTCCAGATGATGATTTTTAATGCAACATGGCTTCTCCTTAACAAGACCCATTGAAGGATAAATATCTCCAATTTTATACATGAAACCTACGAAGTATATGAAAAAACAGAAAACTCCAGATGGTGCTTGTCAGTCATTACCGAAGAATTTGAGGACATAATTATTCCCAAATTGAACAGTTGCAGCTAAGAGTAATCACTATATGTTGTAAAAATGGTTTCTCTTGTTGATTTCTTTAGATTTTACTTTTGGAATTTCGTATTTTACTTTTGGCATTTTTTATGAACATGCCTTTTGATAGTCAAATGATAACAGAAAAAATATGCTTAATGAAGAAAAGTTTGTCATAAATGAAAAAATGCATGCTATGATTTGACTTTCAAAATTAACAAATAACAGTGGAATTATATGGGATAGTTGAGAAGACGATTTTCTCTGGGAGGTGTGAAAGATTCAAGTTTACAGGGCAACCAACCATTTTTGCTACCGTTAACCATGTGAATGTCTATAGACCCTGATATATGGCCACCTAACCAAGTATAAATGGTAGGGAAGTGGGTAGGGAAGAAAGGGGGCACTAACCATTCATGGTAGCATCATAGCAAAGAATGTTAATTGAATTGATTTTATTCTCTGTGTAGCAAAAGTACAGAGAAGAGAGAAGGACAGAGGATTGGCAAGCATTCTTTTTGTGGCCCTTTAAAATTGTTCATAAGTATATGGACGGCTGTTATATACAAGGCTCAGTTCATCTGCAGAAAGTGACATAAATGATCGCAGGCTGGCTCTGTTCATATCAGGAAGAACTCAAATCATTCTAATGACAATTTATTCATCTGATACATGCGCCTTTCCTTTTAGGGTTCCCAAATATTTTTCTACCATTACTCCTTTGATAAATATGATGATGAACCACCTTGAGATATACAACTATCAAGCATAACTGTATCATGAAAAATAATCAAAATATGACTCAAATACAAAACATGCTTTTAGGTGAAATCATAGGATATGTTGCATAAATGGCCTTTCAGTAATGGTGGTCCTATGGAATTAGATTCAGGATGCATACATGAAGTTGCTGTCCAGCTTGTTTCAGGCCCGTAACTGGCATACCTCTACCTGAACACTTTATTTTTTCACTGGCTCAGCTAACAGTTGGTTTTTAGTGATCCTGAAGGGTCACCAAGACTCCAAGTTAAACTAAACCATTGGTATAAGCACTCAGAGATTCTTTTTAGACCCTAGCCATCTCCTTCTATTTCCCTTTTGCTCTGTTCACCTCAGTGCTAACCTGCACCCAATCGCTATCATTTTCTGACCTCTTCCACAGTGCCCTGCGGATTTCCCATTTCCTTATTGCCTGAAGATTGGTAAAAGCCTGGGGCAAGGGTTAGAGTCACTGTGTTCCCTTCTGGATCCTTCTTATTGGGGATAACTGTGGACTGATTTGATTTGGTTCTACACATGGTCTGATTTGAGTAGGTCTTCATTCAACTTCAGATACTTTGGCTAGTTGATTGTGAATTCTGTTTGTGGCAGGCATGAAGGCACATCATGTAGGATATCCACAGTGAGATTAGAAACTTCACTACATGATGAATGTTTCCTATACAATTTATCATACGGAGATAATGCCCCCTAGTTTGGTTGGTCAATCGAGGGATTGAGTATTTTCTTGAGAGACCAGTGTGTCTGGAATTCATTTCTCTTTATTTTCCAACCATTGGACATTAACTCTAAGAATGAACAAATTATTGGTCAATTCTCAATGTTTTCCTCTAGATACTCTTTATGGTAATATATTCTCACTTCACAATAGTCTAAAGATGATGGAGATGTATTTTCTGATAATACTACCCCCTTGAACGATTGTAATAGATTCTTTACATGTTTTTCCATCTTCATCCTTTACCTCTTCTCCAAACTGTCATTTATAACACTTCTAGAGAATTTTTTTTCTTCCCATGGATCTAGTCAAGTCACTTCTGTGCTCAAAAACTTTCAGTAGTTCTCTATTGTTTGTTAAGTAAAACTCTTCCAGGTGGCACTAAAGGACCCCCTGTCTTTCCAATCACTTCTTACCTTGTTCCCTTCCACATGTGGTCCAAAACTAACATATAACATTGTATATTGCAGTCATTGGTATTAATATCATAAGATGGTAAGCCTTTTGAGGGCAGGGACCTTGAAAGAATAATGAAGACTCAGTTCTATGGCATGCTTTTTGAAATCCCTACAGGGAAAGTAAAACAATATTACATCAATTTGAAACTATTCTCATTAGACATTTGTTTCTAACATTGATGTAAGTTGTGTGTTTTTTTAATTACAAGATCACCTTAGTTCTAAAGTAAAATAGAAATTAGAAAGAATAGATTGTTTTCTTGTAATATTAAACTTACCTATGAATACTTTAAATGTATCGCTGCTTATGTTGACCTCCACTTCCTGAAGACTAGGAATGTCGTATTTACCCTATCCCCTAGGGTTCTCTGGTACCCTTAAGGGGATCTGGAGTTTCTAGACATCACCATTGGCTCCAACCTCACCACTGGAGGACTGTAGAGATGGATCCTCACAATTCAAGTTAAGATCAGTTTTTTGCTTTACAAAGGAATGTTTATTTCAAAGGTATAATAAAGGATATACAATATTACTCCACAACATTTGGGAAGCAAAATTCCTCACTGAATGAAACCACCTCAGTTTCTTGGGAAAAGAAGGAGATTAAGTCCAAAATTTAGCTCAGTTCCTATTGAGCACAGATTCTTCCAAGTCCATGGCTCCCCTTATGGCTTCAAGTCTCAGATACCCTGCCTCCTCAGGACTTTTCTTCTGTGCTGGCTGACATCATCCCACCTGGAATCCTGCTTCAAGATAGTCATGGCTCAGAACTCCTGTTTCTGGTAAGGATTAGTGTGCAGAGACCAACAAAGACAAATTAAACAAAATAAAAACGAATACCTCCATGCATTTTCTCAAAACAACGGGGCCTAAAAAGAGAAGGTGGAGGGAAGTATTCCTCCCTTGCTAGTTCAATTCATGGTGACCACACCATGGATGAACTGTGTGAGAAACAGGAAAGACAGTAATACATACAGACAGAAAAGACCAGACCAGTTCTTCCAGTTCTAAAGCCTGTTGTGGCTTTTGAACCAATCAAAGGAGGCTACTCCCACCTGCCCAATAGGGGAACATAGAAAAGGAGGGAAGGGTGCCTCCATGTTAAGTGATCTGGGCATACCCAAAGTAAGTTAGGCTCCATTACATAAATAATTAGTCCTTTAATGACACAAATGACAGTATTTCTGAAATCTCTGTGATGATGGCATGGAACTCTAATACCTTCAATTTGTTCTTGATTCATGATTGTCTTCTCACTGTCTAGCCAAGGCTTAAATAATTCATATTATGTAAGCATTGATTTCTTTATTACTCATTTTAATTTTATAAAAAAATATTTAAATAAAATTCTTAGAAATATATTAAATCTGTGTGATAGTCTTGAATAATTTTCTTCTCTAAACTGGCAGACTGATATCATTTCCAAGTTGTTTATTGATGTGTAATTTTAAATTTTCCAACGAAGTAGGTAAATATGTTTAGTAATTTAAAATTACTAATATTGCTACAAAATATTAATAGAACATATTCTAGACTCTAAATAAGATAAGTTTTCAGTTTAGGGAGCTTATAATCTAAAAAGTGACATGACAAGCAAGCATAAAATAACATGAAGTAAGAGTGTTATCAGAGTTGGGAAATTATTGAAAGTTTTGGTGTATGGTTATGAGGGAATATTTGCCAAACTGGTTACTTTTATTCTTTCAGATAAGATAGATACTTGGAAAAAATAACAAGGAAAACTAAAGAATGTTTCCTTTTCCAACATGATAGTTATTCCACATTTAAAGCTATGTATGGTATTAGCCAATTGTCTGGCCCAGAAATGACCAGTGGAAAATTATAAGTCGTAAGTGTTCATTTTAACTCTGCTACTGAGGGCAAATCTCTTAAATTACCTATATCTCAATTTCATCATCTATGAAGTGGGGCCCATGGAATGACATCATTGCAAAACCAATACTAAGATGATTGGTGTGAACAGATTCAAACAAAAGAAGTCCTCCAGCTTATAGCCCGTATGAAATAAATTGCTTTTGAAAGGCAATGGGTTTCACATTTCATTTAGTTGCAGTACTATCAGGTAAATAAACTTACCTCATTCTGTCTTGTAATGGAAGGACCCTAGAAAAGTACTGAGACGTGCACCACTAAAGCAGCAAGGAAGATGCCCAAGTTTCAACAACTGGGAACAAGAGGTTTGAAATACCAACTATGTCGATCTAAAGACCAAGGAGTAAAAAATTCTATCTCTTATTAATAAATATTTAAATATGCCTTTTTGGATTTAAACAATATAAAATACTTGAATATCACCATTTTTCCCACTATTGCAAACCATTTTGCTACTTGGGAGCTAACTGAGTCACATGAGCCTGGAGAAAGGGTGGAAGATACCTGGGGCAGCATCAAGTTCAACCCCCTTACTTTGCAGATAAGAAAACTGAGGCTGAGAGAAGTACAGTGACTTGTCTAGGGTCACACTGCTGAGAAGCACCTAAGGAGGGTTTGGAGTGAGGTCTTCCTGACTCCAAGTTCAGAGTTCTGGTTGATACATAAGGGTACATGTTTCTATGAATATTTAATAATAACAAATTTATTAGGCTTCAATGGCAATGGCTTATCTGCATACTAGAGTTACAAGACTGGAACCTTATAAGGTTCATGACTTGCTGATTATACAGCAGAGCGACAATCTTCAGTGAAGTGGATAAACTCAGTTTGAAGGCCAGATCTGATTGGTTCACCATCACACAGGGAAGTATAGACCTAGGTTTGGGGCATAGAGAATTCTCACTATTTTTCTCCACACTGAGATGAACTGTGTTAACTGGTAGCTCCCTTAATCCTTACCAGGCATCTTGGTGGAGCAGTGGATAGAGTGCTGAGCCTGGAGTCAGAAAGATTTGTCCTTCTTTTGCAATCAAATCTGGCCTTGGATACTTCCTAGCTGTGTGACCTTGAATAAGTCACAATCCTGTTTGCCTCACTTTCTCATCTGTAAAATGGGCTGGAAAAGGGCAAACCACTCCAGTACCCAAGAAAACACCCAAAAAGGGGGTCAGAAAGAGTCAGAGAAGACTGAAAAATGGCTGAATTCATCCTTACTCATCCCAAGCCCTCACCTTCACCCACAACACATATAATTCAAAAGAAAGCATAATTAGACAACATGATAGGACTGCCGTCATCCCTTAAATATGATAGCAGATTTCTCCAAAAAGAGCACCAAAGGTTAGAGGAACACAGAATAGTGAAAAGACTTCAAATAAAAACCCACCAAGAAATTTTTCCAAACTAACCTTAGCAACTGCAGTTAGACTAGAGTAAAACAAAGCCTGTTGTGCAGAAGATGTTAAAACAAACACATGTCTAATATTGATAAGAATTTTGCGTAAAGGGAGGAGGGAAGCAAAGACTTAAAGTCTAATCTTTTTGATGAAAACATATTTCCCTTTCCCCCACCCCCCAGTCGCTGATATAAAGCAGTGTATGAAGTGTTCATTTCTATCTTCTTTGTTTTCGTCCCAAAACCAGAAGATCAAAGTGTTAGTAAAACCTCCCTGCTATAGAAGGTCATTACAAAACTAAATGTAGCAATTCAAAGTGGAAAATAGAATGAATGCCAAGGAGATGCTTAATGAAGTAACATTCGAGATGTATTCTTTGAAGAACATTTGCCGAATCGTTTGATTGCTTTAGAGCACACAGGGAGCAATACATCCTACAAGGCACTAACACTGACTGATGGTTACATTTTGTTGATATGCTGCCAAACCACTTGGAATCACAAGCATATTTGATATAGAATTACCTAATATGGTGGAAATATTCATGAGTGTTTTGCATAGCAAAAATGGTATTAAAAATTTACCTTTCTTTTTTTGAGTCTAATTAAATGTCCAAAGTATAAGACATTTACTTGAAAAATAATTCGAAGCACTACTTTCCAAAGCATTGACAAAGTTTGGATGGCAAGGTAAGGGGTTAACATAATGCTTCTCATTAGCTATTGAAATCTTTCCTTTTTTAATTATTTTTAATGCAGGCATTCATAGAATGAGAACAAGTAGAAAATAAAGAGAAGAATTCTTAGAAACTGTCAATATCACACACGTTGACTTCAGTCAAAAGGGACAGGCTGGGTGGCTTCAATGTAGAGGCTCCAAAGCTTGCTATTCAAGGATGGTTGTGCTTTGGGTCAGACCAACCATTCTTATAATGAACAGCAGACCCTCAGCGATCCACCTGGAATGATTGTCTCACTGGTGTACCCAGGGCTGGCTGTCCATGTCGTTCTAGTCAATCTAGTCATTTATGACCTCTGACCAAGGAAAGAGACAAGCAGATAAAAGTCATGGCTATTATTGCTTCTTCAAGTCAAGTGAATAAGCATTTATCAAGCACTTACTATATGCCAGACTGAGCACCAGGGATACAGAAAAAGGCAAAGAACAGTCCCTGTTCCCAAGGAGCCCACAGTTGAATGGGGAAGATAGCATGCAAACAACTGCACATAATTAAGATATATCAAGAATAAGCTGGAGATAATAAAGGAAGACCTGGAAAGGCACCCAGGTGGTACAGTGGTTAAAGCACTGGACCAGAAATCAACCTGAGCTCAACTACAGCCTCAGATAGCTAACATGTGACCCTGGGCAAGTTGCTTTACCACTCTTTGCCTCTGTTTCTGCATTTATAGAACAGAGATTAGAAAAAGTAGCTATCTCCCAGAACTGTTGCAAGGATAAAAATGTTGTCATATTTCTACAGTGCTTTGCAAACTATCTATCCATTTATTCATTGTGAGGTGCAGAGGTACCTCTCTCTTACCCATTCATAGTAAAACATCCAGTTGTTTTGCTCCTGAGGATAAAGTGCTAGCTAGTGCAGATATTATGATTTCAAGGCTTGGGAGATTGTGCTGGCTTCCATTCTGGGAATTTTCTGAGGAAGTATTTTGGTATATAGACTGAAAAACATTAACAAGGCTTTGGATCCAGTGATCATTTCTATTCTAAGGAGCAGATTCCATAGGAACACAGATTTAGAGCTAGAAGGAATCTTAGAAATCAAAAATCTCTAAGCCTAAAACCAAGCCCTTCCACTGCTGCTTTTAATACATGGTTAACTTAACCAAATTTCACCTTGACTGAATTCTAAAGAGTTGATCACCACAAATAAGTCACCAGTTGATGGTAGTCTGGGGGCACAGTAATCTACGGTGATCATTTACTTAAATGAAGAACTGAAGTCTCATAGACATCTGTTGTTTTTCAGTGTCCAGCTCTACATGATCCCATAGACTTATGTCCATGGGTTTTCTTTGCAAGGATACTAGAGTTAGTTTGCCATTTCCTCCTGCAGTGTGTCCCCATTTTACAAATGAGCAACTGAGGCACATATTGACTTAAGTGACTTGTCCAGGATGACACAGCTAGCAAGTGTCTAAGGTCATACTTAACTCAGATCTTCCTGACTCTAGTCTACTGTACTATCTAGTTGTCCCAATTAATACATGCATATATACGTATGTGTGTACGTGTGTGCACATGTGTGCATATGTGTGTATACACACATACACACGCACACACTGGATGAAGTCTAGGATGGGAGATTTGAAACTAGAAACCAACTAATGCCCTCATTTTACAGAAAAGGAAATTGAGGACCAGAGAAGTTGAGATTTTCTCAAGGTCAAACAAGTCATGACAGTGAACATTTATCATGCCCTTGAAATCTTATCATCCTGTAAGATCATATCACCTTTGCCTCTTCTCTATTCCTTGCTCCTGGGACCCTTTCTTTCCTCTGAATGGAGAGGATGGAAGGTGAATGGTGGAGAACTCCTTCCAGATCCTTCATTTGTGGAGAAGGCTCAAGGCAGTCATCTCATCATTTCCCACTCAATTTCACTCTCTGTACTTTCATCCTATCCTCCCTTCTCTCTCTCCCCTCTTCAGTTGCTTTTTATGAGTTGTCTTCTCCCATTCACTTGTGAGCTCCTTGAGAGTAAGAGTTGTCTTTGCCTTTCTTTGTGACTCCGGCACTCAACACAGTGCCTGGCACATAATAGGCATTTAATAAATGTTTATTGACGTTGTGAAACAGAATATGAACCCAAGTCCTCTGACTCAAAATCTATTACACCACACTGCATTCCTTTATCTGACTGAGGTATGAAGCTAATTTCAAATACCACGCAAAGTGTATCATCTGTCTATCTATCTGTCTATCTATCTATCTATCTATCTATCTATTGACTCTGAAGTACAGAAGTACTACCCTCCCTCACCCACTGATAGTAAAACACCCAATTGCTTTCATCCTGATCGTGATAAAGACTAGAACGACTCAATAGTAATTCATTTGTGTCAACACTATTAGGCACTATCTGGAATGGTATTTGATGTAGTCTCCATTCAATATTATGATATCAGGTGGTCCATTTGACATAGGGCAAATTGTTTAAGGGCAAATCACAGAAAAGATTGTATTACATTTTTCAGCCTTATCACTTCCCTGATGATGAAGTCAATCAATTAAGAAGAATTGACCTACTGTGTGACATCCCTATACTAAGAATTGAGAATATCAAGAAAGGCAAGAGAGAGTCCCTGCTCTCAAGGAACTTATAGCTTAATTGGAAAGATAATGTGCAAACTACACACTCTCTCTATATAGAATAAATTGGAGATAATCAACAAAGAGAAGACACTGTGTCTGCATCTGCTACTTTTCCTGGCTTCGACTTCACAAAACAAGATACTCTCAGGCCAGGTTGCCCCCCTCCCCAGGATCCCCACCCACTGGACCCCTTTCCTGTCTCCTTTTGTATGTTCTCACCTATTAAACTTAAGATTCTACAAGCTAGGCTTCAATAATATATAAACCAGGAATGATCACAATGGGTTGGTTTTAGAAGAGGCAGAAGAACTAGAGACAAAATTGCCAGCATTCCCTGGATTACTGAGAAGACAAAGGAGTTCCAGAAAAACATCTGCTTTTGTTTTATTGTCTATACTAAAGCCTTTGAATGTGTGGATCCCAACAAAACATTCAAGACCTCAAAGACATGGAAGTACCAGATCATTTTACTTGTCTCCTGAGGAACCTGTATTTGAGCCAAGAAGGAACAATTGGAATGAAACATGGAACAACTGATTGCTTCAAGATTGGAAAATGGATATGACAAGGCTACATATTACCTCCTTATTTACTTAATTGATATTCAGACGATATGTGAAATACGGCATTGGATGAATCAATAGCTGGAATTAAAATTGCTGGAACTTGGAGTAAAGGACCAATGATGGATTGTATCTGGTCTGGGAATACTCTTTTCAGTTAAGATCTGAGAGGCTCATCCCCAGAAGGTTAGCTACCAAGACAGCTTTTTGAGGGTTTTTTGGCCACAATAACTCATGAAGTCCATTTATTTAAGTGGAGAGCATATGTGATATACATTGGATGGAAGCACAGATTTTTGAAATAAACAAAAACTGTACAATATAGTGTAAAATAGATGGCAATGTTACACAGTGAATGGAAATTTGACCAGTTAAGTAAGAGCTGGACTGAGTTCCGCCTCTGACATATACTAGTTGCGTAAGTCTGGGCAAGTCATTTAACCTCTCCACGTCCCAAGCAACTCTCTAAGATAGAATTGTTAAATGTAGGACTTTCAAAAGTTTGAGAACCAAATGGGAAATATTTAGCAAAAGAAATAAAATATAGACAATGTAACATTTAAAACTAAATCAATATGAAACCTACATGGATCCTTACGTATGGACTAGTGCCTCCTATTTCTATGTGAGTTGGACGCCATAGCTCTAACTCTATAAACTGCAGATAACCTTCGTTAGAAGACTCTCTCTTGGGAATTCTCATAGCAGTGAAATTCCCAGATCCCTGTCCCTTCAAAGCTGACTAGGATTTCAAAAGGTGAGGATGATGGGTTTGGGAAATGGGAGACAGAAAGAGAGATTTTAGATCTAGGAACCACCGCGATGAAAGGTTGAGAATGTGAATATCAAATTAAGACATACGAAAAACCCTGTTTGTTGCACTTTTGGGAAAAAAAATTCCTACTTAAAATATATGGGCAAATTGGCACTTACAATCACCAGTTTAGGCTCCAAGA
This sequence comes from Potorous gilbertii, assembly GCA_028658325.1. Classification (NCBI taxonomy): domain Eukaryota; kingdom Metazoa; phylum Chordata; class Mammalia; order Diprotodontia; family Potoroidae; genus Potorous; species Potorous gilbertii. Next base: position 685,598,937 of record CM053769.1, read on the forward strand.
GACAGCTTCTACACTGACTCTCACTTAGGGAAGGTTTGAATAGCTCGCCTGTAACTACTGGAGATCACTCCTATTTAAGGAATTCCTTGTGGGATTTCTGTGAATAGTTGTCTATACAAATACTCTATTCTAACCTGCAATTTAAGAAAGGTTTGTCTTGTCTGATGAAACAAAAGTATTCCCTCTTTCCTCCCGTTGATGGGGATGTGTCTAAAAGGGTTGAAACCCTCACTTCAATTAATGTAATACTAAAATATCCAGACAAATAAATTGCATCAATTATCAATCTAATCAATCAGTAGATCAAGGGTCTAACTAGATCTGAACAAGTCTTTAATCAATTTGTAAGAAGTTAAGCTCTTTGATCATAGGTATAGCCAGATGATACCACATAGTATCCTCCTATGACTGGCTAAAACAACAGACCCACCAATAAAAAAAAAAAAAGATAAAAAAAAAGTATCAGACACACCTCTGGGAGTGTGTATAACACTGAAAGCCAGTTCAAGATAGCACATTCCAGTATGTAAAGTCGTGGTCTAATCAAGTGGTAATTTACACCTGAGAGGAAAATGTCCTGAGGTGAGGATTGAGTTTCCTTCCTCTCTTTCCCGACTTGACTACATAACATTTTAGTCGTTTTTCAGTATTGTCTGACTCTTAAACTCTCTGTGATTTGTTTTGAGATTTTCTTGGCAAAGATACTGGAGTGGTTTGCCATTTCTTTCTCCAACTTATTTACATATGAGGAAACTGAGGCAATGGGATTAAGTGACTTCTCCAGGATCACACAGCTGGTAAGTGTCTTGAGGATGGAGTTGAATTCAGGTTTCCTGACTCCAGGTCCAGCACTCTATCCACAGTGCCACCCAGTTGCAGACATAAGCAACCTTGCTAATGTCCAAATGTCAGATGTTCTAGATTTACTATCAGCAAAAGCAGCAGCTTCCTCAGAATAGCAGTGGCTGGTGGCAGCTTGGGTATTGGGACCTGAGAGAATCAAAAGGATGGACAATATGTTACAAAGAGAGGTAGCTTGGGGAACTTCACAAAGGCCCAGCAGAGATACTATCAAGGCAGAATTGTTGGAAAAAATTTGTTTAACAGCTAGGTCTGGGTGGGCAGGAGGGGAATGAAGTCAGAATTTGAGGCTTAATCTTCATTGTTAACATTCTTTTCATCTCTTTCTTAAGTCTAGACAATCAGCAAAACAATACCTCAAGCTCTGGTTTCTGATTTCTGAGATGTAAATATTCACACTGGGGACTTGGTCAGCTCTTTTGAAGCCTTGTGAGCTAGCTCCTCTACAAGAACTTCATGAGGACTCCAAGAAGGTAAAAAGGACTTCTGTGAACCAGGTCATAGGGATTGTTGTCTTATCCTGTGGTCACATGTGCTCTCCAAGTTTCAGTCTATTCTTTGCAGGATTTTGGATGTAAAAGAGAGGGTACACCCCCTGTTTGGAGGCATACTTCTGTTGAAACTGTTTTTTTACTCTAACTGCTTATTCAATACCCTTTCTAAAAATTAAGTCTAGCTGATAATCCATGGAGAACAAACCAGTGAGCAGAACTAGCAAATTCCCAGCCCCTCAGGGTTAACTCTAGCAGCTCTCTGGGGACCTGGCTCTGCCAAGTTAAGTTGTTGTTGGGTTTGTCTTTTGTTCTCAAAAAGGACTAGTGACTTCAGGGAGACGATGTCTTCATTTGTAAGTGAATTGGATTTAAGTGAGGGAGGGCTGTGTAAAGTCACCAGCCTCACTTTCTCCTCTGAAGCCATCTGGGTGGCAAGATATAGATCAGGACAACTGGAGATGCTCCAGATGCAGTGGGAGGCCTTGATCTTTTTAAGCTAAGATTTTTCCCAGGTCTCAGTTGGTCTGAGCAAATGCTCATTTGGTGAATAAGGATAAGGCAAAAAAAAAAAAAAAATAGACTCTTTTGTCTACTAAAAAAAAAAATCCATTTAGGAGGGGAAGACCCTCAGGGTTTCTGGCCAAAACAGAAACAATTGATATTTCTACTCTGAGCCATCAAAACCCAAACAAAATTGACCAAATGAGACCTGGGCTGGGACTTTGGTGGCCAAGGTAAGTGAGAGTTGGCGCAATAGACTCCAAGGGGTGCTATCTACACAGCATAAGTTGTGACCAAGGCCATACAGACCAAACATGCCAAAGGACCATTCCATAACTTAAAACAATGAGCAATCAGAAGGGCAAAGGTCTAAAAGATCCATAAGCTTAAAGTGAAGATAGTGTCTTGTTTCCCCACCAGTTAAAATTCCAGAGAGCTGAAAGTGGTGATAGAGAAGAAGGATTCAGAGACAGCAACTCAGAAGTATAAAAGAACGGAGGTAGACATATGGTCTCTAGCTGCTTTCCACAAAAGATGAGCACACTGGAAAACTAGTATCTATCAGGGGGCCAAAGGCAGCCTTGTCTTACTAGGATAAGCCAGCTAGGGACATTCCTGAATAGAAGTGGAGTCAAAGAATGTAAGAAGTGGAAGAATATATGGTCATATTTTTGTAGTAAAGCGAGTACAAGGTTCTACTATTGAGGAGATCTCACAGATGAGGGGGTCTAAATCTAACCATGTAGCTGAAGCTAGATAGAATACTTGTTGATTATTGCCTAAGGGCTATGAACTAGATTCTTTGCCACCTCACACATATAAATAGTTAAAATATACTTTGTTTATTTGGTTTCTTTTTATAGTCAACTAATTAAGAAATATAAAGTGTCTACTATGAGTCAGACAATGTGTTAGGTGCTGAAAGGTAAAAGACAGTCCTTGCTCTCAGGGAACTCACAGTCTAACGGAAGAGACATATGCAAATAACGACAAACAAGCTATATACAGAAAAATAAAACAAGAAAGACACTAGAATTAAGATTTAATTATAAGGATCAGATCATAAAATAAAAAAATGTATTTTGACTTGGATTATTTCTTTTTTATGTGTATTAGGAGGGAAAGATGGATTTTTATAAATTTACTGTTGCCAAATTTCATACTAGAAAATCAAGCTTGCCCAAAATAATTTCCTCAAAATTACTTTTACGAGAGTCACTTTTCTTAGATTTCAGCAGATCTTATAATACAGATCTTTTAATATGAGCTACTTAGTCTCATTAGAACATTATAAATTATTTATCTTAGAAAAAACATTAAAACAAATAAAACCTATTGGTTTATATAACTCACAGCAGTAAGTTTAAAATAACAGAATGTGTGCTATTGAAAGAGAAATGTGTATGTGCCCTCAAAGAACTGTTTTTTGTCAGTTTCATATTAAACATTGAAAACAGAAGTTGACTTATCTTAAAATAAGCTCGTATACTATATTACTCAGCTTTGAGCAAATGTTTAGTTTGTAAATAAGGATGAACCAACAATGCTTGAATATAAAGTTCATCAAAATCACAAGAAACCAAATATTCCGAATGTATAAAATTCCATGTTTATTTAATATCTATTACATAGCTGGCTCATTGAAACCAGACTCTGTGGAGACAAATAACATTTCTGATGAACGTAAACATAATCATATAGTTGAAAATCATCCTGTATTTTCACATGAATAAACATGTCATTAGGCAAGAGTTTCAACAAGGAAAGACCTTTCTCTGAATGGCTGTGACATCTCTCAGGGCTCCAACATAGCAAGAGTCTTGACTACATCTTCAAAGGGCTAGACACCAGAGGTAGCTCAGTGTTGAGAAACTGACTCATCTTCTCTCAGTGTTTGGTTGCTCTTAAGTGTCACCTCAAAGTTACAGCATCTGCATCTGCTGGCAATGCCACAGAGGTCTTCTCAGAGACCATGCCTGGAGCTCATAACTGATCCACCTAGACCTAGAAAAAAGAGCAAATGTTAAAGTGATAGATTGAATGTCAGCCTTTAGAAGAGGAGGGCTGCCAACTTGCTACTCTTTTAAACTAACTTTGTTGGTATTCAGCAGACTCAACATAAATAAGGCTCCTGACCTCCTCCTTAAATATCTTGTGAGAGATTAGCCTTGAGGGTAATGATTACTAATTTAGCTACACGTCTTATAAGCAAATTGAAAGTCTTCACGAATTCTTTTAAACCTCTAAAAGAGTGTTGGAGTTATGTCGCAATTAAGTTCAAAATTAGACCAACCAACTAAAATTATTTACTCACATAAAGTGTGCAAGTTAGCAAAGAAAACATCAGCATTTTTGTTGTTATTTCAATAACAGTTAATATTACATATTTGCCCTGTGGGTGGACTTTTGTAAAGGCTTATCTAGAAGGACATAAATTGAATTAGCTATAGGAAAACCATATGTAGGTTTTCCTGAGCAATATCATCACATGGCAACATTACATATTTAATTTATTATATAATGCATATAACACAGTGCTTTGCTTTTAAAAAATGTTTAACAAATTCATTCATAGCCAAATGCCACTATAAAGTTGTGAAATTCCACTAAAAAGATTCAATTTATTGTCCAATAATAGGTGGTACAATGGATAGAGTCCTGTGTCTGAAGACAGAAAGATTCATCTTTGTGAAATTAAATCCAGCCTCGGATACTTACTAGTTGTGTGATCCTGGGCAAAATGTTTGATCTTGTCTTCCTCAGTTTCCTCATCTGCAAAATGAGATGGAAAAGGAAATGGCAAACCATTCCAATAG
>CM053769.1:685604108-685656915 GCA_028658325.1 Potorous gilbertii
GGACTGAAGACGGGGTAGGGAAAAGGAAGAAGACTTCTGACTTCTATTACTGGTTAGTATCATAAAAGAGCATGTCATTAATGCTAGGCTCTGAGTGATGATAGAAGCCTAAATGCTATGAGAAACCAAGTTTAATGAGACAGACCAAAGAAACATTAATATCTTTTTTTCTGGACCATTTTTTGCCCTGGGTCAGGTCAGGATATAGTAATGGGGCCTTGCCAAGATGTACCTGAAACTCCAGTATGTGACAGTGCCCTGCTCTTTTCCTATGGTGAGAGTAACAGCTGGGAACCAGCATCACAGAGGAAACTGTTATTGGCTCAATAGCAAAGAAGGAGGAGAGAGCCAGGAGGAATGGGAGGGGAGAGAAAGGAGAGAGCAGCTATAGAGAGGCAGACACTGGCAGAGAAGGGAAAGGAGGACATGGAGAAGAAAGCAAAGAGAAAACTTCTTCAGGATACTTGATCATAAAAGAAAGTCCTGAAAATAGGGTGATACCTGTATCTATTGCAAAAAGACGTTAAAATGTCAAGAGGCAGCTACTTGCCAAAATAAAATAAGCTGTTTGTTCATCTCTAAGACAAAGGGAACTTATGAATCTTTTATCTGGTTACCTAAATAAGGGGCATATTCAGCTAGATGGTCAATGGAGAGAGGGTCAGGTCCAGAGCCAGGAAGACTTGAGGTCAAATCTGGCCTCTAACACTGTCTAGCTGTGTGATTCTGGGCAAGTCACTTAATTCCTACTTGCCTCAGTTTACTCAACTGTAAAATGAGCTGGAGAAGGAAATGGCAAACCACTCCAGTTATTTTTGCTAAGAAAACCCCAAATGAGGTCACAAAGAGACAGACACAACTGAAATAACTCAATGACAACAACCCATTTATCCAGAAGAGTAAAATATATATATATAAACTTAAAAACAAAAAATAAAAATAAACCAATATCTCTAAATGCAAGTGTACTCAATAGTAAAATTTTTAAATGTTATTCCTATAAAGCTAGAATGATTATCTAAAGTAATAAGGTAGAAATATTTAAATTTAAATTTGTTAGTATATATTTTTTCTATTCATTTATGAACATATTTGACTTGAGACATTTTAACTATTTTGTCAATTGAATATAAGAAAGTCCAAAGTTTTAACAATATTCTCAACAAAATTGTATGAAGTTTGTCACTTTATTTTCATATGTCTATTAGCTTAAAACTTAGTTCTCAAGTTGGTTTTTTTTTAATTCAGTATGTATTAGGGCAAATGAAAGTAACATTTGGTTGGTAGAATATGATGGTTTTGTTACATGAAAGGTTTTTTTCTGTAAAAACAAAATATATTCATAAAAATCAACAAATTTTTTCCATGTAATGATTGATGTGGCAATTTGTGAATCCAAGGATTTAGTTGAGAACACATAGATAGATAGATAGATAGATAGATAGATAGATAGATAGATAGATGGATAGAAAGATCAATGGATGGATGAATGGATGATGGATGGATGGATGGATGGATGGATAGATGGATAGATAGATGGATAGACAGAGAGATAGATAGGTAGGTACATAGATGGATAGATGGATGGATAGATAGAGATAGATTTTAATAAAAATAAAACAGTAAAATTACTACCTTACATTTAGATTATTTACTCTGAGTAGCTCAAACATATTTTTAATGCATTACTCAATTATTTTTACATCATTTCTGTGCTATAGGTAGGTATCTTAAGCCCTACTTTCCATGTGAAGCAACTAACCTGTTGATGAAGTTATATCTCCATGAAGTAATTCTATCTAATTATGGTTGGGCTCAAAACACTCTTCCTCTCTTCCCCATTTCTTTAACTATATGGCATAAAAGAAACAGAACAGAAAACCATTTGCTTAACTGTATGCTAAATAAGAAATTGAAAGGAAAACATCTGGGTCAAAATGAAGAAATGTTCCAGTTTGAAGCAAACATTCTTGCATACTATTTGGTGGGTGGATGGAATTTCGTTATGAAGAAACTACTTCACAGATTTCTTTTTCACTAATTTTTCTTTTCCCACATTTGTTTCCTGGTGTATTGACGCTAGTTCAGTCACTGCCAAAGGTCACACTATTTGCATCACGGCTGCTGGGATCAGAATGCAAGTCTTTTGACTCACTCCAGGTTCTGCACTCTATTTAACAGGCCTGGAAAATCATTTGTTCCAATGGCCATGAAGGTGGCTGAAGTAGGCTCTGAGGATTGCTCGGAGATTAATCAGACACCAAAGATGCCAAGTTCATTTACTGAATCTGGAGCCAAACCCTGTCATCCTGACCTTTGTCTTATCACTGGACTCTGAGGTCTCTGGAAGAGAGAGCAAGGTTGATGCCTTTGTGCAACTCAGCTTCACTTAAAACCAGTTCATGCACAAGTCACCATGTCACCTTATCTTCAAAAGTAAGGACAAGCAACATGGCCTTGAGAAATACAAATAGTAAAAAAATTTAAATCAGAGGCCTTAGATGTTTCCTAGAGAGAGCTGCAAAATTCTCTTAAAAGCTACTCTAAGGGCAGCTATTCAAGATCTCCAGTTATCCAGATAATTTAAGAACCTTTTGTCTGAATTTTCAAGGTACTCTAGGTCATATAGAGTTTGTCTTAAAAAAAAAACAATTAAGTTGTTATCTACAATTAAGTTGTTTAATTAGCCATTCTCCATAATTTGTCTTTAAAAAGACAAGTCTTAATAATTCCTTTGTCACTAATGAGAAAACTAGAACTGAGAGGGTATGTGTGTTTGCCAAGGTCATGAAGTTGGTCAGCAATAGCCATGAATTCTAAATTTCGAACTCAGAATTTTTTACTTAGATTCTGTACATAAGAAAACAATTGATCAATTTTTGTCAGTTGTAGCTGTCATGATGGTGTAAAATGAACGGAGTCTAAATGACTAATATGGAAGTCTTGGATCTGAACACTATCTTTTGTATATAATTCTACCTAGTCTTATTTTATTTGGTGACCTATTTTGTTTTGTAAAACTTACTGTAAGATAAACAATTTCAGAGCTGATCTTTTTTAGTGTATTTGTATGTATCATTTTTAGTCCATAGTTTGAAGCATAAAATAACTATCAGCCATATGTCTGTAACCCTGTTACAGAAGCGGAAGTCAATAAGGAAATAGCTTTTCATTCCACTATTTTTGAGTTTGTTTTTTTTAAATTAAGAATGAAATCAATTTTTTCAAAATTATGAAAAATCTGCTGATGTTGTCCTTCTTAATTACTTACGAATACAGGTACAGGATTGGGCCAATTTTTAATTTCACTGATTGGCACAGTAGGAAAATGCTCATATTTCACAGGTATGTCATTATTAATGCCCAATCCTGCAGTCTTTCCACAAGCAGAACTCCCACTGGGAGTACCACATGAGGAAGAAATGTAGGATGAGGCCCGATTATTGTAATTCACAAGACTAATTATGACTTTGAGTTTTCCTGGATAAGCTAATTCTTCTGGTGCCCTGGGACCAGTGAGCACAAAGGCATTCTCAGAAGGGTCTCACTGCATTTAACATTACACATATGGATAAATAAATGCCGAGACGTTAAACCAGGGATCAGGGATGGTCTGTGGGATTTTTAAAAATATATTTCTGCTTTTTTTAAAGAAATAAAGAGAAGGGAAATGAAGTAGTGCCACAGGTGTAGGGCTATTGAAAATAAGCTCTTCTCTTTTGGCACTGGCTCATTTGTTTTAAACAGACTGTTTGTTTATTTTTGTTGGCATCGGTGGTGAACGGGACTTGAGCAGGGCATGGGAAAGTGAGGGGTAAAGAGAACTTGAAAGAAAGGAGAAAGACAGAGACAAACAGGAGTTGGAAGGGAAAGAAAGCAAAAGGACTGCTGTAAGATTTGAAAGAAGGGTAGCAGGAGGGACTCTGCCTAATTTTCATTTATAGGAAGCTTTGTGAGTGGTATAAAATGATTAGATGTTTTTGAATGGTCTAAATTCCATGTTTGTTTTATGGTGTGACAAATCTCACAAATACAGATTCCAGGCTTTTATATGATGCCACTATCAACAAATCCCCTCCAACAGTTCTTTTTTTTATGATTATTTTTAGCTACTGGTATATCTACATAAGACAGAATTTCTTCATAAACTGGGTAATTTCCACAATGTGAGATTTCTTGTCTCTAAGCTACCTCTAGTTTTATGTTGTAGGAAAAAACATTCTCAAGACAATGATGATATTTAAACTTCAATTAACATGGATTTTTGTGTCTTTATACAGAAAAGAATTTCTATCCTACTTCCTACATAGAGACAAGAGTATATGTGATGAACATTCCTTTTCACATTCACCTTGTACATAGAAATAACTTCAGTGTGGAATACAAAATACTGGCTCTCTCTGGCTATATAAGAAGGAAAACACCACCGTGATCCTTCTAGTTAGCTACAGAAAAATAGTTATGCACCTGGTCAATGAAAATGGTTTCTTTTAAATGGGAGGGGAGAGGGAAAATCCTTCATCTAAGACACCTGGGGAAATGATATAGAGTTTTCTGGAAAGAAAGCTTACCAATAAAACCTCCTAGGATGGAAGTATCATCAAGTTTAGTTACCACACTTATCTATAATAGCACATTGCATCCTGGGTGTAATAAAATGTACCTGCCACACATGGCAAATATAATTACCACTATTTTCTGGTGACTTTTTGGTCAAAGTGACCATTTTCTCCATTATCAATTCATCTAATGTTTTATCAAGAATACCATTTATTGTCACTTAATGCTTAGTAGGTAGCCCTTGCTTATGACTAACTAGACAACTAGGATCATTACCAGGTCCTGTGTGGAGTCAGCTATTTTGATCATATCTGTGACTACACAATCTATATGTGGAGTCAATTTTTAAAAAAAAAGGCTTTCATCTAAGAGAAACAAAAATCTGACGGCCTTGCTTATAAACGCAGGATCCAAAATAGAAACCTAGAAATTTGAGGACTTCCACAGAATAGATTTATTTAAAATTTCTTCTGAATGTTCTTCCAGCTCCAACATGCACCTACTGTTCATTGAAACCCAAAGGATTGTGTTTCCTTCACTATAAGCATCACTGCATGGGGGTCTTTAACTTCATCCATCAGGATGAATAAACTTAGAGCAGGGACAGTAAGTGCAGCTACATTTAGGTTTATATCAGCATTTCTGTTAACACATTTTAAAACTACATTTAAGTAATGTTGAGGTTATGACACAAAAGTGACAAAACCCATATACATGAGCAGGATGAAACTATCTTTAGCCAGCCAGCCTTGCTGTACCAAAAGTATTGAAATATATGGATTAAAGGAGTTTAGGCTTTTACTCTGCATTTTCTGGGGTGGGATGGCTCTTTACAAAGTCTTAATATTGAACATATCTTATCTGGCCACTGTAAGGGCATCTGTGACTAGCAAACAAGTCAGTGAAGCTTGAGGAAGCTTTCCCATTCTAATGTTTTATTTCTATTTGCTTCTTACTGTCTCCTCCCTTCCCAAACCTACATACATACCTCTCATACCTACGGCACAAACCAAGTAAGCAGACAAGTAAGAAAAATGTATTTGGGGGCTTCCATTAGGAAATGGGGAGGGAAATGAAATTTCTATGGCTAGTTTTAGCTGAAATGTAACTTTTCTGAACCAAACTCTGAAACTGGTTCAACAGTGTGCAGAGAGAATAGACTCAATGAAAGCAGGAGAGGGTACTTGCTTTTTTCCATTAAAAAACCCAAAATGAATCTAATTTCTTTATATAAGCAATAGAAACGAATGAAAGGAAAGCAGGTGGGCAAGTATACACAGAGCATAATATTGTATAATTCAAAAAACACTGGAATTGGAATTAGAAGATGTGAGTATAAATCCCAAATGCTACTTACTACCAATTTTCTTAATTTCTCTGGGACTCAGTTTCCTTATCAATAAAATAAGAGAGTTGGACTTCGGTGATTTGTCAAATTCTTTCCAATTCTAACGTATTACATATATATATGTATATATATATATATATATATATATACACACACACACATATATATGTACATGTGTATATATGTGTACATATGTGTAGATGTATACCTCGATGCATACACAAACATGTGCATGAAAATATATGTCAGAGGAGCCATGTGCTAGTGGATAGAGAGTAGACCAAGATAGAAAAACATAGGTTGATGTCCTATGCACACTGGCTGTCAATCTGTCAGTCAATAAAAACTTTAAGTATGTACTATGTACCAGGCATTGTGTTAAGCACTGGAGGCAAAAGGAAAGGTAAAACTTAGTCCCTGCTCTCACAGAGCTCAATGTAGTCAGGGAAGACAACATGTGTGACCATGAGAAAATCACTTAGCCATTAAGTAATCCCAAGTAACTCTAAAATTATAAATGATACACTGCTTTAGATATTCCTTTGTAGAAGAAGTTTTTTCATCAGAAGTTTCCTATTAACATAGGAAATCACAAGCAGGTACTACCCCCAAAAGAAGGCCATATATCCCACATTTGGTCCTTTAACTTACAGAAATCGTCTTAGTGTCCATCAAGGAAATAAAAACTATTCTTGACTGAGCTTTTATCACTTCTCTGGAATTGTATTTTACTGTCAATATTTACTCTGAAAAAATATACATGGCTTTTTAATAGAGGTTGTTACTTAGTAAATATATGAACAATTATGGCGCAATGATATCTGCAATGAGAAAAAAATTTTAAAGAACATTTTTATTTTATTGCTGTATCATTTTGAGTGAAACTATCTCTAATAAAGTTAATAAAAATTGTGATATGACATAACCTAATTCAGTTTCTTAAATTTGAGCTACTAAAATTTTTTTAAAAATTGAAAAAACATTTAAAGTTTATACTATTTTTGTTTAGAGAGAATATTCATCCAGCATATGGAGAAAGTGATTTTTGTTCAATTTCATAAACATATGTGGTATTTATTAATTATGACAATTTAATTGTAAGAATTAATAATATTGATTTACAAGAATATACATTTTGGATTTAAGTGTTCCTTATTTCTTCTAAGAGTGGAAAGAACCCAGTTGAATCAATCTTAACATGTTAAAAATTTGAATTACAGGAATGAGCAACTGTATTTTCAAAAGACATCAACTTAAGCTTTACATTCAAGTGAAACAAAACCAAGCCTGCTTCAAGTCATTCCAAAACTATATTATCTGATTTTGTAAAAATCCACACCAGAAATTAGTCTAACATTATAACTGAATTGCTTTTTGTAGATTGAAAAAAAAAGTAGGAGAGAGACTTTCTTTTAGAAAAACATCAAATGACTCAGTACGTTCAATGAAATTAAGGTCATACGAATTATTTTTCACAGATCTACCCCCCAAAAAAATCAACAGTATTTCTTAATTGTTTTAAAATTACTCCAATAAAATTAGAAGAAATTAAAACACTTTCCTTTTCATAAAGAATTTGAAAAAAATTAATTGCATAACTGAATCAAATACCTGTTACTATCAGCCTCTATACATCTAGGCTGGGAAACTGTTTTTAAACAAGCATCTTAAAAATAGAACTTGTTTTTTAAGTAAAGCAAAAGTTATGGAAGAAATTGTTACATTTGAAATTATATCTTATGTTGAGATATTATTTCCTAGATCTGGTTATTAACAATGACCTAAATGTCTGTTCCTATAAATCCATTTCAAGGATTTTCTGGATTTTAATAAAATGTTATATTTCTTTTACCACTTTCAAAACTCACAAACTTATTCTAGGTCTTGAAAAAGTATAATGTTAGCAAGTTGAAAAATACAGGTAAACTAGAGGAACAAGAGTTTCTTCTTTAAAAATATGAAGTCAAATGTGGTGGAAAAAAACTGATTTGTAGATTTGGCAGGTATCTAAAAAAAAGAAGCCACCCAGGTCATTACAATAGCCCTGATGACCTGTGTATTTCAAGTGCATGTAGAACAAATGCGAATAGTAAGGAGAGAAATGGAATTTTTAGTATACCAAATGCCACAACTCCTAAGCTAAAGGGATGTAAGGAATATTGAGCCTCAGCCTGTACTTCACTGCCATAATCATTTATATTCAAGCAGATTTTAGTGAGAATGACGGTCTCTGGGTGTTATTTTTGAACTGTTTGTCATGATATTTTCTCCCTAAATTTGATTACTACCAAGATCTTCCACTTCTCTGGATTTCACCTACATATAAAGGGTTTTTTTTCCCTCCTGTGGTTTTGGAGGACATTGAATACCTCAGCAAAAATCCAGTGACAGTCAAGAATCCTCCCCATTCAAAAAAAGTTTCCAGGTGAATATTTTACCTTATAGACTAACTGAAGGAAAATAGAGGGCATCTATAAATGACTGAAAACAGGAAAACCAATATAACTAAAATAATATCACAAAGAAACCAGAGCTACCATCATCCCTGAATACAGAAATAATTCTCATCTATAAATAACTAAATTTTATTTCTAATCTAAACGACATCCCTAAAAACCCTTCCCTTGATTTTAACACTTTGAGTTTAATCAAAGTAAGCCAAGCTATTGTTAGAATACACAATCTAGTCAAGTTTGAAGGCTTCAACCACTTCCCTCTCATCCTCGTTCAATTCCATGTGCCAATGTCTTTCGGAAAGGGAAAGAAAGAAAAGTCTGCCACTGTGCTATGTGGAAGAAAGGGGCAAAGGGGCATCACTCCAATCTCTTGGCTCTGGCTCTCTTGCCTCCTGCATCCCCAGAGAAAAGAGATGTTCTTCATTCACAAAACAAAACAAGAAAATCTCTATAATTATTTTTGGCTCAGCTCCATTGAAATTCATTCTCCTGGAAGCTTCTGTGCTTTAGATTAAAACAATGCTTAGAATATTCATTCTCTGAGCAGCAAACGTGTCCCCCTCCATCTTTCCTCCTCGTTTCACCCCCCTCCCCCACCATGTTTCTCAATTTCTTTTGCAGTGCTTGTCTCTCTCTCTCTCTGGATCTATTTTTCTTCTTATAACTAAGTCAGACCTGGGAAATATCTAACACCAATATCTAGATTCACCTCCCAAATTCTTCTTCATGGGCTTGGGGTGGATGGAGGGCTAGGGGTAAATATGCCCTCAATTTCCAAGTTATAGAACATCACACCTCATCTTTTCTTGTTCATTAAAATTAGGCATCAAGCTCATTCCCTATCTTGTCTAACCCCCAAAGATGGATAAAATTGTAATTGCCCACAGCAGGAGGTACTGTGTTAAACCCCAGGAGTGGAAAGAAGGCATGGAGACTCACGACTTTAAACCCAAAGTCCTCTACTTAAACTCTGACCAAGTTCTCACTGTTCTCTCATTTTAGACCCTTGAGTCTTCCCTAACACTAATTACAACTGTGATTTTATAAAACTACACCACCATTAAAATAAAAATAAATCTAGCGAGTGGAAAAGGGGAACAGCTCTCCCCAAAGAAAAGTTCATGGCTATTTAGACAGGAGGAAGGGATCTGCAATAGGAAATGTGGAGGTCTTTTTTTCTTGGAACAACAGACTCATTTGATGCAAGTTGCTTCTAAGGGTGAATTTCTTTTTTCAGTCCATAATTAGGACTTAAAGTTCATGGAGTCTTGCTTCTTTGGTAAACATGGGAAGAAAGATCCTTAGAAACATATCCTGCCTGTGTTGGCACAGAGAGAAGACTTAGACACCTGTTTTGTTTACCATTAAAGTCCTTCCCTATTTCTAATGTTTCCAATGTAACATTGCTAATGTTTTTATTGGAAACATTTATTCCCCTCCCTTTTTATTTTTCATTCTCAATGATCTGCTGGTGCATTTCAGCTGAGTACCCTTCACCCATAAAATGTGGACACCGAGACCATTCTTGAACTCTTGGATAATCAATGTTTTACAAGGTTACAGTTGTCTATTATAAGACCTTTTCCTTCTGGTACCATCTTGACAAACCAAACCAAACCAAAAAACCCACTAACAGCTCATGATACCTTAAATTTAACTGAAAATTGCTACCTGCCAGACATGACTAAAACCAACATAAAAGTGAATATTTGTAAGAGTTTACTTGCCTATTTTCAAGTCTTTACAAACAGCCCTGATTACTGTACTCTATTTGGTTTACTAGGCTAAAAAAAAAAGGGGCATGAGTCTGTGCTGTTAATTACATTGTAAACATTTAATAAATATTCCTTCCTTTTATCCTTTGCCCTTTTCAAAAATGAAAGGTTGTAATTTACATGTACTGTGGCTTCACGTAAAGTGATTATTTTATTTCTTTCCCCTCTCCCTTCCTTTCTTTGCCTTCTTGTATTAGGAAGAGGTAGGGCACATGAGATAGCACTGTTTCTCAGTACATTTTTCCTAAGAGGAAACAGCCTAGGTACCTTGTGAATTTATCTACTGACCTCTGCTTAAACACTAATTCCATCAAGCTGCATTTTTAATTGCCAAATGTTGAAAAAAGGGAATACAGTAGGAATACATAGCACTCAGTGACAAGACGTTTAATAGCAATGTATGGCTACAGGAATGGTTATGTTTGGGGATCCATATGCATGTTCAACTCACACATTCAGGCAAGGCAATAAAGCGGAGAAAAAACAGCTGATACACAAAAGGGACCGTCTAGACAGTGCCCCATCAGTCTGGCTAAATTTGGTGCTGGCATTCCCAATGGGATGGTAATATAATTGTTCTGGTGTCTGCGTTCATTCCCCCTGTCAAACACCATTCCAAAGATACATCCTTTCTTACACCCCCCCTTACTCCCCACTCCTTCATCTTCAAAAATGAGGCCTAAACTAACTGTACCACTTTGCAAAGAGCTTCTCGATGACCTGACCCCAAGGAAACATAACAATTTAGCAAAATCTTACTGTTTAAGTCCTGGGAAATCCTCCTGTTATTTCTTAACCTAAACCAGAATTAATTTTAGTCAAATTGCAATGATTTTAATTAAAAACCTGGAAACAATTTAGAATGCAAATACAAGCATTCCTAAAATGTTGAGCACCTTGGATAAAAGCAAATATGTCTTTTCTCCTTTTACATTTATTAACCTCTAAAGAAAATTTAACAGAAATCAGAGATGTGAAAGTATAATGATGGGCATGGATCATAAATTCTAATGAAGGAAAAGCTAATGAAAAAAGGGAAAGTGATAACAAGAAAAAGCACTGAAAAATGTAAATTATGTTATTTCACCCTCCTAGCTTTAAAAGGAATAATATTTTTCTCCATTAAATTTAGCCTGAGTCACAATTCTGTTTATTCAGATATGGATGGTTTTTATATTTTTTAGGTTATATTTTATAGACAGAAATATCTACTCAGTGACTTATTCTAAATTAATACTTTTTTTGCAGTAAGCTAGTACTGTCAGATATAAAAAAATCTAAAACCTCTAATTTCAAAGAAGAAAAAAAATAAACTGAGGAGATTAAAGGAGATATCTTGGTATCATTGTTGTGTACATTCGTCACAAAGCATTTATAATCTAAAAACTTCCACAACATTAGAATTAATATAGAAGCTGTCAAACTGTTTCTAAAAAAGTAAGATGCAAAAGGTATATTTTTGGATCTCAATGTAATACATTCATCAGAAATGTTTTCCACCCTACTTCAAAGTCACCTCTGTGCTTTGCATTGTTTAGAGATGAAACTAGACCATGACCCTGTTTTTTTCTTTTTTTCCCCCCTGGCTTCTTTTCCTCCCTGGGAAAGGTGTTCTGGGGAAAGGCATCTGTTTTGTTTTGTTTTATTAAGTATTAACCAGGATGTGGACTTCAGATTTTTTGGAAAAAGTCATTTTCCTTTGAATAGAGAATTATGTCCTATCACCCATCAGACCAAGAGGTGAGTGACCAAGAAAAGGGAGGAAATTCCTCTCTCCTCCATCTCCCACCCCATTAATGACCCTTCTGACTGGAGAAAACAACATTGAAGAAACCTCTACACAATGGTCATGTTTGCCCAACTTCCAGAAACTGGGACACAGGAAACCAAGGAAAACCAGCAAAGTATGAAGGTACTGTCCCTGAAAGACTCTGACAAGGGAGATCCACTGGGTTTCCATTCAGCTCATAGACATCACCAGCCCAGAAAGCATCACCAAACTTAAAGTATCCCCAGAAATCTCAATTAATATAGTTTTCAATTCTGAAATGGCAAGGATTGTGGGGGGAAAAGTGGTTTCAATTTTAATTTAAAAAACACAAATGATGATTCTGCTGTTCTGTTGTCTTTGTTTTTTTCTTGTTTTTTGTTACGAAGCTAGAGTTCTAAATTAGCTTCATGTGTTCTGGAAATAATTCACTCTTAAAAAGGCCACATATGATAGTGTGATCAAACTGCCTGCCTCAAGCTGGATTGTTCTGTTCATTTTTTTCCTCTTCTTTTTTAGGAGCTGCATTGGTAGAAAGTGAGAGAAAGGCATTGGGGAAGGCTCCTTTGAGATCACCAGTGTTGCAAAATCTGAGTTTTATACTTGATTTTCAAACTATTGAATAATGTCCTATGAGATCCCTTAGGTCTTAACTGGATTAAAATGAATATATTTGTGCTAGAGCTCTTTTCAACTAACTAATGTGCATGTGAATTGATAGTGTGTGTCAGTGAGAGGGTGTGAGAGCAACTGTAGGTGACTGGAAGAGTGGGTGTGGGATGCAGGCTGTGTGTGAGTACGGGAAGGTGGGGAGAGACAGAGAGAGAGAGACAGAGAGAGAGAGAGACAGAGAGAGACAGACAGACAGACAGAGAGACAGAGACAGAGAGATAGAGACAGAGACAGAGATAGAGACAGACAGAGACAGAGACAGAGACAGAGAGAGACAGAGACAGAGAGACAGAGACAGAGACAGAGAGACAGAGACAGAGAGAAAGAAAGAGAGAGAGAGAGAAGAGAGAGAGAGAGAGACTATCATGGGAGAGGGTGAGAGACATGAAAATTAGCAGGCCTGCGTGTCTGGTGGGTTTTGTTGGGCACCAGACACAGAGATGCATGGGGGTGGGGAGCAGGACCAGGGAAGGGGGAGAGGTGGAGGAGAAGGGGAGGCATGGCATGCGTATATGTGTTGGCGCGGTGGCTTCAGTTATGGCTGGGGCCCCAGGTTTTTGTTTTGTAGATTCCGGGGGTAAATAGGCTGGAGCTTCAGGTTCAGGTTGGAGTGCATGGAAAAGGATTGTTGCTGTGAGTTCCTCCTTCTGCTTCTCACTGTGGTTGCGGTTGCTTGGAACATTGCTGGGGGAGGGAGGCGGGAGGGAAGGGTAGGGGCCTGTCTGCAGCTGCCCCTCTCACACTTGAATAAAAGAACTTTTTTTTCTGGGGTGGGGGAAGCTGTGAATACCTTTCCCAATAAGAGATGAGGCATATTGAAAACTATATTAAATTACCCTGATTAACAATTTAGCCACGAACAGGGGAGCTTTGGGAGATCTCTATAGGCAGGGCTGGGGGCTATTCATGCCAGTAGCTAAGAGGTCGAAAGGTTTCTGAAGTTCACAGGCTCAGATCCTTTGTTATGCTAACAGACAATCTCAAATCAGCTGCCTAGTGGAGTGTGAAATATAAATGATTC
Organism: Potorous gilbertii; assembly: GCA_028658325.1. Classification (NCBI taxonomy): domain Eukaryota; kingdom Metazoa; phylum Chordata; class Mammalia; order Diprotodontia; family Potoroidae; genus Potorous; species Potorous gilbertii. The sequence continues at coordinate 685,617,709 of CM053769.1, forward strand.
CTTGAGAACTTCCAATAAGTTGTCACTCTTGCTCTCCAAATACCAGGACAGGCTGCTAATTTCTAGCAGGCCCTTTTTGCAACATCGCTAGCCCTAAATGAATGCCTTTGTAGTTCAAATAATCTTTTCAAGGGAGCTGTCCTATCATAATAGCCCAAATGCATCTTGGTTTTGACTATTAAATGAAAATCAGGCCTCAGTGGTGCTTGACTTTTCCAAACTGCCCGGTGCTTGGGAAGGGTGGTAGCGGCCCACAAGTTAGCACCCACTGCAGGGGGCTAGGGCATTAATAACCCTCTATAGACTGGGAGTTACTGAGAATGGAGCTTCAACCCCAAGCCTCACCCCTCCCCCTACTTCAGACAAAACTGGGGAGGTCGGAGGTAGGGGTGCGATTTACGTGTCTTCCTTCCCTGATTTGAGACTACCTTACTCTTTCAACCCATCCAACATCGCCATGATTTATGGGCATTTTGTCCAGGGGGGCAGAAAGCTGACCCCCAGTTTGGTTGCCAGCATCTCACTTGTCATCTCAAAAGATCAGTTTTGAGAATGGGTGTGTTCATTTTTCTAGGGTGGAGAGAAGACGAGTCAGGGGCATGGTGTGCTCAGGTCGTGTCCCTAGGATCAGATCCCTCTAGGTGAAGAAAGCCTCTGTCCATGGCTTGTACTCTCAGAAAAGAACTTTAAATATGTCCAGATGACCAGAAAGGACTTACCTATTATGAATCTAAAAAAATAAAGTTATCTGAATAAATAAATACTCCTCCCAAAGAGAAATGTAAGAGGGAGATTGTAAATGCATTAATCATCCTTGTAAGAAAATATATTCTATGTTTCAAGGGCAAGATATGCTTATATTAAAAAAGAAAACAAAATGAGACAAAAGAGAGAAGTGGTTAAAAAAAAAAGCTAGAAATCCTACCACATCTGCCTTCCCAAGGGTAGGCAGAAAATGATAATATGGCAAAACAAGCTTGAATTCAGCAAAATTTGCTGTACTTTTTCTTTGCAGTCCAATATTACACTTATGGAAACATGAAAAAGTCTGTGATTTTGTAGGGGTTCAGGCTTTTTCCTAGCAATAGAAATTCAGTTTGTAGTTTGGGGATAGGAAGGAGGGAAATAAAATATTTATTTCTTAAGAATAACTCTGTAAAGGTTGTTAATACAGCCAGTCTATCCAGAGAAATTGAAATGCCTTAGTTTCCCTTTACTCATCCACTGCTGTGACTGTGCTCATTTAAAATACTACATAAAAAAGACTTTTTTATGAGTATAGTTTGGCATAGACAAACTTTTAAGCAAACATTTTTTCCCCAATCACAGATGTCCCCTCTCTACATTTATGCCAAGTGTTTTGCACTTTCACTAGAAATTAACAAGAAATGAGGTCTGTTCTAGGAAGTGTAACTTTTGTCAAGTTAAGTTTCTTCTGTTTAAAAATGCTGCAACTTGTTTTTAGATAAATCCAGTAGTTGATATAGCAGGAAAAAGGACATGGGATGTAACTTGATAATTTTTTTGATGTGATAAGGTATTTAGAAATCAGATCACTATTTGTCATTCAAGCCTTTTGTTAATTTTCCGCAAATGATAATGGGGCATAATATAGCAAGAAAAAAATTAGTCTGGGTCTCTGACATTGAAGAGGCAGAAGTTTGAGGTTTGTTCTAACAAATGTCAGAACCAGACTATAATTTGTTATTGATCTACTCACACCCCTTTCAGAGGTGTCTTCTCAGAATCGTTATCACTGTTTTCACTGGGATAGCAGCATAACTATTCATCTTAAGATCTACTTTTAAATACACAAAAGAGTTAAGAGTTTTAAATTTGAGTCATTTCTAAAGTGATTTTAATTATTCCTTTTTTCCCTTTTAACAGCTGTTCAACTATACATTGTCTACATGTTAATGGTATACATGCAACAATGTAATACACGGAATATTCAAGAAAGAAATACCTTCACAGGGCTTTCCAAATGCTTATTCTAACACTTGGAAGTATCTTCTCTCTCTTTCCTGTCTTTAACACATCAAAACAGGAAAGAAAGAGCTTTTGTGTTATGACTACAGAGAAAACATTTGAGAATGTGTCAGCGTTGTGAATGCCAGCATCACTTTAGGGGTTGATTTGTTTTTCCCCTTGCCATGGTATTCTCTTTCCCCCTTTGCTTCTGCAGTCTTTAAATTTTGGCCACTTTGAGAAAAGGCAATAGCTGAATTGTAAAGTTAGGATGAATTACATTAAACGTACATGTTTCAAGAATGAGCATGATGAATATCTGTGACATCATGGAGATGGATCAGTTCGTTCACAGAAAGCCTCCCCCTTTCTTCCTCCCTTCGTCCCCCTCCCCAAAATCCTCTCCACTCTTTCTAAAACATCCTACTTCCAACTGAAAGGGGGGAAGGAGGGTATTGAGTAAAAAAAAAAAAGTTTGCAGTGTTGTCATTACTAGGCATGAGGAGTGGGGGCTGGGGACAGAGGTAAATAACAGAGTTGGACATTGTACATAGGAATACATAACTGATACAGATTGATACTTGTTTCTCTGAATGGGTTGTTTACAGGGCTCTCCCAATCTGTAGCATATACTTCCTTTAGGTGTGTATTTATTTAAGAAGGTAGAAAATAAGATATACATTGTCTCTAGCCTTAGTTAATATTTATAGCCCACAATGGGCAACAACTTTTACAGAGGTCTATTTCTATTTACATCCCTTGCGTTACACTTATATCCTTTTCATTATAATTTGGACAAATTAAAGCAAAAGACACTCCTCCATTAATGGAGACCCAGGAATAGAAAGACTGAAAATTAAAAAGCAAATGACTCCAAGATGGCTGCCTTTCCTTCTTCTCCCTTTTTACTGCCCAGTTTCCGCATAGAAATTAATTCAATATTTTGTTTAGAAATCACATTTTAGGTCATTTGCAAATGAGGTAGCCTAAGTAGTACCCACAGCTGCCTGGAATACTGCAGTGCTATAATCATGGTATAGAGAGATTAAAATGCAAACATTCAAATGTATTTAGATGTGTACACAGCGAACAGACCCACACATACACACTTGCATGTGTGAAACACACATGCAGCTGCAACACAGAATGAAAGACAGAAATCCTACTTAATTCTTAGGACAGAAGGGCAAAACAGAGCACCAGGGCCACTACCTTCCTCCCCAAAGGTTAGAAAATGCAGTGCTCATAGTCTAGATTTGATTTTTTTTCAAGATATATCTTACTGATGACTCTCTCATTAGGCAGACTTCTGAGGTCTGGGGAGACAAGATTTCCATAAATTATCTCCGTAACTCATCTCACGCTGGTGCAAAATGCAAAGCTAAAATGGAATTTTATGTGTGTGGTTTATTTTTTTTTTTAAAGATAGAATATCAAGTTGCTCAGTTTCCCTGACAAATATATTAAAGGGTTGATGACTAATAATTACTGCTATTATTTATGATAATAGTGGATTTTTTTTTAAATCACAAGATTTCCACCCATAAAGCTAAACTGAAAACAATATACTGAATAAATAAAGCTATATTGGGGGAGTTTACCATTCAATATAACTGGTTAGCAGGTTATTCTGCTCAGACTACAGGCAAATAACAAAGCAAATGGTTCAGTTCCACTAGGAAATATATTAAAAAAAAAAACCCAACCCTTTATCTAAAAGCCATCAGGGACAAGCACTCAATACAAGTTAACAAGCAGGAACTGATAAGATAACATTTATATGAGGTCAGAAGTCAAATGCCAGTCAAAGGCTTTTAACCTCTTGGGTCATAAACAGGAATAGTTAAAAGTGAGAGATAGTTATTTATCGGATTTTAAGGGTACCTGATCATTGCCAGAGGATCACCGATGGTGAAACTAATTGGAATTTATAGAAGAACTTGTAGCTGTCCAGACAAAATGAAATCTCGAACCTATAATTCTTCGATTCTTAGGGAAAAAATCTCCCCCACTGTTTTTATACATAAATCTACCAATTTAAACAGATTTAGGAACAAAATATTGTGCACTGTCTTCTAAACAGGAACATATGTAACCGACACACAGATTGATTAGCAGAATACGTGACTCATGTCGTCATATGTAGATTCAATATTTACAGTCTGAAAATAATAAATAAGCAGCCACAAAACCCCCTCCCCATTGTGCTGCTGGGGCTCCTCCACCCCCACAGGACTCCCAAATCAGACAAACTCTAGCACCAATATTAAAATATGGCTTGCCCCACAATGCCATCTTTTATACATTCATGAACAGTTATTTTTTTTAAATTGCAATTATTGGCACGACTCCCTAATACAGGAAAACTGAAACGCACTTAATTACATTTTTTATCTCAATCTAGTCAGAGATACAGGCATCCCTCCTTTTCTCTGCTGTCAGTATTTTTTTTCCTCTTTGTTTTGAATTTTTTGTTTTGTTTTGTCTAGTGTCGGTTTACATTCTAAACTCTCAGACAATTCCTGGTCCCCAAGCCTATACCTAGCTTATACTTTCAAATCCTATCTCGCCCCCCCCCCACTCTTTTTTTTCTTTTGCAGCAGAAGAAAGCAAATCTAGATATTTCTTTCTACAGAAAGATAGAGGGGTTGTTGTGAGGCCTGCCAAGGCCCACTGTTTCTTTAAACAGAGTCCACAATACACTAGGCGAACATTGTGGATTTAAAATGCTTTTAAATATTTATCAGAAGTATTTTATCATCGTATTCAAATGACACCTGGAGTGCACTCACCTTTATTGACAATCTGTGTTCTGAAAGTCCATTCGCTTCCTCAAAGCCCCCCAAGCAGAACAAGCACTACCCGTTTTCATTCAGTTAATGTTTAGTAAAAAACCAAGCAACCTTAATCAGCATGCTGATTGCATCGTCAACTAACAAATAATTTACTACTCTGAGCATTGCATTCCATTAAAAGCTCATTAAATTTTCTGTTCTCCAATGGGAGGTTTAGCTTTTGAACTGCATGCTTTTGCTTCGAATGATCATTTATTCAATTTTGGCAAAATGTTTTTTTTCAAAGTATAGGTGAGCGTTTCAATACCTATAGAGTGCAAACACATGAAAAACACAGTCCAGGGTTTGATTTGGTTCAGTCATTTGATTTATAAGCTATCTTTATCCAAATTCAACACAATCATTTGCACTTTTCAAGAATTGTAAAACAGATCTGTGTGTGGCTATGTCTCACCCAAACTAACCTTGGGAACATAAAGAGATATACTGAAATACCCTACAAGTGTTATAGGTACTACATGTATATATAATACGTCATATATTATACATGTAATATACAACGTATATATCTGAAATGCCCATGTTGCTCAGAAGTGACGCCGCATTACAGTCATTTTTCTTATTTTCCTATTTGTAAAGGGTTGGCTTCCAACTTTTCCTAAAAGGAATGACATTGCAAAACCCTCACCATATAGAATGTTAAACTTAGACTATTCAGGAAATTAAAAAAAATATTCTGCGTCACCCCCAGATTCTGAGCCTGAACAATTTTTTACAATCCCCTGGATTCTTTTCTTGCTCAGGCTATCCTGATAAGGGGCATGTTATCATTATATTTAATAAAGAAAAAATGTAAGAAAATATCCAATCCCCAAATTAACATGCATCTCTGGATTGCTAATTGTGTTCGTTGCCAATTTGGGTCATTGTGCATGAGTGATTCTAACGTGGGGCTGAGATTGCCACATAGCCTAGTGGGTTCCTGATTCCCTGCGCTAATCCTGAACTCGTGATTGTGTCAGGTGCAGTTCTGTGTGCTCTAGCAGCTGGCTCATCCTCATCAATGCAAATAAGGCAACTCCTACAATCAAAGGCTCCTGAGTGTAAAGCCTGATTGCTGAGGGCAGGCTAAAGCACTACACAGACTCTCACTTTCAAATCACATTAAGTGACAAGACAACTGCCATGTCCCCCCGGTTCAAAATCAACCTTTAGAAAACAAAACAAGAAGAGGAAGAGGAGGAAAAGGGTGAAGAAAATGAAAATGAAGATGAAAAAACAGTTCTAAGTCCCCACTCATTCAAATGGTCAACATTCTCCTTTAAAGGGCCTTTCTTTGGAGGTGGACTTGTGAACTACAGACAAGCCCACAGTTGGACAGACACTAACTAATATCCATATAATTACCCGGCAGACACCAAACCTCACCAATATACTGATTATTTTTTCAAGGAACTTTCGGAGAGGATATGTCTCTGTACATACAGAGAAACAATAACAACCGAAAATGCAGAAATAACAATGTGCCATCATTTGAATATCATTTACTCTTATAACTAAATTCCCATTTGACTTATTACTCTTACACAAAGCAATGAAAATGCTATGAGTAATAAAAAGTCCAAATGCTTTCTCCAGTGTTTCTCCGCAGAATCTGGACCACACTTAGTAGCTCTAAAAATGTAAAAAAAAAAAAAAAATTTAAAAAAATTGTTTTTTTTCTTTTTTAAAAAAAATTCCTAAATATATACAGATTTCTGATTCTGTTTCAGCCACATCCTCCTTGTTTTATTTTCTCTTTTTTTAAGGGATGCTTCATAGTGGCATTCAGTTTTAGCATCGAGCAGTTTTCTAGGTGAGGACATGTATCTAAGAATTGAATAAATGCCTTTCCAAAACTCCAGTTCTGAGTGCAAACAGGAGCTTCATTCTGTGAACTAGCACTAGATCCCTATGTAGACAGATCAACAGACATCTTAAGTAAACTTTGGGTTCGTCTAAAAAAATATAAGTAGATATCAATTACTAGCTGTGCAACCTTAAAGAAGTGAGTTGCTCTCTCAAAGCCTCAGTTTCCTGATCTGTAAAATGTGGAAGTTGGATAGCGAAACTCTAGATCCCTTCCTGACAGTCAGCAATTCAGTGTTGCTCGTGCTGCTATGCTGACTTTTTCATTTTGACTCTTCTAGATGTAGGGCACTGGAATATATCACACTAAGGGAAGAAAAGTGATATTGACTAGGAATGGGCCAGCTCCCACACAATGCTTAGTGCTGCCTGTACTGCTTTGAGACCCTTTTTTCCTACAGGGGAGAGTAGATGCAGTTAATGCTGCTGAGAAGATTTAACCCAGATAGCCTCCTAGCTATGACATTCACTCCTGGAATCACCAGACAACACCACTTCTTTTGCCAAACATACTAAGCACTCTGAACCTGGATACTAGGAAGTATCAAAATCCATGAACAAGTCAAGGAAAGAAAGGTGAATAGTTTTTGAAGACTTCTATTCAATTAAGAAAAGGATGATGCCTCAATTTTGACCTGCTTCTGTCCAGCAGGGAAGCTAGTGGGATGTTCAAGGATCCACTGAGGTAGGATGCTGACTGTCCAAAATATGGCTCTAGGACTCTTGGAAATCATTGGCACTTAGGGGGATCTGAACAAGTCAGATGGGTGAGTGATTCGATCTTTCACAGCTACTGCTCGAGACTCTCTCCTTCTCTTTCTCTCTAATAGGATTAACAGATATTTTCCTAAACGGAAATCAGAATGTGTCAAATCATCTGTGACAGTCAATTTGCTGACAATGCCCACGTTCTTGCAGTACTGATGCAGCACTATTCATAAACAGTTTCATTTCAAGAGATACAATGCATCTGAGAGGTAAACATTTATCTTCATAATCTTACGTTCCTTTCAGACTCCTTAATTCTTCTTTGTGTATTCTCCTCCTCTTTCACCCTCCCCACCCCACCTCATCTTCAAAACATCTCGTACAAAAAGACATGACATCCCCAGTGAGCTAGGGTCTCTAGGATCCTGATGATGCAATGTGTACGCTGTATTATTCCTAGGAGGTCCCTTGTTATATTCCCTTCTCCTATGCCTCAGCTCCAGATATATTAATTCTTCACATTGCTTACAGGCTCATTTTCTAGATGACCTATGAGGGTTGCTTTCTTTCCTCCTTTCAATCTCACCCCAAAGAGATCATCCTTTTCTTTCCTTCCTTCCTCCCCCACACCTAGTTTTATTGTTTTTTATTGCAATAGCTATTCTTACCACTGGTACATCCCTCTGCATTTCTCCTTGGGGATGCATTAGGTTTTCCTCCCTGCACTTCCTCCAACCTGTTTGTCCTCACACTTTCCTCTATAGCATGGGCAGCAATTATCTCGGAATCCTCCAAGAAAGAATGGTTATTTGAGGATTTCATACCTGACGTTCCTTTACCCTTTTTCAACTTTTGGTGGAGACCACTTACAAAAGCAATGGAGCAGATACCCTTAACTTAATAAAGAACCATCAACCAGTTTGTTTCTACTCTGAAGTTTATAAGGACAAATATTTGGTCAGGGAAATAAGCATTTACCTGTATTTCTTTTTCGGCAGTTGCTTCAATTCAACAAGTATTTTTATTAAGTGCCTACTGTGTGCGAGGCATTGATGGTTACACACTCAGATACAAAAGATATGTTGTTAACTTTATACAAAGAAATATATAAAAGCTATATTGTCATTCAGATAGAACTTTCAGAAGTAGTGAAATATTTTAGATATCACACAATTTTAACTGAGTTGGACCTTGAAAATTATCTAGTCCAATGTCCTTATTTTACAGAAGAAGGCCTGCTGAAATCCAGAGAAGTTAAATGAGCTGGCAAAGACACAGCTAATCAGTGGCAGACCTGGGAGTGAAACCCAGGTCTCAACCCCTGGTCCATTGTCTTTCCACTATACCTCATAGCATGAGTATGCCATTTTATCCAAAAGTATTTAAGCACATTGTCAAAACACCATTTAAGTATAAGTGAAAATGAGTGTTATTATTCAGAAAGGGGAAAAGGAAAAAAATATGTAAAACCTATAGAATGAGTGGAATCCAGAACTAAGCTAAGCAGTGGAGTGCAGAAGCCTGTTCAAACTAGCTCATGAGAGACAACAGTTAAATTTTTAGTGCTAACATTTACACTACAGAAATTGGAAAACACTACAAATCAGACCTTGATTTTTGTGTTGTCGATCAGCCAAATTTAGTGAGGAAAAATATTAATAATGCAGATTAAATTTCAAAGTATATCAAGCATGCCCCACCAAGAGCTGATTGTTAAATATTTACTAGTGGATCTATGAAGCTAAATATCCTATGCCAGTGTAAAACCATGATATCACTTTCCTATCTGAAGAAGGGCAGTCACCCTTTCCCTAGCCCACTTCAAACTCCACCCCTGTATTTCCCATTTATTTACTTGATTTTGAGACTGTCCTGCTTTGGAATTTTCAATATTTTTTCATATAAATGGTTCATCTTTAGTAAATACATGACTCGATGCCTTGTGAAGTCTGGGAATTAAAAAGTGCTATCTTATATCTGAACGAATAAATCATTGGTATTAACTCCTTTCTATTTCTAGAACAGTCAGAAATTGGCAACAAGCAGAAGGTACCACAACTCTTTGAAATGGTGTTCTCATTTAGGATTTTTTTTTAATGCTCCTGTATGTTGTTTACACTGAGCCAAATGTCAATTAGCATTGACCAGAAAAGAACCGCTGGGTTACATGTGTTTCTATGTAGCTTTTCATTCGTCTAGATTATTGTGACTTTCATTTGCATAATGCATTTATCTTCAAAGAACCAAAAAAAAAGAAAAGAAAAGAAACATACTTAATATTTAACATTAAAAAACCCATAACTTGCTCATAACCCCATCTTTTCTCTTTTGAATTTATTCCCCTGATAAGGCAAATGACACTTTAGCCTTAGTTAATGTAAAAACAGAAAGGTGTTAATCTCATTTTCAACATGTCAGTTCTTCCAAGTAGGGCATTAATACCCAAGGTGCCCCACTGTCAAACTCACCAGAATTGTTCTGGTAGTGAAGTAAGGTTCAAACCCAGTCATTTCTAGTTCCCGTTACAGGATGTGCTCATGCGGATATTAGTAGCTACACAGAGTAGTTAAAGGGTCACCTGCTAAGGAAAGTCTTTCCTGATCCCCACTCCCTATCGAGGCTACTCCTTCCCCAGCCTCGGTAAATTACTTGGGATATGTTTTATTTTTACTTTTCTACATACCCTTGGATTTTCCCAGGTAGAATGTAAGCCTCTTGAGGGATGTAAAATTATTATTAATTATTAATGTAAAATTATATTTATATCTTTGTACCCCAGTTCCTGATTAACACAGTACCCATCACATACTGGATTCATAATAAATATTTCTTGAGTGGATGAAAATAAGATTGGAAAACTCTTGACTTAGAAACAATATTGAATTCCTTTTTTAAAGTATTTACAAAAAATAGGTCAGTTTGTTCCATCCTGAAGTGCATCAATGAGACGAATGTGTAATAAGTCCAAAAGGTCAGCAATAGGGAGACGCTGGAACTTTTCGAGCAGTATGGTCAGACCTGTGCTTTATTCTGCAGACATTTAATTTAAGGTTGGTGTTAAATAACAAACAAGTATACCCTATCCAAAGGACACACTAAATATATAATAACAACTGATTTAAATAGCATATTACATGTAATAATTCATGTGAGCCTCACAATAACGTTGTAGGCAAGGTGTAATAGATCTTATTTCCTCTGCTTTGTTGTTGTTCAAGTATTTTAATCATATCTGACTCTTTGTGACCCCCCCATTCGGGGTTTTCTTCGAAAAGATACTGGAGTAGTTTGCCATTTTCTTAAACTAAGGCAAAAAGGGCTAACTGAGTTGCCCAGGGTCACACAGCTATTAAGTATTTGAGACTAGGTTCTTCTTGACACTCTACCACCTACCACCTGGTGCACTCTACCACCTGCCTTCCACCTTCTCTACTTACAGATGAGGAAACTGAGTCCATAAGAGGTTAAGCGGCCTGCTCACAGCCAAGGAAGTGTTGGGAAAAGGATTAAAATATGTGATGTCCAGACTTCAAATTCAGCATGCAGTCCACCAGACCACACAACCTCTTGGTCAGTGGTTCCCTGGTATCATAAATATTCAGTTCTATGCTTTGTTTAATCTACTTTCTTTTAAAAAATAATTTTAAAGAATAAGACAAGAATGATGATTGAACATGATACAGGACAAATGCTAAGATCCCATTGCCCACAGGAAATTGTGTTTTAGCTCCTAGGAGTGCTATGGGGATTTGTTAAAATAATTAGTACAGGACTTCCTTTTTTTAGGTTTCGTCTTAATATAAAGGACAAAAAGATGAAAGGAAAAGGCTTGATGACATTATAAGAATACTAGAAGCATCATGGAAGCATTATTGATAGAAAAAAATTTCAAGCATTTAAAAACAACTTTCCTCACTAATTTTCTCACACCACATTACTATATATGCTACTATACCAGATGCGTTGTAGAAAATTCCTGATTTAGGCAAGAGACAAAGAATATAAACAATAAAAACATCATATGTATGTGTATGTATATAAATTTAAGAAACTATTGCCTTGAATATTTGTTCTCAATTCTAGTTATTTGCATACATATACAAAGCCAGTAGAATGCAGGGTCCTTAAGGGCAAGAATTATTTTTCTTAATCTTTGTATTAGGCATTAGGGCAACCCCAGATACATAATAGGCAATAATAAATATCTGTTGAATTGGAAGACTGCATTTAAAAGGCCCCTTTCAAAATAAATGTGTAATTCTTCTGGATAATTCAATTTTATTTACAAATAAATCAGGGCAGGTAGATTCCATTTTTTTGTACCCCTTTTTCCATTTGGCAAATTCTGCTTTTTAAGGAATCATTTTCATCAGTAATGTTTTGTATCTCTTTTACCATTTGTCTGATGCTATTTTTTCTGGCAGTGTCTTCAGTCTTTTTTGTGCCTTTCTTTTTTACCAAGCTATTGTTTTTTCACACTTTTCTTCCCTCACTCTCATTTTGTTACCTAATTTTCTTCCTCTACCACTTTTATTTGATTTCAAGAAATGATTTTTAATTCTTCCAGAAATTTTTGTTGGGCTTATGTAAAATTTACTTGTTTTTTTCCCCTTAGAGACTTTGCATGAAATTGTTTTAACATCAGGTTTTTTTTTCTGAGCTTGTGTCTTGATATTCCATGTTACCACAGAAACTTTTATGGAAAAATTCTTTTTTCTCTATTGTTTACTCATTTTTCTCATCTATTTCTTAATTATGTTAAAACTAGGCTCTGTTCTTGGCATTGGGGGCAGAAGAGGGGTACTGTCTCAGTCTTCAGACTGCTGTTTTCAGACAGTTCTGAAGGTTTGGAAATTTTGGTGATTTAATTGTGGTGTGACTTAAGGAGAGGTGTAGTCACTGCCTCCCTGGTCTGCGCTGGTACTCTGCTCCCTTTGGATAGCAAGTGATGCTGCTCCACAGGACTCCCGCTCTCTTGTTCCTGAAGGTGCTCCTTTCTGCCTTTCAACTGCGACCTAGAAGTGGGTACAGGCAACGGGGCTGCCAAACAACATCCAATCCTGTGCCTATTGCTGGTCCAGGAGCCTCCTGTAATCTTTTTCTGACCCAATCCCCTTTCCTTCTCTGGTTGAGAGCTCCCAAAGCTGTTGCAGCTGTTGCTGTCAACATCACCAAGTCACACAACTGGTGATGCATCCATGTGGGTTCCGAACCTGTCTCCACCCCTGCATCACAGATCTCTCCTTCTCACCTCCTAAGTTATCTTGGGTGAAAAAGAATGTCTCACCCTCACCTTTTACTGACTCTGTTGCTCCAGAATTCAGTTTGTGGCATTATTTTAAAGTTGTTTGGACAGGAATATTGGGAGAACTCAGTTTGAGTGCTTCCTCTACTTCATCATCCTGGTTTTGCCCCTTGATTTTATTGTTTAAATGTTTACTTTGAAGTTCAAATAAATATTCAAACTAAGATTTATTAATAAATATAACTGAATTTCTAGAAAATTCTACATAGTTCATTTTAAGGAATTTTTTTCTTTTTTGGGATGTGTTTTTATATAATATAATACTAGAAACTGACATATTCTCAGGAAAATTATACTTAATTTTCATATGTAGTTAAGAAAAACTCAGATTGTACATTTGTTTGCTATAAATATTGATGGAATATGGTACAATAAACCTAAAATACCAAGAAACCAAGAGAAGTATAGGATGCTTAAAAAAACAAGATATAATAAGATGATTTAAAAAGAGGGAAAAGAAGAATTTGAGAGAGTTATGTCATATAAATGGGTAAAAAAAAAAAAAGAAATGAGACCCTGGGTTCAAAGAAATTGAGCTAAGACACGAAATAAAGATTTTAAAATAAAGATGTAAAAAGCAGGTACAGGTAAGAATGACACCTCACAAGTGAATAGCACTTCACAGTTTTTCAAACACTGATTATCTCATTTTACCTTCCTAACATCCCTGTGATGTGGATGGGGCAAATATTATCCTTATTTTATGGATGAAAAGACTGAAACTGAAAAGTTTAAATGATTCCCACAGTTACTAAGTGGCAGAACTATAGGGAATAAATTTATTCCTTTATGCCCATGACATTCCTAGCCAGATTTTTTTAACCGTCTAGTACACCAACCTTTGGATAGTGGTGGTGATGAGAAGAGTAAGAATGAAAAAGCAGAAAGGATGTGAAATCCAGGAAGGTAACTGAGGAATTCAGTGCTGTAGAATGTGTCCCGGAAAAAAAAAATCAGAGCAAAAAAAATGAAGTATTAAGAGGTTTTTTTCCCTGTTCAAGGTAGTACTATAACTCCTCTTTCTATTTCCTCTCCTGTTCTCATTTTTTTTAAATCACACACACACATACACACACACACCCTCTGAAACTGGGAGGGGAAGACCCTCATGGTTGCTGGCCCTGAGGATCTTTCCCTCTTAGTTTGTGTGTGTGTGTGTGTGTGTGTGTGTGTGTGTGTGTGTGTGTGATTAAAGGGGCCATCCCTTAACTCACTTCTTAAACAGGCCTAATCACTGAATGGGCATTTCTTCAGGCAAAGTGAGAACTAGGTAAGACCTCAGTTTAAAAAAGGCCAAGGTCTCCCATTGCATCCTGGGCCATCTCCAGTTGTTCTGATCTGGCCACTGGATACAGATGTCTCTGGAGGAGTTACTGAGGCTGGTGACTTTGTATAGCCCTGCCTCACTTAAATCCAATTTACTTGCAAGTCATGGCATCATCTTCCTGATGTCATGGTCCTCTTCAAGAATGAAGGACAAACCACCACTGTCCTCTTATATTTTTTCCACACAGTCTTTTCTAGATATGTAACCAATCTCTTTCTTGCTCAATGAGTCAATACTTTATCACTTTCCAAGTCCTATTTTTATATCTGAATCTTATACTCCTTACCAGGACAAGAATGTTCAAAGGAAGAAGAAGATGAAAGGGAGGAAAAGTAGGGGGAAAAGAAAGGACGGGTGAAACAAGAGCACTAGTAGAATGTCTTATAGTTCCAATCTCTCCATTTCTCCACCTTATATTACGGATATTCTCTGAATCCCCAGCCTGTGCTTGATGTGTGTGTGTATGTGTGTGTGTGTGTGTGTGTGTGTGTGTGTTTAGGGTTAACCCAGATCATAGATGATCTCAGGATGAATGATGACAAGTTGAAATGTAAAACACCATTCATTAAAGATAACACTTGCAATCACATGCTTTATATCTTTAATGCTACATTTTAAAACCTTTTCTTCTTTATACTATACCTCAGTTAAGACTTGTACAATTAACTCCATTTATGACATTTTGAGTTTCTTTCTTATAATAGTCAATTTAATATAAGCTTACCTGAAAATTTGAAGCGGCAAAGGTGGCAGGAACCTTGATTAACTGGTCTAAGACAATATGAAAAAGTTTGCAGGTGGGAGTAGAAAATCAGTCATTGGAAGACTGAGAAAGTAAGAGAATATAAGAATTAGAGGATGCCTAAAATTCAATTCATTAAGGTTCTATGGAGCATCTACTATTCACATGGTGATGTGCACTAGGTACTGTGAAGCATAGAAATGTGTATGCAAAATGACATCTATCTTTAAAACAATTTTGAATGACTTTAAAATTTTGATCAATGCGATGATAAACCATCAGTACAGACATTTAAAGATGAAATACGGTATCTGTCTCCTGCCAAAGAAGTGGTGGAATTAAATGCAAAATAGATATGTTTTTGGACATACCCAATAGGGGAATTCATTTTGCTTTAATTTTGCATATATGTTCCAAGGGTGGCTGTTGTTCAGTGATTTCAGTCATGTTTGACTCTTCATGGCCCCATCTGGAGTTTTCTTGCGAAGATAGAGTGGTTTGCCATTTCTTTCTCCAGTTCATTTTACCCATAAAGAAACTGGGGCAAAGTGGGGCAAGTGACTTGCCCAGGGTCACACAAGTAATAAGTATCTTAAGGCAGATTTGAATTCAGGTCTTCCTGACTTCAGGCCAGTGTGCTACCCACTCTGCCACCCATCTGTCCATTATGGTTATTTATTTTTAATTGTTTATTTGGTGGGGAGAGCAATGGGAGGGAAAGGTGATAAATACTTATAAAAGAAATAAACAAATAAATGAATAGATGAATAAATTAATACATAAATAAGCAAATAAAACCTAATAAATGAATTAACAGCTATTAGTCAATGAACATTTATTAAGTGTCTACTAATATGCCAGGCACTACTTTAAGCGGTGGAGAAACAAAGAAAGGCATAAGATAGTCCCTGTACTCAAGGAGCTCACAATCTAATGTGGGAAAACAATACATAAAGTAAGTTGGAAATATAAAGAAAGAGAATACACAGTACTGTGGGAACACATTAAAGTCCTGCAGTAAGACTAGGAAATGAGCTGAGGAGGTCTGAGTTACAGTGTTGATTTCATTGTGCAGAAGGATGGGAAATCCAGGAGGTCAGCTGTGATAAATGATGAGGTGAATTTCCTAAGTGTCCTCCTTAAATGCTAGAGGATTACAGAGGAGCTCACCAGTGGCCAATATCTTCCTTCTCCAATCAGAGAAGAAAGGGATCCAGGGGCAGAGGATGCTAAAGAGGTAACAATTTCAGAACTGATTTAATGAATGAATAAATGAATTTCAGGGGAAAAAACAAGAACTTGTAATCTGTGATGCCTATACTTTTGTAGGGCATATCTGTGTGTCTAGTATTCTAAAATTCATAAAGAGAGAGAGGGGAAGAGAAAAAGAAAGGACAAAGAAGGACAATAAAATCTCTTTGGAGAGAGGAAATCAAAGTCAAACTATTTTTGTTGATAGAAAAAGATTCTACTGGTTCACAGGACTTAGAGTTGAAAAGAGCCTGTAATCCAGATGACTTCATTTTAAAGAAAAGCAGAGGTTTAGGTGACTTGTCACAAAGGTAGTAAATAAAAGAATCAGAATCTGATGGCTAATTCAGTATTTCTTGGAATTATAAAGCAGTAAGTAGACTAGAAAAGGGGTCGGCAAACTCAGAAGAGTGGTTGGCTTCTCTACTTTTGGCATGTAGAAATGAGTGAAGTATGTCAGAAGTCAGAGTAGTCAAGATATGCAAGGAAAGGCTGCCTTGAACCAGAGCCATCTCTCCTACATAATCCATCAATTACAACTCTCCTTTTAAAATGCAAATATCGCATGAATAATTAAGAAATGTGAGTAATTATTAATCCATAGCAAGCTGAGTAATTGATCTTTAGTATTATCTATAAGTTTCCAGGATTTAGCTAAGGTAAGAATATTATATGTAAATGAACCATTTATGGTATTCAAGAGATCTATGAGAATATTTTAGAGATCTGTTTGCATTAGCAGAAACTTGTATCAGAATTTATGGGAGAATGAGCAAAGAAAAAAAGACTCTCACCATAAAAATAGATTAAGGTAGCAGAAAAGATCAGGAGACAAACTCAGAAAAGAATGACTACCAAATATTTATAAGCAAAACCACAGAGGAAAACACTGCTTGGGCACAAACTCAATTAGAACTCCTGGAAGAGATGAAGTAAACATTTAACAATACAATTAACAGTGTTTTTATAAATAAAATTAACGTGCTTGAGGAAAGAAATAGAAAAGAAATGAGAGCTATGGAAGAAAGAATTAGAAATCCAATGACTGACTTCATGAGACAAGAAGAAACATAAAGGCAAAGTCAACAGACCAGAAAAAAATGGAAGAAAATTCAAGAAAACCTCATATAAAAAACAACTGACATAGAAAACAGATCAAGGAGAAAATAAAAATTAAGCATCATTGAACTATCTGCAATCTATCACCAAAAAAAAAAAAAGGAAGATTAGACATAATATTTCAAGAAATCATAAAAGAACACTGCCCAAATCCCTTAGAACCAGAGGGCAAAATCAAACAGAATCTGCCACTTATCTCCTGAAAAAAACCTCAAAATGAAAACTCCCAGGAACATCATGCCCAAAATCCAGAGCTGTCAGCTCAAAGGAAAAATGCTACAAGCTTCTGCAAAGAAAGAATTCAAATCCTGAGGTGCGCCAGTCAAGACAGCACACTACTTAGCAGCCATAACTATGAAGGAGCTTGGAATACAATATTCCAGAAGGCAAATGACAGAGGCATATAGAAAAGAATAAAGAAAAATGTAAAGAGAAGGGAAGAGAAATACACTGAATAGGGGTGGAGAGGAAAAGGAAACTTAGAGAAAATTATCTCACGTAATCAGGGTGTTTTGATAGACATCCTACAGCAAAGAGGAAGTGAGGGTGGGGAATGGATGACACTTGAAACTCTCTTTTTATCTGAACTAGACAAAAAAAGGAATATCACACATACACACTCACACGAACATGTACACACACACATATATACAGAAATATATTTCACTGAATACGGAAATGGGAGGGAGAGAGGAAAAGAGGGGAGAAGGAATTAGAGGGAGGGCAGATTAAGGGAGGGGTAAGTCCTAAACAAAATAAACTCTAAGTGTGCACAAAAACACTTATAACTCTTTTTTGAGTTGGCAAAGAATGGGAAACTAAGCAGGTTCCCAGCAATTGAGGATTGACTGAACAAGTTATACTGTGTAAATGTGATTAAATCATATAGGAGATGGTTTCAGAGAAAAATGGAAAGACCTATATAAATTGATGCAAAGTGAAGTTAGCAAAATCAGGAGAATGGTTTATAAAATGACAACAATATGTCGAAGGCAAACAAATTAGAAAGAATTAGCAACTTTTATCAGCATGATGACCAAATACAATTCTGAAGATTAAAGATAAAACATGCTACTATTCCTATATATCACAAACAAAACCCTGCAAGAAGAGATAGTAAGAGATAACCCATTTAAAATAACTCTAGAGACTATAAAATACCTGGGAGTACAACTGTCAAAACAATCCCAGGGACTGTTTTATTTAAAAAACACATTTTTATAAAAATAGAATCAGATTGAAATAATTGGAGAAATATTCATTATTTATGAGTAGGCAGGGCCAATATAATTAAAATGATAATTTTACCTAAATTAATTTATATATTCAATGGCATCTCAATTCAATTCAATTAAGTGAAAATAAATTAAATACCAAAAATTATTTTACTTAATTAGAAAAAAACTAGTTGTAGTCAATCAATTTGTATTTTCGTGTGATATCATGTTTTTGTCTATTCTACTGTGTTATAGAAGTGCTTGTTTTATTTCTTAAGTTCAGAATAAAATAAATAAAATTAAAAAAGGAAAAGAAACATGTTACACCCCTGGTAGAGAGATGAAGGACCTAGAGTGCACAATCAGATAAATATTTTTTGTATATGGCCATTGTAGAAATTTGTTTTGATTGACTGTACATGTTTGTAACAGTTGGGGAAGGAGGGTAGGTGAGATATATTTTTACTCATTAAAAAAAAATACAATTTACAAAAGAGATGTTTGCATAACTTCCAGTCCATTCGATCCTACAACAATGGAAATAGGGAGGGGTAGAACAGTATTGAAGCTCATGGCTTTTGTTTTGAATTCTTACAGATAAATTCAAATCCCTCCTCTTTTTTTTATACATGCTAGGGTAGAATAAATGTAGATTTGACAATTATGCATCTGAGAAAATTTTGGGAAGATGGCAACATGTTAGGCCAAACATGGAGCATCTAATGTGCCAATATCTGTTGTAGGTGATAATTTAAGAACTCGATAGGACTCTGTAACGCCAATGCTATACCCACAGCAGCCACTATGAATATGCATGCATATTTCCAGGGTAAATTTGCAAAATATAAATAACTCTTCCTTAAAGGCAAAACCAAAATATTTATTCAGATACCAGAAAGCCAATTCCACCATGGTGACAAAGAATTTTATACTCGTCACCAATATGGGAAGTATCAACACCCCAATCCTTCCTTCTATTGGGTCTCCCCACAAACATACTCCCTTGGGTAAAATTCCTCCCTCTCTTACTTCCACTAGCTGCTCTGCCATAGCTCTGCCTCACTCTCATTTCCTGCTCCATGAATTTGGCAAGCTTGACCCCCTCATGCCATGTGATTCAGATTCCATGTGATGCCATCTCCGTGTTACTCAGGCTCCATCACAGCAGTCATCTGGACCCAAGTTCAAAGCAGGTCACATAGAACTATTAATAGGTGGGAAAGATCTTCCCATTCCATTAGTATTACAGACTACTCAAATCAAGATATATTTAATACTCTTATATTTCAATGCAAAAGTGGATGTAGAAGAGAATGATGAAAAATATGACAGAAACAAGAGGGGCTAAAGACTTGTAGAATATACCAAAACTACATGCTTTAAATAAGACAAAAGTCAGAAGGCTCTGGACTGACAAAACAAAATAAAAATTAAATTTATGTCTGTGACTACTATAGTTCACCACCCTATTCCTCTGGCTATAGTCACATATCCTTTACAATTACAATTTGGATTTTGTGTCCCAACTCAGATGAACTGTCGGGCTTCTGATTCTTTGTACTGCCTATCCTGCCATCCACTAAGTCACAGTATTAACATCAAAACCTGTTCAAGAAGACCGGAAGATTTTACTTATCTGCTTAGTGATTCCATCATTGAAATACATAGAATTAATGCAGAATTATCTGTATTGACCATATAGCTGCTGGAACGGGTTTGGAGAGGCAGAGTATTCTCATCTCTTGGTTGTTGTGATGGATCAGAGATGCATCAGGAAACTTACATTTTTAGCTATGGCTTATGTGTGGATCTGTTTTACTTAACTATACTTCTTTGTTACAAGATAGGATTTCTGTTTGTAGGTTGGGAAAACTACGAGGGGGAAGGAGGAAGGTAGTGAGTAATACACAAAAATACAGGTGGTGACAATAAACATCTTTGTTTCATTCCTGATTTTATTGGAAAGGATTCTACTTATCTCCATTACATAAGATGATAGCTCTTAGTTTCAAAGATGTACTAATTTTACTAAGGAAAGGCTAATTTATTCATGTTTTCTAGTGTTTTTTTTCTTTTAAAAAGAAATTAATGTATTTTGTCAGAGCTTTTTTCTGCATCTATTGATATAATCCTGTGATTTTTGTTGATTTTGTTAATATGATTAATTAAGCTTATGGTTTTCCAAATATTAAACTAACCCTATATTTCTAGTATGAATGCAAACTAGTTGTAAGGAAATCATTGTGATATGTTGTTTCAGATTTTTCTAATATTTTATTTTAGAAATTTTTGCATCAATGTTTATATTAATGCTCATGGTTTATACTTTTTTTTCCTATTTTAACTCTCCTTGGTTTATGGATCAAGACTACATCTACATGACAGAAACAATTTTATAGGATCACTTCTCCTGCTAGTATTGAAAAATAATTTATATAATATTGAAATTAATTGTGATTTCATTTCATTTATAACAGAAATCAATTGTGAATCCTTCTGGTCCTGGAGTTTTTCCCTCTTTAAAAGTTCATTTATAACTTGTTCATTTTCTTCCTCTGAAATAGTATTGTTTAAATTTTTTATATCTTACTGTGCTAATCTGGTATCTTGTGTTTTTGAAAATACTATTTTATTTATTTAAGGTGATAGTTTTATTGCCATACAATTGGGCAGGATAATTTCTAATAGCATCCTTTATTTCTTTTTCCTTTCTTATGAATTTTCCTTTTTCATTTTAATACTGAGTAATTTGATTTTCCTGTTCTTTTTAATTAAATTAGTGTTTTGCCTATTTTATTTTTAAAAAGTAGCTCCCAGTTTTATTTAATTCAATGGGGCTTTTGTTTGTTTTCAATTTTATTAATCTCATCTTTGATTTTCATAATGTGTAAAGGTCTCATTTCCAAGACATAGAAGGAATTGATTAAAATTTACAATAATAAGAATTTTCCACTAAAAGGCATTCACCAATTAGTAAATGACCTAAGGATGTGAACAGACAGTTCTCAAGGGAAGACACCTGAACTATCTATAGCAATGTGGAAAAATGCTCCAAAATATTACTAATTAGAAAAATGCAAATTAAAGCAGTTGTGAGATTTCACCTCATAGCCATCAAATTGGCAAAGGTTACAAAAAAGCAAAATGATAAATATTGGAAGGGCTATAGGAAAAGAGGAACTTAGATGCACTGCTGGTGGACCTGTGAATGGGGACAACTATACTGTCCCCATTGGAAGTATACACCAAAAGTTACTAAACAGTAGACACCCTCTGACCCAGTTATACCACAACTGGTCCTAAGCCCAAATGAGTTATCAAAAGAAGAGGAAAAAAAATTTTTAAATACAAAAATATTTATAGCAGCTCTTTTTTGTGGTAGAAAAAACTGGAAACTAAGGAAATGCCCACCAAATGCTAAATAAGTTGCAGCGTATGAATGTGATCGAGTACTATTTTTATCTAAGAAATGAAGAAATTAATGATTTCAAAAAGACATGGAAACATTTAAATGAGCTCAAGTAAGCAGAACTAGAAAAACAATTTATACTATGACATCAATATTATAAAAGCAAACAATTTTGAAGACTTTTACAAACTGATGAAGAATGAAATTAGCAGAACCAGTAGAAAAAAAAATGAAATAACAACATTGTAGAAACAATCAGCTTTGAAGGCTGTAAAAACTATGACCGTTCACGATTCCAAAGAAGTGATGATGAAACATGCCATTACATTGCAGAGAGGTGATGGATTTAGAATGCAGAATGAGTTCTATTTTTTTCTCTGTATAGCCATTGAGGGAATTTGTTTTACTGTACTATACATTGTGTTACAAGAAACGTGGTTTTTTTTATCAGTTGGTAGGGGTAAGAGGGAGAGAAAATAGGTTTCTAATCATTAAAAAAAAAATAGGTGAGTGCCACATGTGAAATGTCGCTAAACTTTTACATGAAATCTCTGTATTATTAGTTTTACTTAAGTCTTTTACTTTAGAGATTTCTCAAGAAGTGGGACTAATCTATAAATGTATAAAACCAAAGCACACAAATGAAACTTTTTTTAAAAAGTAAATGGGTATAAAAAAAACATTGAACCAATAGAACTAGGGACTAGTTCTTTTATATATTTCTATTTATTTTGTTAAAATTTCTCAATTATATGTAAAAAAAATTGACATTTATTTTTAAAAATTTTAAATTTCAAGTTCCCTCACTCCTTCCTGCCCCTCCCATCTCCTTGCAAAGGCAAGTGATTTGATAGTGATTATCCATGTGAAGTCATGCAAAATATTTCCATATTAGCCATTTTGCAAAATAAAACAGATCAAAAAACTTGAGGAAAAATAAAGTTTAAAAATATGCTTCAATTAATATTCATGATTCATCAGTTCTCTCTCTAGAGATGGATAGCATTTTTCATCATGGGTCCTTTGAAACTATCTTGGATCATTGAATTGATCAGAGTAGCTAAGTTTTTCACAGTTGAACATTCTTGCATTATTGCTGCTACTGTGTACAACGTTCCCTGGTTCTGCTCATTTCGCTTTGTATGAGTTCATACAAGTTTTTCCAGGTTTTTCGGAAACTATTCTGCTCATCACTTTTTATAGCACAAAAAAATATTCCATGACAAACATATGCCACGTGTTTTTCAGTCATTCCTCAATCGATGAGCATCCCCTAAATTTCTGATTCTTTGCCACCACAGAAAGAACTGCAATAAATATTATTACCCATTAGGTCCTTTTCACCCTTTCTTTGGTCCCTTTGGGATATAGACTTAGTAATGACATTGCTGGGTCAAAGAGTATGCAAAGTTTTATAAGCCTTTGGCTGTAGTTCCAAATTGTTCTCCAGCAGAAATGAACGACTTCATAACTACACCAACAATGCATTAGTGTAGGAGTTGGTTTTATGGAAAAAAAAAAGATAAAGCACTGGTTAATTGGATTATTAAAATAGTAAAGAGGAAAAGTAAACGGGTGGAAATTATAACTTGTCAAAAAATGTAATCCTTTCTATTTTGATGAAAAGTAGAAAAACTCAAAATAGGAACCAGGTTCTTTTGTAAAGTTATTGTTTCCATCCATTTCCATGGCTGTAGGACTATTTATGCCAAGTGGACATCTCAAATCAGATCTTCTTTAGACACCTTAGACTCAACATGTCCAAAGCAGAACTCACTGTCTTTTCCCTAAAACCTCCCACTTCTATTACTATACCTCCTAGTAACCCAGGTTCACAACCTAGATTTCATCCTTAACTCCTCTCTGGCACTCATCCCACATATTCAGTCTATCCCTAAATTTTATTCTGCTGTCATACCATTTATCATATATTCTTCCTTTTCTCAGCCAACATTAATGTCTCACCACCTTATGCCCGGGCTATTACCATGTAGCCTGCTGGCTACTCTCCCTGCCTTGCCTCTCCTTGTTCTGCTCCATCTTCCTCTCAGCTGCCAAGATGGTCTTCCTAAATTGCTAGTCGGACCATGTCAAGGCTCCCTATCACTGTCAGGATCAAATATTAAATTTTCTGTTTGTCTTTTAGAGCCCATCACAACCTGGCCACTTCCCACTTTTCCAGCCTTGGGGGCAGTCCGGTGGTGCAGTAAATAGTGCACCAGGAATGGAAGCAAGACGTCCAAATTTAAATCCAGCCTCAGATACTTAGTAGCTCCATGACCCTGAGTAAGGTACTTACCTTCTGCTCGCCTCAGCTTCTGTAACTACAGACAGTAATATCACCCACCACCCAGGGTGGTTGAGAGGATAAGATGAGATTATATAAAGCACTTAGCACATGGCCTGGCACATAACGGATGCTATATAAACAGTAGCTATTACTACTACTTTGCGGTCCCACACATACCCTACAATCCAGTCACACCGACTTTAGTGCTTTTCTGGACGCTGTCTCCCCGAACCTTTCCAATGGCCGGTGAAAATCCTTGACTCAGCCCAAATCCCTCTTCATGCAAGAGGCCTTTCCTGATCTACCCCAGTATTAGTGTATTCCCTTCAAAATTACCTTTCTATTCACTCTATGAGTCTTTTTTTGTTTTGTACAAAATTGTTTGCATGTTGTCTTCCCCATTAAAACGTGAGCTTCTTGAGACCAGGGATTGTTTTTACCTTTATATCCCTAATGGCTTAGCAAATATTACACACTTAATAAATGCTTTTGACTGTTGACTAAGGCCAGACTAGTAATCAGTTTATCAACAAGTACTTACTGAACACCTATCATGTATCAGGAACCACTAGCGCTGGCAGCTACAGTTATACAAAGGATAAAATAATCCCTATATGCAAGGAACCTACATACTAATTGGGGAAATAATAAGTACATCTAATGAGTATGTATGTGCACATAGACATATACTACATTTTCATATCTATATAATATATATTTTATATGAATAAATACAAATAATTAAATACAACATAGTTTGGGAGGAAAGGCACCAGCAGTTGGCTGAATCAGGAAAGGTTTCCTGTAGAAGATGGTACCTGAGCCAAGTCTTAAGAGTTCCTATAGGGCTGAGATAAGAGTATGCATTTCATGTATGTGGGATGGCCCCTGCAAAGGCATACAGATGGGAAATAAATTGCCATGTTAAAGAAACAGAGAGAAGGTCAGTTTGGCTAGATCACCAAGTTTAGGAAGCAGGAGGCAATCACTAATGGGACAAAATAGATAGGTCGGAGTCAGCTTATCAAAGGTAATAAGAAGCAATTGAAGTTCATTGAGTAGGGGAGTCACATGGCCACATCTATGCTTAAGGAAAACTACCTCAGCATTTGCGTATAGGCTAGACTGGAGTGGTGAGAAGAAGGAACACCAGTTAGTTAAGAGAAATCAACAAATATTTATTAAATGCCTACTATGTTCCAGGCACTTTGCTATTAGGAGGATGTTACAGTGGTCTGGGCTACAGACAACAAGGACCAGTGCTATATCATAACTATGTGAGTGAAAAGAAGAAATTGAATTAAACAAATGTAAATGTAGAAACAACTTAATTTGATAATTGATTTGGATAAATAATGGTAAAACAAACTCACTTAGATTCATTCACATTGAACATGAAGAATAGTGTCAAAAAAGATTATCTTTAAAGTTTCCTCATTATATTCTCACTCTAGAACTTACTAGATTTATTTGACAGTATTTAGGGGAATAGTTACTAACAGTGTGATAAGAACCCTAATTATATCTACAAAGGTGCTTAAATTCACTTGATCTCAGATGATTTCTTTTCTTAAAAAACAAAAACAAAAACATGTGACTGAAGTTAGATCTCAACCACATTGTGAAACACCCCTTTGATTTGACTGTGTAATCACACAATAATGTGGTGTCAACTTTTTAAAAGTACAGAATTACTACCTTAATCTATAATATTTCAAAATATCCCTAGTGCAGGTGAAAGTAGTCACTTTTATGTAAGCATGGAAAATTAATTTTCAGAGAAAAAGTATTTACTTCTTTCAGAGTTCATATTTATTAACAAAAAAAATGCTCCTTCAACTCCCTAGAGGGAAGAACCATTTTAAAAAATTATTTTGTCAATTACTGCCTTGGAGTCAAAATTCTTTGAGAAAACAAGCAAGGGTCTTTCTCTAATGGACTAGGTTTGACTATTCCTTTAGTAAGACAATTATTTGGACTAGTTTCCCCCCGTGTAGAACCCAAAGTATTGTTTTAGTTTGAAACACAAATAAGATAAAATGGATAAATAAACCACTTATTTTTGTAAAGCAGTAGAATGTTGTAAAAGAGCATTTGACTAGAAGTCAAGAGACATGAGTTCAAGCTATTACCTAACTGTAGAACCTGGAATAAATTACTTAGCCTATCTGAAATCTAGTTCCTCCAACTGTCAAGTGAATATAGTAATGCTTGTATTATTTTCCTAAGTATGTTCATAGACTCTTACTCCTAATCTAGAAGGGATTTTAGGAGCCATCCAGTTCAGCTCCCTCATTTTGCAGTCCCAGAGAAGCTCCAAGTAATACATGTACTTCACTTGGGAATCAGGAGTCAAAACCAGAGCTTCTGATTCTAAATTTAGCACAACACTTTCTACAGTGCCATGTTGTTGTAAGGAGTGAAAATTTGAAAGCACTAACTCTGTCATTTATCACCTGGTCAATTGTCCTTTCTGTTCGAAGAGGAACGAAATCGTGTCGCTACGTCAGGGTCAAGGTAGAGTTTCCCTAAATAGAACTCCCTTGCCAGTCACGACAACACCCTCCTGATGGCATTGGTCATCTTAGAATAAAGGATGAACATGAATCTGAGTAGCAGGAGTGGCTCCCAAAGGACCAACAAACCAGCTGAAGTTTGAGTTCCAGGATAGCTCCTCTTTCTCTTCCTCCTTCTCCTCCTCTTCCTCATCCTTTTCTTCTTCTTCTGTCCACAAAGGGAGTCATACCAGTACAAGTGGCAGCACTGTCCAAAGGAATATAAATTTTGATTGGTTATACTTCAAACTATTTTGGGATTTTTCTTCCCTACTTATTTATTCTATCATTAAAAAATTAACTTTTTTGTCTCATGTGGTTTTCATTTATGATTTCTTAAAACATAGCTCTGGAAAACCAGATCTCAACAAAAATCCATTGGGATTCAAATGGAACTAGTTGACTATGTCTTTAAAACCAAACCACTCTGGCTCTCACTGATTGGCTAATAATAGGTTTCAGCCCAAACCTCATTTGTTCATTGTTTTGGTTTTGATGGTTCAAGAGTGAGTATAAATAGCAATTGTTTCTCTTCTGGCCAGAAACTCTGAGGGTGTTCCCCTCCAGAGTTAATTCTTTTGTGAAAGCAAAGTAGGCCATCCTTTACCTCAGTTCTCACCTAAACTTTGACTGAGTGGGGTGTTGCTTTGGACAAACTGAGACATGGGAAGGACCTTAGATCTAAAAAGGCCAAAGTCTCCCACTGCATCTTGGGTTGGCAGTGGCAACACAGGCTGTCAGAGTCCAGTGGCAAGACACAGGACAGAACAACTGGAGATTGAGTCTATGAATCTTTGAACTCTAAGTTTCAGAACCTATAGTCCTATCTTTTAGCTTTTCCTTTAAATATTTTAAGTTATTTATTATTTCACTGATGTGGATACTGCTTCCACTAATATAGAAGACCCTGTATGCCTTAGTAGACAGTCTAAGATTTCTGTGACTAGAAAAATTCATCAATTGGTAGAGAGTCTTCTATTAAAGAGTCTCTCAAAATTTAACTGGTCTGATTCCCTGGATCTTTCTTCCTACATAAAACCTGCAATCCTCCATGCCATGTGAGACATCACAGTAGAATTTTGTATGAGTTGCTATTATGAATTTTCCTCATTACATGTATAAACCTAGCTTTAATCCTTATGTAAGCTATCAGAGGATGAAGTAATATGACGAATTTTTTAATAAATATACATATTATTGTTTTTATTAAAAGTACTTACTTTGACTGTTCCAATCTCACCTCAGACACTTGACACTCACTAGCTGTGTGACCTTGGGTAAGTCACTTAACCCCAATTGCCTCATCCTGGGTCATCTCCAGTCATCCTGATGAATATCTGGTCACTGGAGAAGTGAGGCTGGTGACCTGCATAGCCCTCCCTCACTCAAAACAAAGTCAAGTGCAAGTCATGTCATCATTTCTCCGATGGCATGGTTTTCTTTGGCAACGAAGGACAAACACACACACCTTGACTATGAGTATATTTCAATGGTGCTTATTTTACTGTTTTGATAAAAAAAAATTTCAAAATAATTCCATATTGTTGTTGCTATTCAGTTATGTTCAACTCTTCATGACCCCATGGACCACAGTACACAAGGCCCTTCTCATCTCTACCACCTCTCGAGATCTGTCCAAGTTCACGTTCATGTTTCTATGACACCATCTATCTATCTCATCCTCAGCTGTCCCCTTTTCCTTTGGTCTCCAATCTCTCCCAACATCAGGATCTTTTCCAGTGAGTCCTGTCTTCTCATTACATGGCCAAAGCTTCAGCTTCCATATTTGACCTTCCAGTAAATAGCCAGAATTGATTTCTTTAAGTATTAAATGATTTGATCTTTTAATTTCATGGCTGCAGTTACCAACTACAGTGATCTTTGACCCCAAGAATAAAACATCTGACACTGCTTCCATTTCTCCTCCCTCTATTTGCCAGGAACCGATAGGGCCAGTTGCCAAGATCTTAGGTTTTTTTACAGTTCAGCTTCAAGTCAAGATTTCATACTCTCCTCTTTCACTATCATCAAGAGGCCTCTTAATTCTTCATTTTCTGCTATCATCATCTGCATATGCATCGATATTTCTCCCAGCAGCCTTAATTTTGATTTGTCCAGCCTGGCATTTCACATAAGGTACTCTACGTACAAGTTGAATAAATAAGGTGACAATATACAGCCTTGTCATACTCCTTTTCCAATCTTAGACCAATCAGTTGTTCCATGTTCAATTTTTAACTGTTATTTCTTGGCCTGAATACAGGTTCCTCAAAAGACAAGCATGATGATTGGGTACTCCTATGTCTTTGAGGACTTGCTACATTTTGTTTTCATTCACACAGTCAAAGGTTTTAGTGTAGTCAATGAAGTAGAAGTAGATGCCTGTTTTCAATTCCATAGAACAAAATACTTCCAGACCAACCACTGTCTTTCCTGCTTTATTTTCTGTGTTGTTACCTTCTGTGAGATTGTAAGCTCCTTGAGGGTAGGGATGATCTTTCTTTTTATTAATTGTATGCCCAGTGGTTAGGACAGAGCCTAGTCCTTAGTAGGCATCTAATAAATGTTTACTGGATTAAATTGGCTTGGATTAAGGGCGATCAGGAAAGGCTTCAGGTAGAAGATTAGATTTTTGGTTTAAACTTGAAGGGAAGCCAAGGAAATGAGGAGGGAGAGATGAAGGAGAGTATTGCAGGTAGGGGAGAAAGCCAGAGAAAATTCCAGGGATTCCAGAATTCTAGAGCTGGATATTAAGTGTATTGTGTAACAGAAGCAGAAGAGATTAAGAAGAGGTAGTTGGCTATCTCCAATTTATTCTGTATATAGATGGTGCATAATTTGCACATTACCTTCCCAATGAAACTATGAGCTCCTTGAGAGCAGGGATTATCTCTTGCTTTCTCGGTATTCTCAGGTCTTAACATAGAGAGGGCACATAGTAGATAAATTTTTCTTGATTCATTGACTTAATTATCAGGGAAAGGATGAGGCTAAAAAAATTGTAAGCTAATCATCTGTATGATTTGCCCACAAACAGGACCTATGTCAAATGAGTCACCTGATCTATGATACTGAAGGGGGAACATGTTTAGCACTATTCCAGATAGTACCTAATATAGTCCTGACATAAAAGAGTTGCTCCTGGGTCCTACTATTCCCTATCATGACCAGGAACAAAGCGACTGAGTGTCTTACTATCAATGGATGAGGGAAAGAAATACCTTGGTCCTTCCCAGTCAATATATGTGCATATGTGTTTATGTATGTATTTATGTACATATATATGTATGCATATAAATACACACATTTTGTGGTATTTGAAATTAGTTTCCTCTCATTTACACAAAGGTATATAATGTGATGTAATGGATTTTGAGTCAGAGTACCTGAGCTCATATTCCGTTTCACAAAGTCAATAAATGCCTGTTATCTGCCAGGTGCTGTGGTGAGTGCTGGAGTTATAAAGAAAAGTAAAAGATAGTCCCTAACCATAAGGAGTTCACAACTGAATGGGAGAAGACAACTCATAAAAAGAAACTGAAGGGGCAGGAGCAGGGAGGGAGGATGAGGAAAATATGGAAGAGTGAAGCTGGGTAAGAAATGAAGAGGTGGCTGCCTTGAGTCCCCTCCTTAAATTGAAGATCTAGAAGGAGCTTTCCACTGTTCACCCTCCTTCCTCTCCATTTAGAGGGAAGAAGAGGCCCCAGAGGCAAGGAGTACTAAGGAGGTATGAGTCTCTAAGTTCATGTGATCTTGCAGAATGATGAGATTTCAAGGGCATAATGAATGTTCACTGTCACTACATCTTTGATGTTGGGCAAGTGACAACTTCTCTGGTTCTCAGTTTCCTTCTCTGTAAAATGAAGGGATTAGATTGTTTCTGGCTCCAAATCCATCATCCTGAGCCTTCATCCAATGAGTATGGTGTGTATATGTATGAATACATGTATATGTATATATGTGTGTAATTATTGGCACAAGTAGGTGGTAGAGGGGAAAGAGCACCAAGGCTGGAGAGGGGAAGATCAGAATCAAATCTAATTTCAGACACTTGCTAGCTGTGTAATCCTGAACAAATCACTTAAGCCCTATCTTCTGCATTTGTAAAATGGGGACACACTGGAGAAGAAAAGGGCAAACCAGCTCATTATCTTTGCCAAAAAATACCACATACAAAAATCCGTGGGATCACATAGAGTTGGGCACTATTGAAAGACTGAACAACAACAACAACAACACACACACACACACACACACACACACACATATATATCACTTCTACTCTCCACCTAAGTACATGTTTATCATTGGATAAGTGTACCCCCGAAAACACCATCAGCCGTTGGTTTATTTATGGTGATAAAGCTCTTAGACTTTAGCCAAGGTGGAATTTACATACGTTAACAGTACATAAAACACAATGGTGGAAGGGCTGAATCAGTTTTAGAGACTTTAGATCTCAATGACTCTAAGGTTTCTTCCAGCTCTAAATCTGTGTTCCTATGGAACTTACTCTTTAGAGTAAAATTGTCTCTGGATACAAAGACTGGTAAATGGTATTCAGTGGAAATACAAAAAAATTTCCTCAAAAAAGTCTCAGAACAGAAGCCAGCACAATCTTCTAAGTCCTGAAATCATAGTAGTAGTAATAGCCAGCATTTTAAAGTTTGCAAAGCGCTTTATAAAATTATAGAATTTTATCCTTGCAACAACTCTGGGAGGTAGATACTTTTTTTTAAAATCTCTATTTTACAAATGCAGAGACAGAGGCTGACTTGCCTAGGATTACATAGTAGTTGAGGCTGTAGTTGAACTCAGGTTGGCTCCAGGTCCAATGCTTTCACTGTTGTACCATCTGGCTGCCTTTCCAAGACTTGATCTTAGGACCTTCCCTCTGAGATTATCCACAATTTATCCTTCAGATATCTTGCTTCTGCATGGCTGTTTGCATGTTGTCTAACCCATTTGACTATGAGTTCCTTGAGAGCAGGGCCTGGTTTGGTTTTTTTTTTTGCCTTTTTCTATATCCCTAGTGCTCATCCTGGCATATGATGCGTTCATCCTTCATTGCCGAAGAAGACCACGCCATTAGAGAAATGATAACATGACTTGCACTTGACTTTTGTTTCTTTTGAGTGAGGGAGGGGTGTAGAAATGGCATATGGTAAGTGCTTAATAAATGCTTGGTCACTTAACTTGAAATATAATAATAGCCCTAACTAATTTTATCTTTAAATATTTCCTTCTCTTTTCTCAGCCAGAGATCATAGATGACTAGATTTGCAAGAACCACATGGAGAGACAACCCTAGACATATCAGTGAGGCAGTCATTCCAGGTGTATCGCTGAAGAGTTGCTGTTTTTTTCTAAGAATGTTTGGTCAGATATTTGCTAAGATGCTTGCTTACTGAGTTCTTTTCCTTTCCCTATTTATATGGGCTGAACTTTTGGGTGAAATTCTTGCCGTCCATTTTACATTTTTGATTTTCAATGACTTGTTTAAAAAATTCACTGTTCATTTTAATTGAATTCCATATTCTTTTTTTCATTATTATTCTTTCTCTTCCACTCTCTTCCTTTCTTTTCTTTCTCTCTTTCACTAGACAAGCCAGCTAACTCTTTGCTGTCTTCTTGATCATTGGAACATCTACATTTAAAGTATCACTAGTCAAGTTGAAGTTTGTAAATGATCTAAATACTGTGTAATTCTTAGCACCCTCCACTCTGTGACAGCTACTCTGTCACTATTATTGCAGAAGTGGAAGGGGGCTACACAGGCCTGAGGGTAGTTTTCTTTTTAATTTTTCTTTGTTTCATGCATTTACATGGTCAAAAAGTTTCCCAAGTTGGCGACTAGCCTATTATTGATATTTTTTTGTGATTAGCTAAACTGGTCCTTAAAAAACAAATTTGGCCTACTCTTGGGGTCATTACTGAAACTTCTTCAGTATACAGAACCTTCCTGAGCTAATACTCTCCTGACATAGCAAGCAGTCATCATAAACACAATCCTAAAAATGCTATCAATAAAATGCTTTTCAAAAACATTCACTGAAGAAAACCAAAAATACAGAAAGAGCCATAAAATAGAGCAGCTTTGTTACTACCTTGTTAAATGACTTCCACACATGTATACATACATACATACGTATATATACACATACAGGCATATGTATATATATACATGCACAAATACATATATGCATATGTATACACAGAGAGATGTACATGTATTTTTTAAAACAA
The DNA here is from genome assembly GCA_028658325.1 of Potorous gilbertii. Lineage (NCBI taxonomy): Eukaryota > Metazoa > Chordata > Mammalia > Diprotodontia > Potoroidae > Potorous > Potorous gilbertii. Next base: position 685,650,549 of record CM053769.1, read on the forward strand.
GCTGCAATTTTTCTTTTTTCAAATTAAAATATATGTCTTTTGATGATTAAGATCACAAAAAAATATAAATTTTACATAGAAAGATGCAAATGGCCAGTGTTGGAGATGATGTGGAAAGACAAACACATTAGTTTTTTGAGCTGATGCAGGTGTTCTGAGCTGGGGTGGGGGAATGGAATTTTTACATAAAATTCTCTACAATTATGCCCTTTGACTGCCATTTCAGTGTTGAGTGAAGCAGCTAGGTGGTGCAGTGGATAGAGCACCAGTGCAGGAGTCAGAAGGACCTGAGTTCAAATCTCACCTCAGACACTTGACACTCACTAGCTGTGTGACCTTGGGAAAGTCACTTAACCCCAATTGTTTCATCTCCAGTCATCCTGATGAATATCTGGTCACTGGATTCAGATGGCTCTGGAGGAGAAGTGAGGCTGATGCCTAACCCTAACCTTCACTCAAAACAAAGTCAAGTGCAAGTCATGTCCTTATTTCTTTGATGGCATGGTCTTCTTCAGCAACGAAGGATCAACACACACACACACACACAGTACTGGCTATATGTCCCAAGAATATCAAACAAAGAGGGGTCTGTATATAACAAATATACTTTGAGAGTAGCACTTTTTTGTGATAGCCCCAAAATAGAAATATCATAGATGCTTATCAATGCAGTCTGATCAAAATTGGCTCCAATTCTGGGTCTTCCAATTATTACCCATGTGACTTGGATTCAAATATTCCTTCTGATGCTACCTCAATGATCTGGAGCAAGTTATTTCAGCTCTTTAGATCTCAGTTTCTCATCTGTAAAATAAAGAGACACACGTGGATGATGGCTAAGGTCCTGTTTCACTCTGAATTTGTTACCCTGTGACAATGCTACAATTTGTATTCAAATGACCTTTCTTTTGGAAACATTTCAGTTTATCAGTGAATTGATTGTATGGTTATATTGGCTTCCAGGATTTGTTGCTGTCTTTTTAAAAAAAACTCTTACTTCATCTTTTTCAGGAATTCTAGATGAATTTGTGCCCAAATTATAATGTTTTGGTTTTTTTGAGGACATTTTGCCTGTAGATATTTTGAAGCATAAGGTAATTCTCTTATTTTTCTTCATTGCAATCATAATTCTCTCCTTGAAATCCTCCAATTTGTTACTGTAATGCTCTCATTTAATTTTTGAAATCATTTTTAAATTCTTGTTTTATCTCTTTCAGGAACTGTAGTTAAATTTCTGCCCAAGCTATGTTTTTCACTGAGGCTTTGCTTGGAGATGTTTTGATGTCATAAGCTTATTCTTCCTCATTTTATTTATAATTCTGACCTGAAAACTTCCTGTCTATTTTGAGCTAGCTTCTCTTGTATAATCTGTGACCACAGGATCCAATCTATCCTTTATCTGAACATTGAACTCAGGGGAATACTGTAGACAAGTCATATCTGGATTTCCCACCTGTGATGCTTCCTATGTGCCATAGCATCTGATTTTCAGCTGTTCATTTGTAAACTAGGTATAGCAACACCTGAAATATTTACCTCATAAGATTTCTATGGAGGTTCAAATTACCCAAGGTAAATAAAAGTGTTCCATAAACCTTAAAACATTATGCAAATGTCTATTAGTATTCATATTTCGTCAAAGCTTGTTTTATCTTTTTCTTAATTTTTTTTAATCATCAAAAATCTGACTTCTTTTCCTTCTACCTTTCCCCCAACTATAGGAAAGGAAGGAAAAATTAAAACTCTATTATATAAATGAAAAATCAGGCACAGTAAATTTCTACGTCTTGGCTTGTCTTTCCTCCCCCACCCAAAAAAGGTCTCACTCTTCATTGTGATCTCTCTGTAAGAAGGTATGAAACGTGCTTCATAGTTGGTCCTCAGGAATTATCATTTGTCAGGATGCTGATAAGAGTTCTTGTCTTTTTAAAAGTTGTTTGTGTTTATAGTATTGTTGTCATTGGATAAATTGTTCTCCTGGTTCTGCCCATTTCACTCAGCATCAATTCATTGTTTCTTAAGTTTAAAATTAACAAATGATGTGACACTAGGAGGGGTAATATACTGGACAATAACACTGAATGGTAGAAGATGATCAGTAGAATCTAATGTTTCCTTTTATATTTCAGTACCTCAAGGAGCCTACAATTTCATGTGTGTAGGAGTTCCTTTGGCCAATGAAGGTTGCAAAAACAAAGTGGAGATTAAAAATATTAGATTCTACTTTTCAAAGATGTGGAGGAATCCCTTTTAAAGGTCCAGTTTGAAATAGGTGACTGTCAGCTCCTTTTCAATTGAGATTCAGTGAATTTGTCATTCTTAGCCCTCAATCAATCAGCCAGCATTGATTAAGCACTTACTATGCATCAGACCTGTGTGCTAGGTGCTAAAAATATAAAGACACAAGCAAGACCATTCCTTGACCTCAAGGAGTCTATAGTCATAGACAAAGTAATTTTAAGGGGAAAGCAGTAGCAACTGGGGTGAATTGGGGGTAGATGGTATGTGTTAGAAAAGTCCTAATATAGAAGGAGGTGAACCCTAAGGTGTTCTTTGAATGAAATTAGAAATTCTGAAAGATGGAGGTGAGACAGAGGGACAGCCAATGGAAAGGTACATACAGGTGACAAGTTGCCTTTGTGAAAAATATTAAGTTGGCAAAACTATTTCTCTGATAGAGATCTCATTTCTCAAATAGGAGACTGAGGAAACTGAGCCAAATCTAAAACACATCTATCTTCCATTTGATAAATCATCAAAGGATACTGACAGGAATTTTTCAGGAAAAGAAATAAAAACTATAGTCATACCAAAAAGTGTTCTAAACCACTATTGATCAGAGAAATGTAAATTAAAACAACTCTGGGGTACAACTTCACACCTATCAAATTGACTTACAGAAAAGGAAAATGACAAATACTGGATGGGATATAGACAATTTGATATAGTAATGCACTATTGGTGGAGTCGTGAACTGGTCCAATCATTCTGGAGAACAATTTAGAACTTTGCTCAAAGGGCTATAAAACTGTGTATATGCTTGGACTCAGCAATACCACTGCTAGGTCTGTATCCCAAAGAGATAAGGATCTATCCCAAAAGGAAAAGGACCTATAAATCCAAAAATACTTATAACAGTTCTTTTTATGTTGGCAAAAAGAATTGGAAATTGAGAGGATGCCTATTATGTCATGTTCATCCTTTGTTGCCAAAGAAGACCATGCCATCAGAAAAATGATGATATGACTTTCACTTGGCTTTGTTTTGAGTGAGGGAGGGCTGTACAGGTCACCAGCCTCACTTCTCCTCCAGAGCCATCTGAATCCAGTGACCTGATATTCCTCAGGATGATTGGAGATGGCCCAGGATGCACTGGGATGCCTATCAGTTAGGGAATGGCTCACCAGGTTGTGGTATATGATTGCAGGGAAATACTATTGTGTGTAAAGAAATGAGGAGGGGGATGATTTTAGAAAAACCTTGGGAAGACCTAAGAATTCATACAAAGTGACGTGAGCAGATGCAGAAAAACATTATACACAGTAACAGCAATGTAATAATCAACCATGAAACACATATATTCTGATCAGTTCAAAGATGTAAGACAACTTTGAAGGTCCCATGATGAGAAATGCTCTCTACCTCCAAAGAGAGAACTAATAAACTGAGTACAGTGGGAAGCATTCATTTTCACTTTCTTTACATTTCTTGCTATTTTTTTACAACATGAAAAATATGTTTTGCATGACTTCATATGTATAATGGGTATTATATTATTTGTCTTCTCAATGGGTGAGGGCAGGCTTGTGAGGAGAAAATTTGGAACTCAAAATTTTTTTAAATGAATGTTTCAAAAAAAAAGGTCAAATTGAACGGACTATAATGTTTTTGAAGGAGAGTAGGGTGCAACAAGGCAATAGAAGTAGGAAGTAACTAAGTTATAAAGGGTTTTACATGCCAAATAGAATTTATATTTGATTCAAGAAGTTATAAGAAACTACTAGAGTTTATTGACTAAGAAAGTGACATCATCAGATTTACACTTTAAGAAAAATCAGTTTCAACAGCTTTGAGAAAGACGGATAAAAGAGGATAGAGATTTGAGGTAGGGAGGTTATTAGAATAGTGTAGCCAAGTGGTAATGACAACTTGAAGAAGGGTAGGAGTTGTGTTATGGAGATAAACATTAGAAGATTTTGCACCTGCATTATTGTATAGCGTGAGTGAGAGTGAGGAGTTGAAGATGACACTGAGTTGTAAACTTGGATGACTGGAAGGATGGAAGTAGTGCCCTTGACAGAAACAGGGATGTTTTGAAGAGAGATGGATTCAGGTGGGGAAAGGAAAGATATTGAGTTAAATCTGGGGTATTTTGAATTTGAGAGGTCTATTAGAAGGATATGGAAATGTTAGTTGATAGTTAATAGTTTTATTAGTTGCTGTGGTAAGAAAATTACATCCCTGAGTCACAAATATTCCTTCAATGAGCCTCTATAAAACTTGATTATTTGTAGGACAGTATATTGTTTATCACTGAGTTCAAATTCAAAGCCCTTCTCATTTTGATGATAAAAGGGATGATGAGGAAAGGGGTATGCGAGTGATCTAAAGAGGAACTGATCCATTTGATGGATTCTTCCAATCAATTTTATAAGATCATAAGGAATGAGCCTTTTTGAGTTTCTTTTGTGTTTCATTTATATTTTTTCCTAATCAGAAGACAGACTAGTGTGCAGAATAATGGACTTGAATTCTAGGGCAAAAAGTGAAACTTACAGTATTCACTGAGTCTTCTCCCCCTCAGAATTATAAATGGCTGCTGTAGTACAGCAGTTTACGGTAGCTTCATATGTTTGCAAAGGAATTGAGGGGAGACATCTTGTGAATGAACTTTCTCCATCCAAGAGATGGTAGTGACTGAGGAACTGGCAGATTTCCTTCAGAAATAGAGGCGGATGCATGAGTACACTCAGCCAGAGGATAGACCTTGAATAGCATGTGTGAAAAACAAACTTTTGTGTGGAGGGAGGGTGGATTTTGAAATACCAAGGCAACACAAGGAAGGCATGAACCTAGCTCTGTAACTAGAGAAGGAAGATTTCCTGGATTGTGTCAGCTTTGAGGTTTTCCTCATGGGTTACACCAAGTTTGTAAGTTTCTAAGTTTGAAGTTTCAAAGACTGAACATTTTAGAGGGAGAAATAAATTTCCTGAAGCAGTGTGATCCCTGGGTAAAGATCACCCATATAGTTTCTGAACGGTATTCTATGAGAGAGTAAAACTAGTGAGTTATTCATCTAATGCAGGTCCAATGGGAAAGAGATTGCTTGTTCAGCAGCCCTCGAATGTGTTTGCCTTCTGAAGGGAATCTAAACCACTGGGTGACCCTACAAGTCTGAAAGGGACCTGTAGAACACTCTGGGAGGATTAAGAATTCTCCAGAATGTCAAAATGTTTCCCAGATAGGAACGTACAGCTGAGTAGATTTTTTAGGGGACTTGTGTGTTTTCTGAGTCTGTTTATGGGTTTCTGTGAATCTTTTGTATCTTCTGCATTTTCTATGATATGAAATAAAGACTATCCTTCCCTTGTTTACAAAAATTACTACCTTAGTATTTTGAATACGTACAAAGAGCTGGTAACCACATTTGGAGGAAACTATATGCAAGTCAAACATGAATTGTATTTAGAGATTTTAATGGAATGATTCCTGGTGGGGTCATTGAACCAAAGAGAGAGAATTATCTTGTTGGGGTCAGCTCCCAGGATCAAATTTGTGTTTTGAAAGCCCAGAGAGTTCTCAGAGAGTCCTTTGGGGGACCTGGGCCACAGATTAAAATAAAATTTGCTAGAAGTTGGACAACATGGGTTCTGGATCCCTACCAACTCTAGATCTAGGAGTCTATGAGCTTGTTCTCTGCCAGCATAACCTTTGCAAATCTAAGGTCACCCTCATAATAGGATGAGATAACAGAGTAGAACTTCAGTGGAAGAAGTTGAAATTTTATCCAAAAAAAATTAAAAATATCATAGGGATAAATAAAAGTTATCTGAAATCAGGATACAAAAACCAATCAACTGTAAAAGCACAAATGGGGGAGACATGACTAGAGTCACCAGGGGTGGGCAACCTGCAGCCTCAAGGTCACATATGGCCCTCTAGATCCTCAAGGGCTGCTCTTTGAATCCAAATTTCTGTGAAGCAAGAAAAGTAGGAAGCAGTTAGGTTATGAAGGCCTTTAAATGTCAAATGGAATTTATGTTTGATTCAAGAAGTTACAAGGAGGTACTGTAGGGTTTGGATTCAGTCAAATCACCATACTTGAGGACCTAGAGGGCCATGTAACCTGGAGGCTGCAAACTCCCCA
>CM053769.1:685657415-685731859 GCA_028658325.1 Potorous gilbertii
TAAAAGGAAACAGGTCTGGGTTTGATAGATAGAAATAAAAATTTCCTAACAATTAGAATTGCCCCCAAAGTCAAATGGGTTGTCTCAGGAAGTAGTGTCTTTCTGTCGCCAATGGTCTGAAAGAGAAGGCTGACTAATCATCATTTTTCAGGGAAACGTTTCTAATGAGATGCATCATTTGGGTTAGAGGCCAGATGAGATAACCTATTAGTTTGCTCCTAGTTCTGCACTTGTATCAGGTAACAACTCTGATTCACATATTAAGATCAATTTTCAACATTATTATATTGATTTTGCCCAGATACATCTTTTTTAGTCCTTAAGTGAAAAATCACAAAATGATATAAACAGACTAAAAAATTAAAAAGATGATGAGTTACCCATTGCAACCTGGAAAACAAATCAAGAATCATCATAAACTGTTAACATCATAACTAAGAATAGCAGTCAGAAAGAAACTACTTCACACAGCACTGTGGCAAGGACAGCTAAAGTTGAGCTGTTTTGTGCCATAGTTATTAACATCTTCACGTAGATTTAGTTGGAATGTGTAAGAAGGAGTTTGGGCTGTTATAGGTTGCTGGTAGATAATTAGTCTAATGGATTTTGTTGCCTCTAAGCAATACGGATTATTCACAAAAAGAGAATTAGGCTTCTGTAAAGCCTCCAGGATTCAGGGCTTGAATTACTTCATTGTCTCAGTCCTAGAAAACTGATACTAACCTAGGTTTGTCTTTGTTTCCCCTCAATGCTTGGAGTAGAAAGTAGGCAATTGATAAGGCAATGATTGTATCTCTACTTCCCTTAACATCTCCCCCTCCACCCTCTTAGCCCTGTGGAAATGCTTGGTTCCTACTGTCCATTGTTTCAGTCTTCTGGTAAAGTATAATAAATATGAGATGATAAGGCAATTCACAAGCTGCCTAAAATACATTTTTGATAAGGTGAATACTAGAGACTTCCCTGTCAAACTAAAGGTATGTTTGAGAGTCAAGAGTAATGTCTACTTCATGTACTACTTATTGTGGCAATAAATTGCAAAAAATCATTGGGAAAGAATCAGAAACAAAATAAATGCTATTTTCTTTTCCTTGTATAAAAGTATAGTACTGTGAAGTTCAAGTCTTGTCTCCAAAAAAGAAAATGTAACTGATATAGAGAAGGTCAGAAAACTGTTAAATGAGATGATCAAAGGAATGTGAGAAACATTTGCTGTATGAAGACCAGAAAAGAAAAATGTGTATTTAGATTTGGAAATACGAAAGCTAAGAAGGAATGTGATTGAAATCTATAACTTCATGAAAAACATACATGTATATAATAAATACATATATATGTTGTGTATTGTCTGTATGTTTATGGAACATGGGCTATTCACAAAATCCCAGATTAGAAAAAACTAGGCTACCCTTTAAAGCTTGAGAAAAAAGTACACTGAGGGCAGATAAAAAGAAGTACTAAAGGTGCAGAAATTACAGGAGGTGACAAAGCTATGGAACTCTTCCCTTATGGAGATGGTTTGAATTCTTGAAAAGGGGTAAGAAATGCAAATCCATAAATGGCCTATTAAGGAGAAATCAAACTTAAAAAAAAGTTCTGCCTAGCCTTTTGAGGTTGATCTCAAGGAAGATAGCCATGGACTCTTGGTACCATCATTAGAAATAAAATATTGGGTTAGAGAGCAATTATAGTTGACCCAATGTGGCAATCCTTGTGTCCTTATAAGGTACCCTTCCTCTCAAAATTTCCCCTAAATTCCTTTTGTTGAAGGCACTAATACTGTGTCTCTCGCTCAGTCAATTTGTTATATCCCTTTCTTTCCTTGTCACTCTCAGCTAAAACTTGACAAATGTTCTTACTCCAAAATGTGCTTCTTTTTCTTTGTACTCCAGAAAAACGTTGAGAAAACTTGAGCCCTGTACATGATTCTGCTCCATTAGGTATTCATGCATCAGTCGGCAACATCCTTTCACTCCCCTTCGTTCTGTTCAGTCAATCCTCAAAAGTTCCTTCGCAGCACTTTTCCTTGACCACCCTAAGGCTTCCTGAAGACAGACTGTTGTGGGACCATCATGTTATTTGTCACTTATCTTTCCTCTGAGTCTATCACCTCTCCCTATATCTTTTTATATTGTTTGCCTAATTAGATTTTAAACCTGTTGTACAAGAACCATGTCCTACCTCTGTTCAGAACCTGGTGCTATGTGGCAGATAGTTGCTTCTGGCTCCTGGCTAATGAGACCCTCCAGGGGAACTTGCAAAATGACTGGTGGCTTACGCGACTGTGAGAGCTAGTCCTTCCCAGTATTTTGTTCCTGATGCAAAAATTTTTTTTTCAGTTTTGTAGAAATAGAACTATTGGAGAAAAGCAAAGACAGTTTAAAGTAATCATCCCTTTTTATGAGAGAAAACATGCAGTATTTTACCAAGTGGTTCAGTAAATTAAGAATAGAAACCTGTAATCTAAATGTTCTATTTCTCCTTCTCTTTTAGGCATTTTTCTTGATCTATTTCGTTTTCAGTTATCCTGACTTTGCTGTACACTTGGCATATGGAATAATGTATTTGCTTAAACTGTGCTTGTAAACTTCAAACTAGAAACTTGGGAGCTCAGATAATAGAAAAGGAAATGTGTGGAGCTTTCAACAGCCAGACTTTGTTTCTCCTAGTTCTTAGTTTTAGAATGAGCTGGTTCAAATAAATTCTCAGTTAGAAATGCCTATTCTAAGGAACACTGATAAAAGTAAGGTACAATCACTAGAGAAAAAGATACTAGCTCCTCTCTGTGAAATGAAAAAAGCCCCCTGGTCCAACTAAGAAGTGCTGACTTGGAAAAATCAGTAGTTTGACACAGAGGAAAAAATAAAATTGTCATGAACAAAGGTGAAAAGGGGATTTTCTTTGTCAAAAAGAGGCTCCTCCTGAATGAACTCTCTGAGGACTGTGACTTGTCCTATCTTGTCTAGAGAAGTTAATGACTGGTAATTTTGAAAAAATCAGTCTTTTCAGATCTTCACAGCAGTCCTGGTTACATCTGACTGAAGATGTAATGACTAGTTCAAATGTGGAGCTAAGGCACTATAGGTGAAACATGACTCAATTATATCACCCTTTGACTGATTTGACTGATTGGGAGAAGGAAAAACTTCCCCAATTTAAGAATGAAGCCATTTGTGGAAGAGCCCTAAGGCACGACTGTAGCAAGAGGTTCATGAATCACATGGCCTTGTCTTCTGGTACACAATACATGAGGCCAGAATAGTTGACTTGGTCTTGCCACCTATGAAAGTCCCTGAGTTTAATCTGTATTATTAACATTTTCTCCCATCACTTTTTGAAGTCTTCACAACCAACAAAACAATAAATCAAGCCGTGATTGTAGAGTTTTTCTATTTCTAAGATATAAATGCTCACACAGAAAAAATTAATAATTGGTTCTTGTGAATTGAGATTCAAGCTAGCTCCAGTACATCCCTGGATAGAACACATATGTTATAACTCATATGAAAATAGAATATAAATACAAAAGAATGGTGGAGATTGGGAAGGAAGCTTTTGTTAGTTTGAATAAGAGATGATGAACATCTGTGCATTTCTTGCCCTTGTGTGGTAGCAGGAGAAGAGATATTGAGAGAAGGGTTGGTAAGTGACATCCATCTCTTTGTGACCCCATTTGAGGTTTTCTTCACAAAGATACTGGAGGGCTTTGCCATTTTCCTCTCCATCTCATTTTACAGATGAGGAACCTGAGGCAAAGTGTTAAATGACTTGCCCAGAGTCACACAGCTAGTGTCTGAGGTCACATTTGAACTCATGTCCTTCTGAATCCAAACCCAGAACTCTATTCACCACACCACCAAGCTGATAGAGGAATATTCCTTCCTAAAAATTCCACAGCAATCTTGCCTAAACAAGAAATAGAGAAGATAAAATAGATAATTTTGATTACATAAAATTGAAAAATTTTTGCATAAACCAAAGCAAACAGAATTAGAAGAGAAACAATAATATGAAAAAAAATATTTGCAGCAAGCTTCTCTGATACAGGTCTGATATTCATGAGATATAGAAAAATGATACCAATATATAAGAAGAACAGTCATTCCACAATGGACCACAATGGTCAAAGTATACAAACAGGCAGTGCTCATAACAGAAAAGGCATATTATCAACAATCATAAGAAACAAAATGCTCCCAAACACTAATACAGTTATCCCTTCCACCTCATGGGGATTAGGAACATGGCACCTTTGAGATCTGGAAAACCCACACAAAATATTTTTGGCCCTCCTTTCATGCCAGAGAAAAAATCTGAATTATTACGGTATTAAAAGACAAAATATGGTGACATTGTACAAACATATATTTTTTGCATTTCTAAGTTTTTAAATTTTTTCTGCATTGTCTGTTGGCCTTGGTGTATCATCTGTGGTTCCTGCAAAACTCCTTTAAAATTCTCATGTAACTTCTTATGCTGTGATTTATTAAAACTGCTATGAGAAATATAGTAATGTGGAAGGAATAACTGTAATAAGAGAAACTGTAATAAGAAAAATTGAAGCAACTGATTTCTTTATCTCTTTTCTAGTAGACTGGCAAATACATGGGGAAAAGGATAATGTTAGAGGGGATATGGGAAGCTAGACCAATGTTGTAAATATAATATTATAAAATATATACACATACCTATACAAATTGAACAAGTTGCATGCAATAGATTCATGGTTTCATATATAATCCTCTCTTTTTGGTCTTCTTTGATTATTAAAATCTTACGTTTAATGATTTCCCTAGTCCTTGGTCATTTTTTTTAAATTAATGACTCTATATAACAAGTTTAATTGCTTGGGTTTACTGAGGGAGAGACCCAGGGGCATTTTCTGGAAATTTGGCATGCTTTGGGGCACATACCCCAAATCATATACACTGAACCAGTAAATAGCAGCAGCAATAACAAAAAATATACCCAGAGTTAAAATAATCTCTGAGTGACTGGAAAGGATTGTGGCAGCCTCTAAAGTAGAAGTTATTAACATGAGATTTGTGAACTTGTTTTTTTTTATATTTTGCCAACTACATTTTAATATAAATGACCTCATTTGTAATCCTATATATTTTATTTTATGGCTTTAAAAAGGTTCCAAAGACTTCATCAGCCTGCTAAAGGGAATCATAATACAAAAAAAAAAAGTTAAGAACTCCATGCACAGGGAAGTTTAGAGGAGGTTTGAGAGTAAGATAATTAGTTCTATTTTGGATATGTTGGGTTCGGGATGACTGTGGGTCATCCAAGTAAAGATGTCCAACAAGGAGTTTGAGATTTGGAACTGGAATTTAGGAGAATGATATGAGAGATATCTTTCTAGAGGTAATTGAAGCAATAGGACCTATGAGATTATCTCTATCTTGAATTATCTAAAACTGAAGACAAAGGAAGTGACCCAAGACAAATCTCTGAAAGACAGCAGTGACTACCAATAGCTGCAAATAGGATTTTTGGCATCTTTGGGATAAACAATTATCCCAAGATACCACAAGACCACTTCATAAGAGTTGTATATTCCCTATTCCCCAAAAGAAATCAGGATATTTGGAAGAATTTTATCTAAATTAAGTATTCTTTATCATAGAGGCATCATTGCAATAAGGGAGAATGAGACAGCCATGAAGTCAAAATCTGGGTTCCAGTCCTGACGCGGATACCTACGAGCTACGTGACCATGAACAATTAACTTAATTTCTGAGTGTCCTAGATAACTCTCTAACACTATAAATTACAGATGTCCATATCTATATTAGTGAAGGGGTTTTCTATGCTGGCAATACCATACAGTGATGAAATCACAAGTATCACATAGTCCAAGAAAACAAAAGCCAAAAAAAGAAAAAGCCAACCAATCCAAAACCTAATTGCTAATGGAAGGTGCCTTTTTTTAAAAAAAATTTGATATAGAGGAAGTCTAATTATTTGGATTTTAAGGTGAATGGTGACCTTTACACAAAAATGGTTTGAGGGAGGGATCTGAAAGAGAGCTGTAAGCAATGATGTCCTGGTAAATGTTACAACCAATGCTGGGGGTGGGTGGGTGGGGAAAACACACTTAACATGCTTTTCAGTTTAATCTGAATTAACATTTTCTTTAATTCTATATAATTTATTAAAGCAATAAATCAAGCCCTTATTTATAGTGTCTGTTGATTTTTGATAAATGTTCACACTGAAAATTTAATAATCCAATTCAATCCTATAAGCATTTATTAGGTGCTTCCTATGTGCCAGGCACTAAGTGCTGGGAATACAATTAATAAAATGTCCCTTATTATTAAAATAATAAGCTGTCCTCAAGGAGTTTACAATTGAAAGGGAGAGACAACAAATAAAAGGAGGTAGAAAAGTCGGGGTAGGGAGACAGGGGAAAGTACTTGGACATCTTGTTCTATGGAGTTACAACCAAGAATGACAGCAGATGCAAACTGGAGTAAGCTGGAAGTGTAGTTTTTGTCATCTATGAAGAAAGGCACTGGGGAGATTTTTGTACTCTCCTCTAGCCCTCTAATCAGAAAGGAGAGGGCAGGTAGCATTCATCTAGGCTTGAGTTCATAGCCTGTTGGTAAGATGAGAAATGATGACTTTATCCGGGAAGAGACATGGTACTACGGAGGTGAAACCAGAGAGGGCAGCAGATGCAAAGTAGAGTGAGTGAGAATCCAACAACTGGTTCTCATGATTGAGTACGAATTGCCTAGAGCTGGATCCAGCACACGATTGGCTTTCAAATCAAACTCCCTCTCTCAGCCCCTCCAGGTATGATGATAAAATAAGAAGGAAGTTTAAAGACTTCTATTTAGTAAGTGCAATTCCTTGATTATTTTAGAGGGGATGAAGCCTCTGAGAAGGGAAGTGATTTGCTGAAATCAATGAAGAAGTATTCATTCAACTCTTACTGAAATTGAGGCTGGAGTCAGAGGGGACCCAAATCCCAATGATTCCCAGACTTGTCACAGCTGGAAAGTACATTAAAGAACACCTTGCCTGACCTTCACTACCTACAATTAGTGTCATAGCAGGGACTACCACATGGTGCCAACCTACCTCTCTAGGCTTACCTCACTTCCCTTCATCCACTCCACATTCCTGCTTAATGGTGCTCTTAGTCTGTTTCTCTCACATGACCAACCATCTTTCATCTCAGTGCCATTGTCCAGACTGTCTCCCATGTCTGGGATACACTTCCTTTTGCCTCTGACATTCTCTAGCTTCCTTTAAAAACTCAGCTGAAATGCCACCTTCTACATGAGGTTTTCCTGATTCCCCAACCCATTCCAGCTCCGAATGCCTCTCCTCTAATTATCTTTTGTTTATTTTGCAAAGATTTTGCACGTTTATGTGAGTACATGTTGTCTCCTCTGGTAAAATGTCAACTCCTTGAAGGCAGGCACTGCTTCATTTCTGTCCTTGTATACAAAGACAGTAGCACATAGGTGCGTAATAACTGCTTCTTGCCTGATCTTTATCATGACAGGAACTCAAGGCCTTTCCCCATACTGGTCGCCTTCTTCTAAATATTCTCCATCTTACGAGGGTCATTTCTTTTTGTTCGTTTTTAAAGACTTTCTTTAAAGGTCTCCCTTTCTTGCCCAGGCTGGAAGTGTAGAGACTAATCACAGGCCCAATCCTACTATTGATAAACTGTTTTCTTGTCCTTTATTCTCAGGGAGGTGATGCCATGACGTGCAAGTGACTTGGATTTAAGGGAGAGAAGGCTGTATAAAGTCACCAACCTCAATTTCTCTTCTGGAGTCATCTGGGACTAGTGGCCAGATATGGACTAGGACAACTGGCGATGGACCAGGATGTAGTAGGGTACCCTGGCCTTTTCAAGGCCTTTAACGCATCTCAGTTTGACCAAGGAAGCTCCCATTCAGTGATTAAGGCTACATAAGAAATAAAGCAAAGAATGATATCCTAAAAAATAATAATCCAAGAAGAAAACCCCCCCAGGGTTTCTGTCTAAAACAGCAAAAAAAAAAATGTTATTTATTGATTCTGAGACAATCAGGATCCAAACAATACCCAGATAAGGCTTGGCTTGGGACTATTTTTGACCAATTAATGAGAGCTAGAGAGATTTGGTGTTAAGGTTGGTCTTTAAGAGAAAACAACCAAAACAAAACAAAACCAGTTTTGGAGATTAAAATTTACATTCCCTTTGGGCAGAACACCAGCAGGTAAGGGTGGGATGATACCCTCTGAGATGATCCAGTGATTGATAAGCACTGGAGCTTCGGACCTGTTATCTCTGGCCTGGGTCAGTTTGTCCCTCCTTAGACAACCTAGGGACCTCCAGTTCTCGGGTCACAATATTAATGTCGAACATAGTAAGGACAGTGGTTAGCATAGCCACTGCAGCTCAGAACTCCAGAGCTCAAGATCTACCAGCTTCAGCCACCCCAATAGCTGAGCTTACAGGCTATTCCTCTAAACCCAGCTACCAATGTCACTCCTAAAGTATAGTGCCAAGAACTGAGTAAATGCTCCAGATGTATTCTGACTAGGGCAGAGTACACCTTCTCATTCCTGGAAGCTATGTCTCTTTTAATGCAAACCAAGATTGAATTAATTTGTTTTGTATCTGCTCCATGCTACAGAATTTGCTATTCACTAAAAGTCCCCTATATATTTTAGGAAAACTGCTGCTAACCATACTTCCTATATCCTGTGCTTGGGAAATTGATTTTTTTTTAACGCAGAGTTGCTCTCCACATACTTTATTAATAACTTAAATAATAAATAATAAAACAAAGACATTACAATAGTATAAGAAACATTACAGCAAAAATTGCTTTTAATCATCAATCTTACTGTGAACTCCTCCTCAATTCTGGAATAGAGTCCTACCTACCTACCAGTAAGATTGTTGACTCCTTTAAAAGTTGTCTTCTCTTAAGCAAAGTAGATTGAAGAACCTGTGCTAGCAGGTCATCCTGGGTGTGCTAGGGTTTTTGCTAATACATCCTATCTTGTACTTGTGAAACTGATATTTTTGAACCTATGTAAGACTTTACATTTATCTCTATTACATTTAATCTAATATTAGGCCTAGATGAGTGCTAAATCCTGTTCAGATCTTTTAAGGTCTTGACTTTCTATTCCAGGGCATTATTTACTCTCCTAATTTTGTGCAATGTTCAGATGTGATATGCCCACTACCTTAGCCTTTATCTGTCATTGATAAAAATCAGTGAATAGCACAGAGTCAAGAATGGGTTCCAGGTGCCCTGCATTAGAGATTTTTGGTAACATTAGAGATCTTTGGGGTAACATTGAACCATTAATGACCTCTCTTTGTTTTTTGCCATTCAACCAGTTCTAGCCAGATATTACCATCTGCCCCATTTCTCTCTCTCTAATCCACAAGCATGGCATGGGAAGCTGTATAAAATACTTACAAAACAAACCCCAGGAAGCCTATATCCAAAGTATTTCATAGATTTACCAGTCCAGTAATCCTGTTAAAAAAAAGGAAATAAGGCTAGCATGGCATGACCTGTTCTTGATAAGGCATGATAATATTTTGCTATACTGCTTTCTTTGCTATTTGTTCACTAACACATCCTACCATTTTGCCAAGAATCAGAGATGACACAACTGGCCTGTTGTTTGTGTAAGTCACAAGTCACTGGGCAAGTCACTTTGCTCTGTCTCAGTTTCTTCATCTATAAAGTAGGGAATATCAAGCTCCAAGGGTTATTGGGAGGATTAGATGAAAAAATATTAACAAGGCACTTGGCAAAATGTTTAATTTTATATAAAGGCTACTATAATTACTGTCACTAATATTTTAGAAAATCAGAATATTTGAATTTCTCAATGTCTGTAGCGCGTCTCTTATGGTCTTTGAAAGACGGACAGCGACTTCACTACCCTGGGCTGTAGATCCTTTGAGCATGCTAACTTAAAATTAACAGTGAAATTTGATTATTGCTGTCTTATTTCTTTCTATCTTGGCTTCAGAATGGTAGTAGTTATTTTCTTCTGACCTTTTCCAAACTAAAGATCATTTTCCTTGAAAGAGAACACAAAATCAAATTAGGAATTTAGTAGTTTCACCTTCTCTCCATCTTCTATACTAATCGGTTCACTCCAAGAAGCAATTCTAGTCTGTATTTGATTATCAAATATATTTCAACACATTTGTAATTTATATTATATTTAAATATATGTTGTATTTGTGCATATATACATATGCATACAGACATAATACATATACATATATATGTGTGTATATGCATATATGTGTATACTATATACATGTACACTTATGTTTATA
The DNA here is from genome assembly GCA_028658325.1 of Potorous gilbertii. Classification (NCBI taxonomy): domain Eukaryota; kingdom Metazoa; phylum Chordata; class Mammalia; order Diprotodontia; family Potoroidae; genus Potorous; species Potorous gilbertii. The sequence continues at coordinate 685,667,749 of CM053769.1, forward strand.
TATGTGTGTGTATATATAGCCTTTAACATCCATCACCAGCCTGAACATACTAAGTTAGGAATTGAACAGTTTCACTTTCTCTCCATCTTCTATAATAATCAGTTCACTCCAAGTTTTCCTGAAACTATTTTCTTAGGGCTGTTTCATGCTTTGCGGTCATCCTCTATTACTTAATTTGAGCTATCAGTTTCTTGTGTCTCTATATTGCTTTCTTTATATGCGTAATTTTCTCCCTTTCCTTTTCATCAAAATTGTTTCTTTGTGCTTTCAGAATTTCATTTTTAAACTTAAAAAAATCACTCTATCCCTCCCATTATTTCTTCCCAGTGAACAAATTTAAATAAATTAAAAAACAAAATAAGACAAAAAAAACCCCAAATTTCTCAATACATAGTTGTATAGTTGGGGAAAACAAACTCTCATATCCACCATGCCTGGAAAGAGATGTCTCTGCATTTTAATTTGATCAATTCAGAAAGATCTTTCTAGTTTCCTCTGAAATTGTCCATATCATAATTTCTTATAACACAATAATATTCCATTACACTTACATGCTACAGATTATTTAGTCATTCTACAACAGAAGGACAGCCCTCAGCTTCCAATTTGAGGATAACCTGAAAAGGGAAGGTGAAGGGATTAAAGATTTCTCTACTACCTACTATGTGCCAGGCATTGTGCTAAGCTCTTCACAAATATTATTTCATTTGATTTCATTTTGATTCTCACAGCAACATTCCTGGGAGGTAGGTGCTGTTACGGTCCTCATTTTATAGCTGAGGAAACTGAGGCAAGCAGAGATTACTTGACTTGCTCATGCCACAGTTAGTGTCTAAGGCTGAATTTGAAATCTCTTCTTTCTGACTCCAAGTCCAACAAATATTTTTCCTCTTTTTTTTTTGGTAATATTTTTGAAGTATAGGCCTAATAGAGATACAGCTGGGTCAAAGGGCAAGTAGAGTAAGAATTTCACTCTTGAGAGCATTCCATTATTTCCTATATTGACCTCCATTACTACTGGGCTAATTATTATATGATTGGTATGACTGATACACTATATGATACTGTATAATATATCAAAATATAATACAATGCAATATGATACAAAATGATTAACATAATATAACATAATACAAATCAGCAAGAGCAATTGATAAATAGTAAGAAAAGTCTATTTTTTTATATCAAAAAAATTTCAGTTGTAGGGCTTGGTTCTGGAGACATGGCTGTTTAGGTAATTCTGGAAAGTAAATACAAAGGTTTGTTTTTACACTTACTAGTAAAGAAATAACATATTGTTTTTCTCCATTGACTTAAAAACCCTCAATTTAAGTTACTGTCGAAACTAATAAACAGCTGACAACGAAACTCTTTAAAAGGAGACACTGGATATCATAAAACAGCATTACTCACAAATTCTGGAGGTGGAGGTAGGAAGGAGCATTAACAGTAAAACAAAATTTTATTACCTGTCCTGCTGTCTTTGCACAGCTCATGCTAAAAATGTCCACTCACCTGTTGCAAAATAAGAGAACATCTTTTCAACATTTCATTATACATAGCGCTTCTCATCACAAACTACAGACTATCTCAAAAGTTATTAACTTGCAGCCCTAACATTTTAAGGCCACTGCAGCGTAGTGATGATGGTTTATATTGCAAAGGAGAAATAAATCACTATATATATAATTTTAAAGATGTTGCTGGGCTTTTTGATAAGCTTACATCAAGATTAATGGGGTATTTTACTGGAAAGAAGAGGCTAATCCATAAAGCCTGTAGCAAGATGGTGGGCTGTACTCTTGTCTTTGTAAGTTGAATCTTGGTCACTACATACTTAATTCTTATAAGTCATTTAGGGTACCACTGAATGCAATAGTAGGAGTGCCATGACAGTATTAGCACATCCGCACAGGCATAATTCTGAATCTATTGAAATATTAAAGATTTGTCTCTTTCAATATCTATCCTTGACATAATTACTTGACTTGTCAAGTCATTTGATGACTATTAAACAACACTTGAAATGTGATGTCTTCAAGGGAAGAACAGACCTTTCCCAGGTATTCATGAGGACAGTCTGTTGTATAACCATTGAGCACAAGATGGCTAATTATCCTTACCTAATATATGATGTTAACACAACAGTGATTTAAATCATGCTATCCATAACATTCCCAACTATCTGTGTTACGTTGTAATGCCAATGCAGTAACCATAGCCACTGCTATGAATATGCATACATATTTCCAAGGTAGATTCACAAAATATAATAACCTCTCTTCCTCAAAGGCAAAACCAAAATATTTATTTAGAACATCACTATTAGGGTATCAGAAGGTAAGATTTAGCAAGATACTTATTGCCAATCCAGAGAGCACTGACTTAAGCATTCTATTAAGGCCTCCCCACAAACCAGTTCCCCTAGGCAAAATTCCTTTCTCCATCTACCCCTCCCCGCTGCTGCCTTCTCTCTCCCCAGCATTTTATTTTAGTCAACATTCTGTTGGGCAAGCTCCTCCTATTCTTTTTCTGTTGGGCAAGGTCCTCCCACAATGGACTCCACGTGACTCAGGCTGTATCACAGCTGCGAGCTGAGCCAGAGCACAAAACAGTCACATAGGCTTATTAATGGATGGGGAAGATCTTCCTATTCCATTAACATTACATATGTCAATCACTGGATAAACAGTACTTTCTGTGAAAATTTGCCTATAAGGAAGAATACTTTAAACAAACATTTATGGCATGGGATCTCATTGTCTATAGTCCCTTGGTCAAAGTTTTGAGCTCCCTTTTATGTGCTATCATTCCCCACTAAATTTGAGCTACTTTCAGTCAAAAACACTTCTCTTGTCCTTGTACCTGTTAACTCCAGTGTCCACCATATATTAAATGCTTCATATATGTTTATTGATTGATTACCTCCTCATAAAGACAAAAATCACTGTATAAACATCTATGTTGATTTCAACATCTGAAGACAAATCACACATGAGATTCAAATATAAGTATAATTAGTAAATCAAAATTCTCCATAACTTTTAAGGAGATTTTAAAATTGTTAGTGATTTGTACATTATGTTGATGTGTCAGCAGCCAACTGGTCAGGCAAGTTAGGATGCCCTCTCCCACTAAGGGACCTTAGCTCTAGAATAAGGTAGACAGCTGTTCAGTCCTACCTACCCTCTAAAGAGAGGAGTTATGCTCTTTCCTTCATGTCTTTTGCTCTTGTGACCCCACTAACTAGCCTTGGGGAAAAATCTTAGTTATGGTTTATGTCTTGGTTATCACCAAAAGGATTCCTTTGAGAAGTACCCAATGTACAAAGTAGATCGGGGATAAGATTGCTACTTCTCTTCAAAAGAAAAGGTTAGAATACAAAAATCAAGTCAAACCAGTTAGCATTTATTAAGTCTTTACTCTGTATTAGGCATTGTGCTAAAGACAAAACATGAAAAAGTAAATCATCATTTCTATTGTATTCTTGGGAGAAGTTGATGTTTAAAATATTAGAACATGAAACACTTAGTGGAACTACTGGACAGCCATTTTGCCTTCACTTTGGTTCTGCATCATCCAAACAACTCACTCCTTCGAATGTCCGTATTTTCTGTAGAGCAAGGGCATGGCATGGCCTGGGTTTATTCTCCTTATTTATGGGGTTATTTTCTCCTCTGAAGAGCACTATGCTAGCTACAGGGGATACAGCTTGGTCCCAGTCACTCAGACCTCTCTGTGACTTCACAAGGTAATTCCTAACCCTGGAAATATCCATCTCAGGATCGCCATTCTCATTTATGCTCAGGGAAAGAAATATAAAGCAGAAGAGCCAGCTAGGGCTTTGTGATCCAGTCTCAGGGTGCTCTACGACAGCCCAAATACTCACTGATATTTGTGAATTATTGCTGTTATTACCAAAGTATAGTGGGAGAAGGGGAAAAACCCCTTCTTCCTCAATAAGAAGAACTGTTAGAATGCCAAACCACATTTTCAGGTGAGGGGAAGAAGAGATGCAACCACAGAATTATAAGTATTTATTAAGCACCTTCTACATACCAGGAATTGTGACAGAAATAACATTGTTCAAAAAATCTTGTCCTTATCAATATTGACTAAGGTATAAAACACAGAGTCATATGGTTGCCAAAGATGTTTGCCCCTGACATACAAGATGACTAATTGCATTCCAAATGGAAGGAAGATTTCCTATATATAGATGATGAGGTACTCTATATTCCTCTGTTCATGAATATTTTGCTGATTACACCATCTTCCAGAAAGCTCAGCAATATCCACAAGTCCTTAGAAGAGACAGGCTTGTCAATCCATACTGGAAAAACCAAATAAATGAAAAATATCTGTTCCAACTGATATTCATTTTGGTGACCAGTCCTTCAGCTAGTCTACAAGTACCTATCTATCTTAAAGAAGCTTTGTAGATGGACGATAAGATGAGTCCACAAATAATTTGGAGGAAGACAAGCTGCACTGCATTTTTAAAACTGTTTAGTGTTTCCAACAATCTCAAACTTCTCCAACACAAAAACCCATCATTTAGTTTTTTAACACTTTTAATATTTATGAATATCCTTTGTTTTTCTGCCACTTTCATTTTCAATTATATTCTTCCCCCCCCCCCCCCCGTCAGTAAATCATCCCTTGTAGCTTGCAGCAAAGAATAGAAAAAAAAAAGCATTTTAGCATAACTAACCAACACTTCAACCAAGTCTGATATATGTGAAATCTTCCACATTCCTAGTTTACCACCTCTGCAAAGAAAGAAGGGTATTGCATTTCCTCATCTCTTCTCGGAAGTCCATTTTTTTTTCAAAGACTAAATTCTTCCAGTGAAAGAGGCAGTATCATACAGTACACAGAATAGTGGACTTGGAGTCAGGAAGACTGAGTAAGGTACAAATCTGTGATATATAGTAGATGTAACCATGAGCCTAGGGCAACTTCCTAAGGCAAGTCAATAGATCAATTGCTACATGTATCAGTTGAGGGACTTTCCATATAGATGAAATCACCACTCACAAAAATTGTGAGTTATCCAAGGGGCAATGAAAAGATACATGGTAGAGGTAAATAGGCTTCAGCATAACTCTAACTACTGCCTGCATGTGACAAGTGATATGAGAAGTAGCATCCAGGAAGCATGTGATTGAAAAAAGGAAGTAAGCCAGTCATATAGGTGGAGGTTTTTCTTGCCTTTTTCTTTAAAAAAAAATTATTTGTTAAATGATCAAGCATTCATTTTTCTCCTTCCCATCTTCCCTCACCTACTGAAAAAATAGGACAAAAGGAAGGAGGGAGGGATGAAGTAAGGGAGAGAAGGAAGGAAAGAAGGAAAAGATACAGAACTTGTATATCTCATAGGCACAGTCAAGCAAGACCTTTTCTCATATTCTTCATATCCAAAACTGCATTTTGTATTCATGTATTGGTAAGGGAAGGCAAAGAAATAAGCATTTACATGAGTAAACAGAGAATCCTGAAAATTTTTAACATTCATTTTTTAAAATTTTGAGTTCCAAACTCTCACTGTCCTTCTACCCATTTCCAACCCAATGATAAAATGAACAAAATGATATAATCATATATTTGAAATAATGGAAAACTATTTATTTTTAACATTCATTTTTTAAGAGAACCCTGAAAAAATTGTTTAAAAAGGGACATGTAGAGTTACAGTATTGAATTTGATTCTGCTACAGAGGATACCTACCAATACATCACAAAGCACAGATGGCATCAATATTAAATTTGTACTTTATGTTCTAGGCTAAGATAAACTTCAGGCCAACTCAAACTTCATAATTCCTTCAATCTTGGCACTTACATTTCTGTGTAGTCTTTTATATTGGATTTCATTATCCAGATTTCACCTAATCAGAACACAGTAAAGAATCAGATAACCAGAAAGCAAAGTAAAAAAGGCCTTTGCACAGTCTGCCCCAAATAAAAGTCATAAAGTCTATGCATTAAAACTAACATAAATTACCTTTGGAATGTCCAATCTAAACAACAGACATATTCTCAGAGAAAGAGGGAAGAACTTGGTAGAACACTCCCAACAAACATTGGGTGATAACAGCATGGACCTCTCAGGGTTGTTACAGAGATCATATAAGGTAATATTTGCAAGATGCTTAGCCCTGTTGCTGGCACATAGTAGGCACTATATAAATGCCAGCCGTTACTATTATTTATCATTAGCATCATTTCTCTGCACTAAGCCTGGCACAAGTTTAGGCTGAAACTGGGACAATCCTATGATATGATTGCGTATTGGAATGTTGGAGGCAGGATGCTTTAAGCCTATTAATGTATGTAGGGTTGACTGTCACTTAGTCACCACAGGGTAGCTTCTTCCCATTCCTTCCCACCATCTGTGATTGAAAGCACTTTTATAAAAAGACAGTGTCAGAATGTTTTCTGATGTTGGTGATCTTGAGACTATCCATCTTGTTTCTCAAAAAGCCAGTACAAGCATATGGCTCAATTGAGATGATTTACTTAGGTAGCAGAATGAGAGTGGATCAGGGAGTCAGGAAAACTAATGTACTCTTGAGAGTCTTGGGTTTTCCGCACTGTCTGTCTTTCTGCGTAAGTCCCTGGGGTTTAATTCTGTGGGAAGGGTCTTGGTTCTGTTAATGGTATTGCTGAGAGAAGGGGCTCTCTTTGTCTAGTCTGTGAGCAAGGGGAATAAACATAGGAGTGTGAAAGGGTTTCTTCAGAGGACAGCAGTTATGAATGTAGATTCTATCCTGTGTTAAATATGACCCCAGATTCGGGTGATTTGGTGGAATCTTGGAGAGGTTCAGTGTAAGCTTTTCTGTTTCATTACCACAGAGGGTAGATTTCACTGCTAGGATTTTGGGTCATGCTTAGTAACTGTTCTCAAAGGGCATGAGAGGACCAGGGAATGTTTCCTGAAGCAGTATTCAATTCAATTTGCTAAACATGTATTAAGCGCCTACTATGTGCCAGTCACTGTGCTAAGGGCTGGGGATACAGATAAGAGAAAGAGAGTCCCTGACCTTGAGGAGCTAACAATCTAATGGGGGAAGCAAGATGGCAGAAAAGGAAGCTGAAAAATGAGAATGGGAAGAAGAAACAAGCTACGGATGGAGGATGGAGAGGATTCAGGCCCAGTTTGCTCACTTGCCCATGGCAACACCAGGTCTACAGATTCTCTTCCTTCTAATAGGAAAGAAAAGTCCTCAAGCTCAAATTTAGTGTCTACATATTATTTTTACTTTCTTTACATGCAATTCTAATGAATTAATTCAATTCAACAAACATTTATTAAAGTCCTAGAACATGCCAGAAGACAGACAGTGAGCTATATATAATGAAAAGAGAAGTTGACCTCTGAGTTAGGAAGTTCAAGTTTTGCTTCTGATATATACTGGATCTATGACCCTGGACAAACCACTTAACCTCTCAGTGGTTTAGGCAAGTCTCTCAGATCTAAATTAGAGAGTAGGTGCTGACCTGTATTGATAGAGCTCCCTCACTAGGAGCTATCAATATTCATGCAATCACACATCTGGTAAAATAAAAATGTATCGGATGCTATGAAAAGTTCTGGGGGTACAAAGAAAATTAAAATAATTTCTTGCCTTAAAAAGTTAATAATTCTACAAGAGAAAAATAATAGATAAGGATGTATCATGCAATATGCTATAATTTTGTGAGAAGGGATGAGCCCTACAAACTGGGGGAATCTGAAAATTCCTCATGAAGGTGAGAAACTGAGAAAGGAAGGGAGCTAGGGCGGAAGGGGGATGGTGGTGATGATGGTCAGGAGGGTCCTTGAGACCAAGGAGAGCAGGGAGGATGTTCCAGGAATGAGACAACCTTGGCAAAAGGCCCAGAGGGTGAGAGAAGGCAAATCATTTACAAGGATCAGAAAGTAGGTCAGTTGAGCCAGAATACGGAATTTGTAAGGGCTGTAATGTGAAATAATTCTGAAAGGACAGGGTGGAATAAAAATGTAAAGGATATTAAGTTGTTAGAAGATTTTATGTTTATCTTGAAGGCAAGATGGAGCCACTAGAGCTTCCTGAGAAGTGAACCATCAAAATTAATCAATAGAGTTTTGTTTTAAGAATATGCATTCGGAATACCACTGCTAGCTCTCTATTCCACAGACATCCAAAAAAAGGGGAAAGGACCTATTTGTACAAAATCATTTACAGCATTTCTTCTTGTGGTAGCCAAGAATTGGACATCAAAGGGATGCCCATCAGTTGGGGAATGGCTAAACAAGCTGTAGTATATGACTGTGATAGAATATTATTGTGCTAGATAAGAAGTGACAAGCAGGACGATTTCATAAAAACCTGGAAAGATTTATATGAACTGATGCATAGCGAAGTGAACGGAGCCAGGAGAAGGCTGTACACAGTGACAGCAATATTTTTCCATCAAGAAATGTGCCTGACTTAGCTATTCTCAGCAATATGATGATCCAAGAAAATACCAAAGAACTAAAATGAACTGTACTATCCTCCCCCAGAGGGAGAATTGGTATTGACTGATTACAGACTGAAGCATGCCATTTTTCATTTTCATTCGTTTTTTTCTTTTAACTGAGTCTTTTTATGCAAAATGAGCAACATGAAAATATTTTGCATTTAAAAAAAAGAATAGTCACTATGTGGAGAATGGAGTGGAAAGGGGAAGCCAGGAGTCCAAGAGGGTCACACAACTGATACCTGAAATGGGATTTGAACCAAGACTCCCTTACAACAAAGCTAGTGCTAATCTACTACATCATTGTGCTGATTGAGGGTATCCAGAATTTCTGGCATACTTTAGTTTTATAAGCTCCTTTCTACATGTTTCTATTTTTGGTTGCCTTTAATCAGGTGATACGATGATCAAGCTTTTGTTGCAACTCAATTGACCAATCAATATTTGCTTAGGTGCCAATTATGTGCTAGGTACTGTGCTAAGTGCTGGGGATACAGAAAAAGTCAAAAGATAGCCCCTGCCCTCAAGGAGTTTACAATCGAAGAAAAGTCTTGATAATAAAATATTCTTTCAGTCCATCTAGACAGGAGTTCAATAGTTTTCTCAATCCACTTTTGCCATAGGGATATATGATACCTCAACTTAAGGATGTTCTTTGACCATTTTACATTTCCTCTATGACTCTTATGATGGCAACAGCTTTAATATAGATTGTTGTGTCCAATTTAGATCTGAGAGACTTGCCTAAACCACTGAGAGGTTAAGTGGTTTGTCCAGGGTCATAGATCCAGTATATATCAGAAGCAAAAATTGAACTTCCTAACTCAGAGGTCAACTTCTCTTTTCATTATGTCTTCACATTTTCTACCAAATTTGTGGGGGAATATTTTCATTTATAATAGCTATACTAAATGGTCCCTTTTTACTAGTTGGGTTCAGTAGCACGAAACAAAAAAAAGGGCTTTAAAAAACTGATCAAGGTATTGCTTTCTCCTCCTTGGAAGTATTCGAAACATTGTCATTGCTTTTGTTACCCAAATCATCATTGGGTAGAATTTCTGGAGGGGACAGTAAGCTAAGATTGTTAATAATTTTAGAACTCTTAGGTTTTTTCTCTTTATATTTACATAATTCTTGAGCTCCCACTCTTTTCATCTAGTTTAGGTTTAGAGATGAATTTGTTTTAAGTAATGACTTGCATTGATCTGCAATATGTTGTGTAACTCAGAAATGCAAGAAGCAGTGTACAACCCTTGGTTATGGCGGGTAAATCTGTTCCCAGTTTTGTTATGTAATACTGGCACATAATAAAGACATACATGTCTTTATCCATTTTGGTAGTCAGTGCCATATGCACCAAAGTGGTTCCCTAAGGTGGGGCATTGACGTTTATAGTTTGTTCTGGACTATCTAGCCTTTTTATGGTACTGGAATATGAAAATGAGTCACTTGCTCCACTGTCATCTGTGGCAAGCCAATCATTGCAAAAGTTCTGAGTAGAGGAATCCTGCAATTCTGTATTGTTCTGTTTCTTTGGGTCTTAGGATTGGTTACATAATGTTAATCAGGATGCCCTGACAATAAATATTACTACTGGAGCATGGTTTTCCGGCACTTGAGAATTCCTATCTACCCTTCTGTGCTACTGTAAGAATCTCAGGGTACAGCGTTCATTAACGTGCCTGGAAATCTACTTTGTTACTCTCTGTGGACAACAGCTTTGAGGAAATGGAACATGGATCAGGAGTTCACATAGAACCAATGAATGAGAGTGATACTTTCAAATATTTGGTTCTCCACATGCAACACATATTTAGTATAGTTATAAAAAACTACGTACAGGTTGTATACATACATACATACATATACATATATACATATATAGTTGCTTGTTTGTTTTGTTTTGTTTTTGGAGAGGGGGAAGGCAAAGCAAGTGGCGTTCAGTGACTTGCCCAAGGTCATACAGGTAGTAAGTGTCAAGTGTCTGAGGCTGGATTTTGAACTCAAGTCCTCCTGACTCCAGGACCAGTGGTCTATTCACTGGGCCACCTAGCTGTCCTGAGCCTGTATATATTAAGAAACTCACTGACATTTTGAAATCAAAATTCAGTGGAAAGACTATGTTTAGAGCAGGGGTGGGGAACTTGTGGTCTCAAGGCCACATGTAGCTCTCTAGGTCCTCAAGTGTGGCCCTTTGACTGAATCCAAACTTCACAGCATAAATCCTCTTAATAAAAGGATTTGTTCTGTATAATTTTGTCTCAGTCAAAAGACCACACCCAAGGACCTAGAAGGCCACATGTGGCCTGGACGCTGTGGGTTCCCTATCCCTGGTTTAGAGCAACAGACATTTCTGCAATGCCAGTCTTAACAGACACCTTTCTAATGGTAAAATGGACAGCAGTGGTTTTAGAAAATATCCAAATAAACACTCACATATTAACAAAATATAAACTGCATCATCCCAAAGTATATATAGAGAGATTGACATTCTCATCAAAAAGAACTGATAAATGTTCTCCCACTACATAACAGCAAAAAGTTTACAAAAGTACTTCTTGGACATTTCACAGAACAATAAGGCTGATAACAGATGTATCCCTGGATCAGATGTAATAGATAGTAGGTTATTAGTGGATAGAGACTATGAAACAGCTGAGATCTAAGAACAGAATGAAAAGGACATTTCTGCTCAACATGCACATAAACTCAATCAATAGTGCATCGAAAGGGAACATTAAGGAAATGATTGAGTCGGACTTTGTTTACAAAAACAGAGACTGCTCACGCTATCAACACAACGGCTGGATCACATAAGTCATTCCTTCTTCCTACTTTTCTCTTGGGTTTCTTGCATAGTGTAGCAAGATGTGTATGTGTATGTGCATGTGCATGTGTGTATGTGCATGTGTGTTCCCAAGTGGGCACTCATGGGAGAAGGGGGAAATTCTCTACTCACTAGCAGCAATGGTGTGTTGTGGCAGAAGTATGATATGTTTGCACAGAGCCTGGGAAGGAAAGGGAAAGGTATTACTTCCTGAATCCCAATCCTCTTTTAGAGGAGGGAGAATTCCCAATTCCCTAAATAGCATGATTGTAGAATTTAGCCTCTTGCAGAGAAAGATTTCCAGGACAACAGCACCACATCTCAGAGTTTCCTTGTGGGTAACTCCTGTTTCAAAGGCTACCGAGTTCAAAAATTCTACTTATTGCATCTTCTAGTGAGAGATTTCCAAATGCCTTCTACTTTTTTGGAGAAGGAAGAAGGAGGTCCACATTGTTCCTGATTAACATCGTACTTGAAATCCAAAGCAAGGGCTCCTACTCTTTTTAAAAGAACATAGCGACACCCTGACCAACCATCTCAAACTAAGCCCGAAGCTGGAAGTGTACAAATGATAGCAATGGGAACAACTGTTCAAATCCCTCAGACCACATCTTGCCGAGTGCAGTAGATCAAAATTCATCAGAGACTGGAGAATGAGCTCAGCAATATGTAGCAATCTGAGCAGTCCTGTAGCATCAGAGGTATGAATTGCTTCTTCTTACAATCTCCTAGCCCAGGGGTGGAGAATCTGTGGCCTTGTCTAGGTCCTCAGGTGTGGCCCTCTGACCGAGTCCAAGTTTTATAGAACAAATCCCTTTATTAAGGGGATTTGTTCTTGAAGTTTGGATTCAGTCAAATAGCCACAGATATTCCCCATGTGTATGCCTCTCACCATGTTTGCCCTGGTCACTCTATGTTGTACCTCTCTTCTCATGAACATGACATTTATAAATTCTCACAATTAGTACTAAGGGCATTTGTGTGCCCAGGTTTATTGGGAAGATGTTTCACTGCCACTTTTCTTACTATACTACTGTAGTAAATTATCATGCTTTAATGTGCTGTTATGGATAAGCATATTTGCAAGAGCTAGTGAACTATAGTTTTAGAGGTAAAAATCCAAGGAGTACCTTGAACACGGAGTATTCACAATCTGTGGAATCTCATCCTGTGAGTTGGGCAATACTTCCAGGAGCTAAATGGAAATTACAGAAAGTTCATTCATAAAGACCTTGAACTTATTGATTGATGCAGACTTTTCCAAAGAAATAGTAGAAACTGCAACATATAGCAAACTTTTAGTACCTACCAAATGCACATGGAGTTAGAAGTATACACCAGAATCTGTTTATTCTTCATAAAGTAACAGATGACAAATCTCTATAATACAAATACAACTCCCTCTCCACAACCTTTGAGAACTCAACAAGTAAACTATGTTAGAATTGGATCAAGTTTATTGACAAAACCATCGCTCAAAGTCATGCTGATCTAACAATGACCTACAAAAATTTAATAACATTTTAAAGAGATATCATCATACTGAACACTCATAACTTCTAAATTTAAAAAATACAGAGATAGTAAAAGAAATTAAAATCAGGCAGGAACAGTAAGAAGTAACATATTATAGCTGAAACACTGTCTACTTCCTTGAGTCTAGAGAAAACAAGCTTAGATCCCCAGACTTCCACTCAATTAGAAAGAAAAACAAACAAAAATAATTTTATCTACCTGTGCAATAATCTATCAAACATTAAACACAAAAGAAAAAGAGTAGTCTCATGACTTGTTCCTTGGCCGGTTCTGAATGAACTCCACTGAGCGGAATGAGAAAACAAAAATATTCTCACATAATTATTATGCTTCAGGGTTTTCAGGATGCCCCCATTTGATCCTTAAAACAAAACTGTTAGGTCCATGTTCTTATTAACTGAGGCCCAGAGATCAAATGACTTACCCAGAATCACGTAATGAAGTGTTCTCTGAAAGTGATTTCTATCCAAGGTCGAGTTCCAAGTCCAACATTTGATCCACTATACTCTACTCTGTGTCTGAGGTAGAATGATATTCAGGTAATTTGGTATCTTAGCCCAAAGTTTATTAATAATAGCAAATTATAAGTGAAAAGGTCCCAGTGCTTTATATACCTTAAAGGGACATAAAAATGCCAGCTATTATTTTTTATTATTATTCTTGGCAGTCAATTAGACAGCTTTGAGAACTGGATGAATGAAAAGCGTTTATTAAGCACTATGTGCCAGGTTCTGTGTTTGGCACCCAGACAGACGTACAAAAATCAAGGTGGTCCTTGTTCTCAAGAAGCTACATCCTCATAAGGGGAGACAGTACTTACAGGGGAGTGGAGGCTAAGGAGTGGTGTTTTGGTTTAGGAAGACACAGAAATGGGGAATGGAGTTATAGGGAAGAGGGGAAGAAGGAGGAAAAGTTTGGAGGATGGGCTCAGGGGCATGGCATGAAGACACATGAAGTGACAGTTGATATTTAGGAAGGATATAAAACCTTTTAAAAAGAAAAGATAGGGAATCAAAAAGCCCAGCGATTTAAGACTATTTATTTGCAGAGCAAACAACCAAACAAACCTTAATAGGCCCTGAGGGCATCATTGCATTGCAGCCCAGCACAATAATTGCTGTCCATAAAGCAGTATTGTGCAGTGGAAAGGAAGTTGGACTTGGGAATTAGGAGACTGGGTTCCAATCCCTGCCCTAACACTTACTTGTTTTTAAGACCAAGCTTACGTAACTTCTCTGATTCTGCACTTTCTCATCTATTTAATCATAAGATCATGAGTCTACTGCTGAGGACATCAGACAATCTTCAGTATAACCGCACTACCACCACCATTTTACACCAATAAAACAACTGCGGTTCAGAGAGTCAAAGAAACTTGCCTGTGGTTATAAACAGATTGTGAATGTCAGAGGTTGGCTCTGAAGCCAGATCTTCTAACTCCCGGACTGGTCAGTACTCTTTTCCACTGTACCACGATGCCTCCCATGATTAATCAATAAGCTTTTACAATGTATAGTTGGAGATAAACTACCTGCAGGGTCGTTGTGAGGAAAATTCTCTTTAGAAATTAAAGTCACATATAAGTGTTAATTGATGATGATGAGTATCAACACTGACGTTTGGGTCTAGTTTACAGACGATGTAGAAGCTGCATTATTTTCCATATTTCTGAACCATTGAACTACAGTAATGACATGATTGTCATATCATCCATATTGTTGTGCTAGAATTCATGAGTACATATTTGAAAAGAATGTCAAAAATGACTATAAAATCTTGCCAGTCTTTTTCTTTTCAAGGAATGTTACAAAAGTGATTATGGCAAGTGTTCTACCTAGCCAGTTTTCTAATCCATCAGATATTATTTCTGAGGTATCCCCTTGGACCTGATTGTTTTGTCCAAAATTTGTTTATCTTAATGCTCCCATAAGAGTTTGTATTAATTACATTGACTCTGTGATTAAATTTGATAATATTAATAAAAAGACTGTACATTGTATTGGTTACTTTCTCAAATGTCCCAGGGGTGGCACTCTAGGTCCTCGAGTGTGACCCTTTGACTGAAAGCCACATGTGGCCTTGAGGCTGTAGGTTTCCCACCCCTGGCTCCGATCATTTATTAATCCAAATGCTCATATCTGGGGATCTATAGTTGTTACTATGTTGCTAGTTCTGGATTTAGCTACATTTTTCTAATCTAATAGCATTTGAAGCCAATATGGTACAGTGGGAAAAGTATTTGATTTGAAGGGAGAAACCCTCGGTCCAAATTCTTGCTTTGCCACTCCCCACATGTGTGACCAGCTCCCGTATGTTCTCTGAATCTCACAGTCTTTATGTGAAAAACAAAAACAAAAACTTGGACTAGCTGGCTCTCTAAGATTTCTCTAAGTTTTAAAACTATGATCCCATGAGTTGTAAAAAGTTTGTAGTAACTTGGTTGTTGTGGGGATCAAATGAGATAACACCGTTAAAATATTTTGTAAACCTTGACTGTATACATGTCAGTTATTATATTAGGTTTTCTCTCTTGGAAGGAATAAATAGGCTGCAGCATATTTCTAATAATGACTTTTGCACAATTAATGATGTAAAGTATATTATCTATGAAACATATGATCAGAAGAAGAGGTAGACTGACTGTGTTTTAACAGTGATGGCTGGTGTGCCAGTGGTAGAAGGGAAGACTGTTCTGTCTGAACAGATTTTTACCTTATAAAGGTTAGTTTTTATATAAACATTGTTAAAGATGAAGCAATATATGCAACTGAACTTTAAGTACATTTATCATTTAGCACAATACTTGTCATTAGCCAGTAGAAAAGTATTTTATATCATAAAAGCCTATTCATTTTCAATGATTGGTTAGATGACTAAACACTTTTTAAAATGAATTTCTTTTTCTTAGAAAAATACTATTTTCTACTATATATTTTTGTGACTGAGCATTTCTACTTTATTCTTGTTTTAAATGAAAATACAGAAATAAACAATTAGAAACAGATTTAAGACTGTTTGTATGGTGATAAGACAAGCATGGAAAACTTTTGTTCAAACCAAAAAGACTAACATCAAAATCAAACTTATATGTCATTACTATATGTTAAACGTCTTCAACTTGGCAACTTATTTCACTAAAATGTTATTTATTCAAAGAATTATAAAATAAAGAAATGTAATATTAAATCTTGCAGATAATAGTAAGCATATGACATCTTGTTGAACACTTCTTTAAATTCCTATGGATTGTCCCATAGAATATTTTTAAATATTTGATTATTAGTTTTATAATTTTACATTTAGTGCTTTTGCAATTATGGGTAGAATAAAGTGTATGTTTTGTAATTATAACTTCATGATGTAAATTTTAATTTGCTGTATTTGAGAGGTAAAACAAAAAACACTGGGAACAACTGACTAGAAGAAAATATACCATAAGTTCCCCTGTAAAAGATCCATGGGATAGCATAAAAAAGGGTAGAAACACAGGATAAGAGGGAATAAATGAATTGAATTCTGCACTGATGGAAGGGAGTGTCTACATAAATGAGAGCAAAGATCCACTGAAATACATTTTTCTCATTGTATTAGGGCAATTAATATAATGCGTTCAATTACACACATGAACTATTGTTGAAGTTCCGTCTGTATTTATATAGATCATTGTTAATCTAGATCAAACACAGGGATGAAAAGCAACACGGCACAGCGGAAAGAACGCTGTTTCTGGATTTAAAGGCATTGGGTCGGACAAACATTTATCAAGCATGCTACACAGAAGTGACTGCATACTAGGGTTACCGTGATGAAACAAAACAACGTTGACCTTGAGGGAGCTGGAAAGAAACAAAACAAGACAAACAAATAAGTATAATACAGGGCAACTAGAGGGGGCAAAAACCCCCACTAACAACTGGTGTGATCCTGGAAGAACTGTTGCCTAAGCCAAGCCCTGAAGGTAGACAAGAATTCTGAGTCAGAAGTGAGAAGGAATGAATTTCAGAAACTGGAAAAATGTACAGAGGTCGGGGAGGGAAGATCCAATTCAGAAACAGCTAGCAGTTGATTTTGGCTGATGGTTCTTACACGGGACAAGTATGAGGTTTGGAAAAGTATATTACAATTAGATTACAAAGATATTTAAGCACCAAACTCAGTTTATATTTTATCCTAGAGTTCTTGGGAAGCCATTCAAAGTTTTTGAGCAAGTAACATGGTTGGGCCTTTGCCTTATAAATAATAAGCCATGTTGAAGACGAATTGGAGATGGGAGATATTGGGGTTAGAGACCAATTAAGAGGCTCTCTCTCCCTGTACCTTAACTCTAAACCTATCCTTTGCCCTTATTGTAGCATCTCGTCATTCCATCCCTATCTGCTTTTTCCAATTTTCATCCCACCTCATTTTCCTTCCTTCCAAATCTGTAGTGAACCAGTTCAACTGTACTTTACCCTGAATCCCTCATTCCTTTAACCACTCTATCATCATTCTTCTAACAAAAACTTTTAAACCAACTGATGCCATAACTGCATCTGAAAGTATATACTACATTCTACTTTGGTACTTACCCACTTATCTAGTGAGAGGAGGGAGGTGAGTTCATCATCAATTCTTTGAACCAAGACTGGTCATTTCAATTAGTTGGTTGGTTAAGGTCATTCAGTTTAGCAATGAAGAGATTATTTGTAACCTTCCAGAAAGGACATAAGTTAAAAGGTGGAGTCAAAGGCCTGATTGCCAGGCTTTGAGAAATTAAGAGGGATTTGAGGAAGTACAGACAATGACTTGTAGCAAACATTTTTTTTTAAGTTTGGCAATGAAAGACAGGAAAAATATAAAATGCTAGTTTTAGGGGGTGGCAGAGTAATAGAAAATTTGAATTTTTTTTTAAATATAAAATTGTATTCCTGGGTTTTGTATTCCCTAGCTCCTTGCCCAGATGTGGCTACTATGATGATGGAAGGAGACTCTGGTAGACACTATGTCAGAGCTCACTCATTGGTGATATCTTTTGGATTTGTCTTTTTGGGATTGTTTTTAGAGGTTTCTGAGAAGTCAGAAAAGAACAATTCACAATGCATCTTGTTCCCAACACTCAGAAGGATGTACAAAGGCAGAATTAAGGGTCTTGTATGTGGCTGCCTCTCTTTTGTCACAAGAGAGACAAACTTGTCTGAGAACTTGCAAACTCAAGTAACCATGATGAGGATCAGAAGCTAAGGAGTGAGGCTTTCCTTGGAGTTAGAACGATGGGACATGTTGGTGAGATTAATCTGTGTGAAACCCAGATTAGCCCCAAATGAGCTATCTGCCAGGTAAGCTCGTGGACAATATCTTCTCAGGAGATGGTTGAACTTAGGGGCGAAGCCAGCATACTCTCCATTGCAGGAAGTCAGGGAAGCTGTTTCCTTATAAATGATTTGTTTTCCCAGTTGTTTATCCTTATTGTATTATATGTGAACCTCTTTCCCCTTTACATAAAAGGAAATCCAAGGTGTTCTAAATACACATCTGGCGTGATTAATGGTGGCAGCAGGCAGAGATTTGGGAAGAGGTTTTGCTCTCAAGATAAACACATTCCTGCTTCAGTGGTTGAGGTACAAGGAAGGAAGAACAGACACTGGTTTTATTAGGAAATCCCAGAAGCAGTGGAAGTATATTGTTACACTACCAGGTAAGCACAAGTTTCTACTAGCAGAAAAGTCTATAAACTATACCTTATGTGTATATACATATATATATATATATATATACCCCAAAACCCAGAGAAAAGGGAGCCATGCTGGGGAAGGAGGTGAACACACTGCCTGGGGTTTGCCCCCACTTTGTAAACCTTTAAAAGGAAGTATTTCTTAAATTCTTTATGTTCCCTCCAAGTGAGAGGACTCACACCTAAAGCAAGATCTGCAGTTACCAACCTTGTTCCTCTGTATCACCTCCCCCACCACCACCCTAGTTCATATTTTGATGGGGCATCCCATAAAGGCAAATGATCCTCCTCTGAAACTCCAAATGTGGAGAAATGCTCTTTATATGCTACATTCCATTGAAATTTTTTTTTTATTATATCAAGTGTTTTTCTGGATTTGTTTTTTTTCTGATACAATGCCAGGCTTGCTTTAGACAGAGGAAGTGGGATTTTTCCAGAAATGACCTTGATAGTACAAGGCAAAGGTAAGCAAATTTGCCCAGAACAATTCTTCATAAATGTGATCATTGTTCTTAGTGTGGCAAAGAGTAGAGTAGGACCCGTATCTGTAGAGAGGCTCCATGTGTAGCAAGGGGGCAGCTGTCTTGAAGGCCAACTAGATATCTCTAGCTTCTTCTCCTCCCGCCCTTTTCCAAGGGAGACATTCCTGTCAAAGGGGAAGCAGAAGGTTGGAGCAAGAGGTTACTACCCCGTTTTCCTTAGAAAGAGGGATGTCAAGCTAAAAGCATATTTTTCTGCTCTCTTAAAGACTGTTTGTATAGGTAATACGATTTTGTTCCATCTAATTTCTGATTGCTTTATCATTTGAGGGGAAGGGGAGACCCCAAGCTTGATACCAAAACTTGACATCCTTTCCCACCTACTACCAGTTCCATAATGAACACAGAGAATAGCAAAGAAGCCCATTTATCCAAAGTGTAACAAAATAGAAATCAGAGAAGGTAATATACAGAATATATACCAGACAATACAGACTATAGGAACTCTCCCATTAAGAGTAAGATAACTCAGCTCTACAAAGAGAGAGTATCGTGGATCTCATTCAATGAGAATATTTCCTGAAGCCTCTACAGTAGGAATCTAAGAATAGGGACACAAGGGAGATTATCAGCACCTGTCATGTCTTTCCAGAGAATTTTCCTTCAGCAACTTTTAGCAGGGTTGGCCTTTTCCATCTCCTTTTTCAAAGTGGAAAGCCAGGGGTGCCAGAAGCTATTGAAGCTTGAGGAAGACTTGAAGTCTGATGAGCCCCAAAGGGGAAGACTCTTGCTTGAAGTATGCCAAAGTGGGGATTGGCTGAGAACTGAAGCTCTCAAATGGGGCAGCGCCTGTATCTCCAACAATAATGAAAAAGGCCCATGCCAATGGGATTTGGGAGAGATTCCTTCAACCTCTTTATTTTAAGGATGAAGAAACTGAAGTTCAGAATTTAGGAGAGTTATTCAAGATCATAAGAGTTAATAGTGGCAGTCACTATTGCCTTCAAAATTATGCTAAGTCACTGTACTATAATGGCTCAGAAAGAGCACCTACTGGATTTAAAATGTGGCTGAGCCCCGAACTGGTAAAATAGTCATCACTTGGTTATTCTCAGATATAGACATTTGGAATGAGGGTGACTTGAACATCTGGGAAGGTGTCCAGTGTTATTTCTAGCCTCCTTTTGACTACCAAACTTACCAAAGAGCCAGAGAAATATGAAAGTCTGATGGGGAATATTAATGTGAGCAGATATAGATAGGCCAAGCAGGAATGGATGGATTGGAAAACTGGGTAGGTAGAACATTCATCAAAATTATACATATAACATTCCTTAAAAAGAAAAGGGCTATCTAGGATTTTACTGAGACACTTCTGACATCACAGCGTCAAATCTGTACTCATAAATCCTAGCACAATCATATGACAGTTATGAAATCAACTATTCATGCACATGCCATATTACAAAAGTTTAGTTGATCAGAAGTTAATCAACATCTTGAAATATGATTATACCAAGAATGCCAGATCTAAAAACTCTGACTGTACCATACTCCATTAATAACCTACATAATCAACCCAAATTTCAGTTCCAAAAATGGTGATATGAGTAGGATTCTGCCTATCTGCCTTTTTGGAAAGCTTTGTTTCCAATCCTTTGGAAAGTTCTTTTGAGACTCTGTCTAAACCATCTCTAATGTCGCTAAAGCAGTTGTTCAGGAATTAATATTATAATTATTAATATTATATAAATGTCAGTTAAGTTTATAAAGCACTTTACATTCATCAACTAGTCTGTCTCACTAACAACCCTGTAAGGTAAATATTTCTGGCATAATTATTCTCATTTTTTCAAGGAAACTAAGGCTCAGAGAGATTAAGAGAAAATTTCCCAATTATATTAAGTAGCATATGGCTACATTTGAACCCAAGTTTTCTTGACATCTAGATCAAAGAAGTCTTTAGGGGAAATATATCTCTAAACCCTCTTATCAACAAAAGAAAAACAGAAAAAAATCACTGAATTGAGTATGTAACTAAAAAATCAAGTGTCCTTTGCCCTCCCTTCCCTTTTCTCAATAGCTCCCCACTGCCCAGATCACATAGTGCCACAGAGGACCCAAAAGAGTAGGTGCCATGGGGTGCCCTTCCTCTGAGTATTCTTGCCAATGGCCTTCCCTTCCTCTCAACAGGTTGATGACCTCCTTTGGAGACAACTGAGAGTTAGTGCCCTACCCTGGTCTTACGGGCCATTCTGAGTTCTATCCCTCCTATGCAGATCATGCTATTTGAATGACTACAATCAGAAATGATGAGACTATCAGTCCTTACCATCTGCCCTGCCACTACAGCTTACAAACCGCGTACTGCCATCGCACCTACCAAGGAACTAAAAGAATCTCTACGTAATCCCATCCAGCCTGCAGTTGAATGTTCCTTTAAGTGTTGTTTCTTCCAACTAGAAAGTGAGTTCCTTGAGAGTAGGATCAATTAATATTTTTTTTATTTATAGCCCCAAAGTTCAACAGTGTTCAACACAATTTAAGGGCTTAAGAAATGTTCATTCATACACAATGTTATCTCTATCAATTGTTATAAGCTTATGACCAGGCACTATGTAAAAATTTAAAAGATAAACAGCTTTTACACAACATCAGCAATATGCTTTTATGTATTGTATATAGAGGCAGGTTTTGTACCCTTATAATTGATAGTGATAATTGGCAATTTAAAACCAGTGACAGCCAACAGCTAGCCACAACTGAATCCTACCATCTCATTTTTTTGTGACTGAGTGATGTAGGATTAGACAATAAAAACCTGAATCATATTCAGCAATAGCTAGACCTTTATTGAGGTAACTTGGTTTGATATTGGTTCTGAAAACTGTGACCTGATTATCTTAGTAGTATTAGAAAACCACAAAATTGATTGAAAGAAGGACAATTGGGATTATTGTCCCTGGGGGAAACAGAAAAGAGTAATTGATAATCTTCACTGTGGTCAGTAAAAGTACATGAAGAATCACTATAAAGATGATAACCAGGTATCTACCCAACAAACAAGAGATGACTGTTGTGACATCACAAGGATAATGTCTTGACTTTCTAATGAATTGTACTGAAGTGGCACAGAGCTGCACAAAAATTCACTCTCTCCTCCACAGTCATCAGTCGAGTGACAAGACATAAGCCAAGACAATTGGCAATGGCCCGAAGATTAATGTAAATTGCAGGAAGGATGTATGTCCTGACTGTAAGACATTTTTATACTAATCAACTGCTGAAATGATTTGTGAAAATCCTTTTTTCTTGAAGACAAATCAAATAATCTTTCAAATTTGGCTTAACTAAGGTGAAGGGGTAATTTAAGAGAAGAACTTTCTTTTAACAGAGGCAGGGACTGATATATTGGGCACTTGCACTTAATACCCAACTTAATATTTATTTATTCTATTTGCTTAATAGAACAAAGTTTGCTGCTGATGACAAGTAGAGTGAAAAAAACCCAATAATTTATTTTAAAAGATGAGATTTCAAAGTTATGTTTATAAATTCTATTAATGAGCTAGCATTAATACAGTGAAAATCAAGCCAAGCAATTCTAAAGGACAAAAAGTGCCACCACAGTTATCATGTAAGAAAGTATAGCTATCTAAATACAACAGATTTAGTGCCTTACAGGAACACTAAACACATTGAACTTCAGGAATTATATACTCTCATAGAAGTACTATAAGCAAATCTGTTTTATGAGGCTTTTTTTTTTATATTCTAGTAATTAAACGACTTTGTACAAGGTTCAAGAAATATACCAAAAGCATCACATTTAAAGATCTGATATGAGATTGAAGTTGTTTAAAATGAATATTATAAAAGTCATTGATAAGGGGTCAGTTTTTAATCGCAGTACTACACCTCGTGTAGAACATACTAACTACAACCAAATTAAAAAACAAACAGTCCAAAGGAAAATAATTATTAGTAATTATTGAAAAGCTCAGAATAAGTCAGAGAGCAAATATATATAACAAAGTAGAAAGCACACTGGACTAAGAGTCACAAGGCCTGGGCTCCAGCCCCAGCTTTGTAATTTATAGAATCAGTATTAGAACTGAAGGTACCTCACAGCTGTAGTCCAACCCATTACTCACAAGCTCTTGAGGCCTCAATTTCCTTCTATATAAAACCTTTAAATAAAAACCTAAAAAGATTGTTTTAAGGCCCAAATGAGACATACAAAAGTGCTTTAAAAATTGTTAAACATGATACAGATTTACATTTGTACTTATCAGAAAGACAGCAACAAAAATGTTGAGTAGCCTGTCTTATCACTAACAGATCTTCTCACAACTACCAACAATTATTTGGTTGAAAACACAGGACAACGAAAAGAACAATTTTATTGCCTTTAAGTACATGAAGGGATACTCAGAAATCATAAAGCATTCATTCAATAATGGGGACAGGAGAAGAAAATGGAATAAGCATTTATAAATTGACTACTATGTGCTTAAGCACTTTACAAATATCTCATTTAATCAATAAAGGACTTATTGAGGACCTATTTCACTGTAGTCTGTGCAATGGAAGAAAATAAATGAAAACAAGTTCCTTTGTCCTCCAGGGAGTTTACAGTTTAATTAGAGAAATAAGATATAAATAAAATGAGGGACAGTTACAAAAGCTTTTTACAAATTCATGAATATATAATAACACAGTACAAGTTGTATGCATTAAGACTATGGAGAGTTCACTGTGGAAAGGGTTAGTTAGGAAGGTTTTTGAAGGCTATCATGTTAGGCTTTGAGAAAAATCATGGATTTTATAAGTGGGGAGGAATTTCAATGAATAGCAAATGGTTTAGACACTTAAATGCAGATTTAGTAAACTTTAAAATAAAATCAAAGTAGGACACAACTTATGAAAGACATGTATGAGTAAGGAACATGTGTTCTCAAATCTTTTTTTGGGTCCTAGACTATTTTGTCAGTCTGGTGAAGCCTATAGACCCACTCTGAGAAGGCTTTTAAATGTATGAAACAAAATACATATGATCGCAAAGGGTTATATTACTATGTAGGTTCTATTGAAAGTTACCAAAATTTTTTGAAAGTTCATAGACCCCAGGTTAAGAACCAATCCCTGACCCAGAAAAATCCTTCCCAATCATATTTCAACCCACCAGTGCATACTAGTCAGCACCATTTTCTGTTAGAATCTTTTCCTGATGCCCCCAATTGCTAATGTCATACCTCCCATGGTATTTTGTCTTTATTTTATGTGTATTACGTCCATTTATTTTACATGGTACAGTGGATAGAGTGCTAAAGTCAGGAAGGTCAACTCTGTGAATTCAAATCTGGTCCCACACACTAGATATATGATCCTGGAGAAGTCATTTAACCTGTTTGCCTCAGTCCCTCATCTGTAAAATGTGCTCAAGAAGAAAATGGCAAATCATTGCAATATCTTTATCAAGAAAATCCCAAATAAGTCACAGTCGGATATGATTGAAAGAAATGAATAACACAAATAACATGTATGTTATTTTGTAACAGTTTATGTATACATACACTATATGCTGTACACATGTAAATTTTTTCTGTGTTCTTAGAAAGTAAGTTCATTGTGAGGAGGGATCATGTTATGCTTTTTACTTATATCCCCAGTGCTTAGCACATAGATGCTTAATAAATAACTGATTGAAAGAAGGAATAGTACTTTACCACTTCTCTCAACTGGCTCCTAGAATCCTTCTTTGGTTCTCTCACCTTAACTCCAAACAATCCATGTTTCCCCCTACTCTCCCTGCTTTTCCTGTTCCTCTTCTCTTAGGAATTCTTTTCTGCCTATGTTAAAACTAGAAACTTATATGCAGGCAGTTTTCTCATCTATAAAATGGGGAGCTGGATGATCCCTCTGGTCCCTTTTGGCTGTAAATCCTATTACTCCCCCGAGATTTGTGGGGCTACCGCATGCCATAGAATAAAATTGTTTGTAGGTAAAATATATGAACTTTTACAAATGGATACAAACTGCTCACAATTTGGTCCCATTTTATTAGGAATCTATTTAGTAATTAGTTGTGATGGGGGGCAGCCAGTCAACTGAAATTAAAGGATACTAACCAGATGTTATCATCGCCACGAAGTGGGGGTACTGAACAGGAACCAGAGTGCAGAAACTTCTGGTTTTAGCAATAAACAGTTAAGCAGCTAGACATCTAGTTGTGATTTCCCTTAGGCCACATTTTTGCAGGAATAAATTTTACCCTGACAAAAATTTGCACCTGACTGGGACCTATATGGAGACTACCTCAAAGAAAATGCCCAATTTAGGAGAATGCATTGTCCTGGATTTGATGTCACATCTTTTAACTCATAAATTCTTCCCTTCCGCGCCTTTTTATGGAGGTGGCTACTGCTTTCAAAAGGAAGCAATTACAGAGTTCTCAAATGATCACTGCCACTCTCTATGGGTAACCGCCCCTAATCCTAGCGCTACTGTAGAGTGCAAAATTTGGGGTAAGTGATGAAGATTCCTACAATAATAGCCGGTCTCAGAAAACCCCTTTCATCACCTTACTAGTCTCCCATTTCTACTCCGCCATGTACTTTGTACCCTTCTCGTCCGTAAGACCTGCCCATCTTTCTTTGCTTATGATCAGGACTCCAGGATCACAAGACTGATACTAGTGTCTACTTGAAGCACCAGAAGAAGGCAGGGAGGTGCAATCACCACATTCTTCCTTCTGGCTTCTTCTCTTGAAGCATTAGGGCTTCAAAATTCCCAAGAGAAAGTAGGGATACCTTGAGAATCGTTTAGTTGAAGGGACATTACGGGTTCTAGTCCAACCCAACTCCTTCACTGTACAGACAAAAGCATCATATTACCCAAGGTCATATAATAAATAATACAGTATTTGAATCCAGACTCTCCATCTCCACATCCTATGCTTTTTTCCACTGTCAGAGCTGCTGGATCAAAGGGCATGAGGACTTGGTGGGGCGGACAGTCATTATCTGTAAGAGATTCTTCTCTCTCACCTTTCATCCTCCCCCAGCCACTGGACCCAGATGTCTCAGGAAAAGAAAGTGAGGCTGGTGACCTTGCATAACCCTCCCTCACTCAAATCAGTCATATCATCTTGACATCACGGTCCTCTCTGAGAACGAGGGACAAACACAACAACCCATGTAGGATTTCAGGTCTTTTTTCCGGATGCCATTTTTTCCCCTTTCCTTCTAGTCCTTCAGAATGGTCCTAGGCTGGGATGGTAAGAAGATGGACATAACAAAGCCCTGTCCTATTACTGTGGTTTGGGGCACTGGGAACCCCGAAATGCAAGGGTATGTGCAGGGGTCTACCTCGAAAGCCTTTCAGCTGGAGTAGCAAGATTTTATTATATCACCGGCAAGGCGTGCCAAGATTCCTAGTGTATTAAAACTCCCATAGGAGCAGGAAGAGTTCCTTTTTGATGAGGATGGGACTGATACTTAGATGCCAAAAAAAAAACCCAAAACAAAAACCGGTGAGAAGATCCAGATAGGATTAAGGAGTTGTAAATAGCCCAGATGCAAAGAGTTAAAGAGGTTAACGAGAAGAGTTAAATGGTCAGAAAGCCAAACTGACCGGGCAGCCCAAAGGATGGGAGCATCTGCGTAGGGTAGGACGGGCCAGAGGTCAATGGCAAACCTCCAGGGTGGAAATGGGCATGGTCCAGGTCCCATCACGACCTTCCCATTCCCCAACACACACTCTCCACGTTCTAGCATCTTCTCTAACGTGCCAGGTGACACCTGCCCTTCTCTGCTGAGACTGCGCACCTCACTGGCCTCCTTGAAGCCCCAGCTCAAACCTTCCCTTCCACTGGAAACCTTGCTAACAGCTCTTCATTGTAGTGCTTTCCCTTTTAAATTATTTCCTATTTATCCTCCGCGTAGCTTGCATAGATCTGCTTGCATGTTGCTACATTCGACTGCAGGATCCGTGAGGGCAGCCTCTGCGTACTGCCTCTAATTGCGTCCTCCGGGTTTGTCAGTGCCTGGCACGCACGCGGGGCTCATTGAGTGTTAACTGACTGACAATCCCATCCCCAGCTCCTGCCGTCTCCAGGATGCCACCGCCCTGGCGGTCCCCGGGATGCCACCGCCCTGGCGGTCCCCGGGATGCCACCGCCCTGGCGGTCCCCGGGATGCCACCTTCCTGGCGGTCCCCGGGATGCCACCGCCCTGGCGGTCCCCGGGATGCCACCGCCCTGGCGGTCCCCGGGATGCCACCTTCCTGGCGGTCCCCGGGATGCCACCGCCCTGGCGGTCCCCGGGATGCCACCGCCCTGGCGGTCCCCGGGATGCCACCTTCCTGGCGGTCTCCGGGATGCCACCGTCCTGGCTTTTCCCCTGCCAAGGTCGGAAGGCGATGGGGAAGGTCACGAGGAAAGTCACCAAGGACAAGAAGGTGACGAGGACAAAGGAGAGCCCAAGGGGTGGGGGTGTCCACGCGAGGCACCCGAGGGTGCGGGAGAAGAGAAGCATTTACGCGCCGGGCCGGGGGCGGGGCACCTGCCCAGGTGGGGCCGTCCTGGAGGGGGCGGGGCGGGCAGGGAAGCGGTCTAGCCACGTGTGCCGAGGAAGAGGAGGAAGGGAGGCCCGGCCCACCTCCCGTGGTCCCCTCGGTTCCGGGGCCCGATTTCGGCAGCCCCAGCACCCCCTCGCCACGCGGGCACGGCCGCCGCTCCCCGCCCCGCGGGCTCCGAGCCGCGCGCGCGCACGCGCATGCTCACACGCCGAGCAGCCCGGCGCCGCCGCTCCTCCTCCACTCCCCTTCCCCCTCCCTCCCGGCGCAGGCGCGGGGGACGGCCCCGCCTCCCGACGTAGGCCCCCTCCCCTCGCAGAAGTCTCCGGGGCTCCCGCGGAAGCCCTTTTTTTACAGAAGACGCCTGCGTGCGCTCGCTGGCTGCGTGCCGCGCGTCGGCTCGGCGAGTCGCTGAGGAGGCGGGACTTCCTGTCCCGCGCTCTCTCGTCTTCCGGCTGGAGCCGGAAGGCCCCCGCTCCTGGAAGGAGTCGGAGATTCCCGGACGGGAAGGTGAGCCATTGCGGATCGTCCCGGGGAAATCAGGAGGTGGGATCGCCTTGCTCCAGCGCCATGGTGAGTCCGCGCGTTCGGGAAGCGCGGGCCTGCGGTGCATCAGAGGTAGGGAGGCCCGGGCCGTCCCTTCCGGGAGCGGTGGGAGGTGGGGGAGCCCCGGAGGCGGAGCCCACCCGGCGCCGGTCCTGCTCTGCAGGTGGCTGTGGGTGCCCGGGCTCCGGCAGGGCCGCCCCTCGCTGTCACCCGGGGGGCAGGGTGCTAGTCGTGTTCCCACCTGCTTCTCACTCAAGTTCCCACCGGGAAACCGCCCAACCGGCATCCGTTAAGTACCTACTGTGTGCGAAGGTGAGGTCAGGACCCGAGGACCTTGAGGTCGGTCCAAGCCTTCTGCGCCTACGGGAGAAGACCCCTTCATCCTCTTCTCTGAGTTCAGAGTACGAAATGGATACAAAGTATCGTCGTATTCACGCTGGAGGTCCCTTTGCGGTTGAAAGGATTTGGTGCTGTGTAAAAGCTGTTACATTGTATCTGCCTCTGCGTAAACCACCTGCCTAGCGGAGTGTTAACCTTCATTTGGTACCTGTTCAGGGTCATCTATTGGAAACCTCTCAGAGAGTAACGGGGATCTGTGTTTTTTGTGTTGCAGCTTCTAAAAGGCTTTGAGTCTGAGTCATGTGAACTGTTTTGTGAGACTCTTTAGTTCATATTTTACACGTATTCTCATTTGCCACTTAGATTTTACTACACTGCATTGTTGGCAGTGTGGTGCAATGGAGAGAGCAGTGGATTAGGAGGTGGAGAACTCGGACCAGAAATCAGTTTCTGCTATATACTACTGACCTTGGGCAAATCACTTAACTTCTTTGGGTTTCAGTTTCCTTGTTTTGTTGAGTTTAAATGATCTCTAAACTCCCTCAGTCTTAAATTCTGTGATTCTATTTATTTTACTTAGTGAATAATTCAGTTAGATGAGAGTTGCCCCACAATTTTCTTCAGAAAACATGTTCACTTGCTTATTCAGTTTAAATAACTTATAGGGCTAGACTTCTATTGAATGTAATTTCAACCAAAAAAGAAATCTGAAAGTTAACTTGCATCATTAAAGATAGAAAAACATGAATATATATTTGTTCACCATATTCCTACTAACCAGCAGGCCACCCAGTGAAGCTCTTAAGAAGTCAGTTTGAGTCCCAAAAGTCATTTATTAGTTTGATATATCCTGCTGCCATGAAATGAAAATTCTTTGAAAGGAAAAGGATACACTGAAAAGTAGCATTGATTTTAAGTCATGCTCAAGTTTTACACGAACCAGACATGAAGAGGGAAAGTGTAGCCTATCTCCAGACACATTTGGTACTACAATGTTGTGTGGATGAAAATACTAATAGTTTCTGTCACACATTTAAATTAATTAATAGGTCATGGGTCTATAGTGGACTTTTAAGGGCAGTTATGGATATCAATGGATTGTGTGAACAATCATGCCCTACAAAGAATCCCTTCAGAGATGGAATAATGAGCCATGTTACCATAGGTTCTAATACATTGATCTTTTTTATGTTCTGTTAGTGAACTTCAGCCTTAGTTTCCCCATGTGTGAAGTGGGCCAGAGACACATACCTACCTGCTCTTGGCCTAAATCACTTAGCTTTTGTGAAAGGCAGAAGTGGATTGGTTATTAGTCTAAAATTATATTCCAGAGAGTTTAAAATTTAGAATGCCACCAAACGTGATATGTGTGTGTGTGTGTGTGTGTGTGTGTGTGTATACATATATTTTATAAAACCTCAGGACTTTGTTCTTAATGAACAAAGGAGAATATACTGTATATTTCTATACTATACATAAACTTGGTCTGATTACTGTCGCCATTGCCCAGCATTTTTAGTTCACTAGAATTGGCTTCTATAGTTTACTTTTGTTCATTTTATCTACATATCCATAGTTAGGGATGTTTGTGTTTTTAGTTCTGCTGACCATAACATTAAATACTAGGCTAATTTCACTCATTTTTTCCCCCTCATAGTTAATTTATATTTTTTAAAGTCAAGATATTCTTTTTTCCTTTTCTATGATATGTCAAACCTCTAAATCAACTGGTATATATAACAAGAACAGTATTCCTATTATGTTAATAAATGCCTCCCAGAAGACCCAGGATTATTTTTAAGCTATTTTTAGAAAGTTCACCAAAGGAATAAAAGACTAGAGTCTTCTCTGGTTATGTATCAAAAGTAAAATGGAAAATAAATAAAGCAAGCTTATAGAACATAGAAAGTAGTGTAAATGACCAACTTAAAATAGGAGAAACTGATTAGGAAACTAAATATGCAGTTTAGTAATATAAATCTAATCATTTTCCCTTGAAGATTAAATTGTAATTTCCTTTTACTTAGAACTTCCCAGTTTATTAACAATTCTGAGGCCATCTTTTCCATATACATACACACAAACACACACACACACACACACACACACACACGGAGTCTATTCTTTCAACTTTGAAAAAAATTCAACCCAATAGACTTGAGTGAAAGGACATTGAAAATTCAAAATGAAAAGACATTTCAAAATTCAGTTTAACAAACATTAAGTGCTTACAGTGTGCAATGTAATGCACTAGGTCCTGGTAAAAGAACAGCCCCATCCAGAAGAACATTTCTAATGGAAGCATCATATTACAACAAATGGCAACCTTGAACAAAATTTTGTCAAGCATTGAATAGTCCTTACATACACTCAAAGGTTAGTTCACAGTTCAAGAAAAGAACTTGCCTATACACTATTAGAGAAAGAAACTCTTAAGGACTCCTCTTTGGGTATCAAGTCACTGGTATACTATTTTTCTAAGCCATGTAACCATACAGATTTACTCTTCGAAATTTATAACTTTTAAAGATGTAGTACTGTGCATACTTTAATAGTTTTAATCAGGATATATTAATATTACTTTTTGGCAGATATTATTTAAATAAACTGGTTACCAGGCATAGTGGCCTATACTTATAATCCCAGCTACTGGTGAGGCTGAAGCTAGAGCAGGCTTGTACAACTTGGACTGGGCTGCTTGCAGCATGTCAGAGGATTTCCTCTACGTACAAAGAATGTTTTCCTCTACATTTTTCAGGGCACCTGAAATCCTTTGACATGCTGCAAGTCTTGGGCCATAAGCAAGTTGTGAAGGTCTGATCTAGAGGATCTCTTGAGCTCAGGAGTTTTAAACTGCAGTAGTCTATGCTAATTGGGTGTCCCACACCAAATTTGGCATTAAAATGATGAGCCCCCTGGAGCAGTGGGTCCAACAGGTTGCCTGAGAAGTACCCAGTTCAGAAATGAGCAGGTCAAAGCTACTGTGGCTATTAGTAGCTGGATTAGACCTGAGTTACCTTTGCATTTCTAGCCTGGGCAAGATGGAGAAACCCAGTCTTAAATGAGAAATAAAGAAAATAGTTCTTTAGATATTAATTTTAGTTTATAAATCAGCTTGCTTTTTATGATGTGAAAATGTATTTGTTTTACTACATATTTTAAAATTAGTCACTTTCTTACGTCTGAATCAAATAGTAAAAACAAATGGTTCATGTGTGCCAGAAGACAGTGGGAAGTTGAATTTAGTCTTTAGTTTTGTAGTTAAAAAAATATTTCTATGCTGCTGTTTTATTGTAAACTGTACAAAAGTAATAGAACTATACAGTAGTTGTAAAATATAATATAAATGTCATGTAGTGCCCTGTATATAGTAAGCACTTAGTAGGTATTTGTTGAAAGAATAAATGCCTATTGAAATCCTTGTCTTCCATTAAGGCCAAAGTCAGGTCCCTTGCTTTTCAAGAAGTCTTCCCTGAGCAGCTTTAATGAATGTAGGGCTTCTTCCTCCCTTCTTACACAGATCAGGTTCTTGGAAACCGAGGACTTCCTGTGTTCCAGGAACTGGACCAAGTGAAGAGGACACAAAGATTTGAAACAGTTCTTGCCTTCAGGGAGCTTACATTTGAATGGAAGATATGCATACATACATGTTTTCATACACAGGATGTTCCAAAAGTCCTGTTGTAGTTTTAGGCTTTAATCATAAGCAGATTCAATGCAAGGTGGCA
Source organism: Potorous gilbertii (assembly GCA_028658325.1). NCBI lineage: Eukaryota > Metazoa > Chordata > Mammalia > Diprotodontia > Potoroidae > Potorous > Potorous gilbertii. Next base: position 685,699,978 of record CM053769.1, read on the forward strand.
TCTAATGAGATTTAGGAGACTTTGTTTAGATAGTGGTGCTTAAACTGAGTTTTAAAGGAAATCAAGAACTGGGCTGAAGAGCTAGAAAAAAGAATGCCCCAGGCAAGTAAAGGCTTGGAGACAGGAGATAATGTCGATTAAAAGAGAGCTGCTGGTTTTTAAAAAAAATTTTTTTATTAATGAATAGTCATTTAAGTGCTTATGATGTGGAAAGCACAAAGAGTATAAAGTAAAACAGTATCTGCTCTCAAGCCCCTTCTATTCTAATGGAGAAATCAGTACATAGGAAAGATTTAAGTTGCAATTTATGGGAAAAGCCTCAATGTCCTTGGCGTACTGCAGCAAAGCAAATTTTTTTTTTAATATAATTCCTGCTGATAAAATCATATCGGTTTCTGATAGTGAACTGTTTGATGGTGCCAAGGTCTTTGGTATCGAGAATTGTCCTCTCTGGTTCTTTGGTGGCTAGGGGTGTACCCCTTGTACGAGCAGTTATCAGGCTGCATCACCACAGGGGTTGCCTCCCAGGATGATAACTGGAGGCGCTGGGCTGGAAGCAGTGCTAATCTCAAGGCTCTTTGTTTCAGGGTCCTGGGCTGTATACATCAGGGTCTGAGGGAGGATGATGGCCAGGGTATTTGTGGTGGTTTGACCTGCTTGGCACATGCTGCCTCCTGTTTCCCCCATGGGTTGCTTCTGCTAAACTGACTTGCCTGCCCTGTGTGGAAATTGGTGGGGATGACTAGCCCCTTTTCCTCAGGAGTTGTTGCCCCAGATTATGACTGTGAGGGCATAATTACATGTGTGCTTTAGGAGAATAGCCACTTTGGTGACAATTAGAGGATAGATTTGAGTGAGGAGAGACTTGATTTAGGGAGATCAAATAGGAGGCTATTGTAATACTTAAAAGTGAGAGTTGATGAGCTACTGAACTACAGTCATAGCTGTACAAGTACAGAGAAGATGAGATGTCCTATGGATAAAAAAAAGATTTTGCAACTGAGTGGATGTGAGTGGTGAGGGAGAATAAGGAGTTGACCACATCACTGAACTTGTGAATCTGGCTGACTGCAAAGATACTGATACCTTCCACAGTAATAAGAAAATTCTGGGGAGGAGTCATGTTTAGGGTAAAGATAATGTTCTTTTTGGGGAAGTTGAGTTTTAGGTTACTATGAAGCATTCATAATTCAAACATTTCTAGTTTTCTCTTTCTTCCTTACTACATTCTTCTTGTCTCTTCCTTGTTGCCTTTCTTTTTCCTTTTTATTACCTTGTAAACATCTTGAAGGCAGATATGGTTGTTTTTCATTTTGTGTCACTGGATGTTTAATATCTTTGTTGAATTAAATGGTGTATGTGCTGTTATCCCCTTACTAGGCTATAAGGTTCCGAAGGGTAGGGACCCTTTGCCCCCAATATTTTTCTTTACATAATAACTATGTACTAGGCACTGTGAGGAAAGGGAAAGAAAGGGAATAAGTATTTATATGCACCTACTCTGTGTGAGGCACTATGCTAAGAGCTTTATAAATGTTATCTCATTTGATCCTTATAACCTTATGTGGTAGGTGTTGTTATTCCCATTTTATAGTATAGGAAACTGAAGCAGGCAGTGATTAAGTGGTATTTAAGATTCAAAATGCTTAACTTCTATATATAGTCTAGTTTTATTGAATCTGGGGATATAACTGGGAATGTTTCACCATAAAACTAAATGTGGGTAAAAATGCTGTTTGTGGAGATTGGAACTTGGGCAAAGTCAAGGTAAAGTTGCTGCAATAAAAATCAGCTTACATTTGAATTGGATGCCCTCTAAGAGTTTTTCTGTGGTGTTAAGATATACTTTGTTGTATATACTTGGATGTTTTTAAACAAATTACAAATATATTAAGTTTTCATTGTGTTAACATGCATATGATGGAATACTTATAATGGAAGATTTGTTCAGAGATACAAATTGGGGTGCCAGCATCACTTCCCTGTCATTTATGGAATAGCTAGAGACCCAAGTCATTGGTGGTGGTTCTGGTGGAGACTTCCTTCAATACTGTGGGAAGGGGATCTGGAGTAAGAACCAGTGGGCATGTGGGACCTAACCGTTGCTGAGCTGGCCCCAGTCACCAACGGTCTTTCAGCGTGTAGTGTGGAGGGTGGACCAGTAAACATCTAAACCCTTCTCTAGCTTTTACAGTTGAATGATTGTGGTCCTAAGGAGGCGGCCTCCTTGTCCTTGTACCGTGACTGCTTATTACTTCTGACAAGGATCTCCCTTCTCCCTGTCTCATTGCAAAAACATGTAGCAGCATTCTTTCTAACATTTCTGTCCCTGAAGTAAGCCCCTCTCTGGATGTTTATTAAGAGCTTTCACTGGTGGTGGCAATGGGGAGCACCTAAGGTGGCGGGAAATCTTCCTTCTGTCCTCTTTCCCCAAATATTTCCCTTTTTTTCTTAATAGAAAAAAATTCTTTGGGGTTTACTGCCTACTCTTGGGAAGAAATGGTCCCTTCTATTGGTGATCTTCTAATGAAAGCTGGATTCCCTATTTGTTGGGAATATTGTAGAAGGAATTTCTGTTAAGCTATTGGTTGGATTAGAGATGGTAAGCACTCCTGAGTAAAGCCAAACCAGATTAAAATGTTAATTGGGAATTATGTAACAAAATAAATACAGATACAGCAAAACAGAAATAATGTTAAAGTGTCCACAGCAATATCCTTCTTACAGTTTGATGCCCTGTTTCTGTTTGAATTGGACAGCCCTGTCCCTGGATCACCTCTGAAATTCCTTACAGTCCTCTGTGACTAACACTTAGGTAATCCAGTCTTTGGGTAGTGGACTTAAGTAACTGTAGTACGATAGATCCACTTTTGAGAAAAACTCTGGGAGCTGAAGAAATTGCTGTAGAGTCTAGAAGTAAGGTGGTGGAAGTAGAAGAATGTTTTTCTTCCCTTCCCTGTTATCACTCCATTGCGCACTCTCAAACTCTTCTCTTGTCCTGCACTTAGAAGAGTGGGAACTGGATGGTAGTATTAATGGGGTGGGCAGAGGGGCGAGGGGAGGTTAGACGAGAAAGGGTTATGTGTTATGTGCTGTTATCCCCTTACTAGGCTATAAGGTTCTGAAGGGTAGGGACCCTTTGCCCCCAATATTTTTCCCAGTGGTGGAAGTTTCTTTTCCTTCCCTGGTGCCTGCTTCTTGGAGTGTCTGGTGGTCTCCTGAGGTAAGTATCCTTTCAGATTGCTGTGTGAGTGTGCACTCAGGTGCCAATGTGCCACCTATGCTTAGACTACAGAAATGGCCCTTTAGGAGAGTACTTCAGAGGAGCCGTCCAGACTTGTAAGAATGTCCAAGAATATCTCGAACTGTGCTGGGCTGTGATTACTCTGTTCTTACAGTAAGATTATGGACTTATCTTTTTTAGATAAGCGACAAATATTTTTGAAATATCTCTGAATTACTTATCAGTCATTCTATGTGGTTATGTAAATAGCATCCTTAACAAGGAATTAAATTACTTTTTATCATAATATACATTGTTACAGACCCCAGCAATTAACTAATGACCTTTGGCTTTACTTTCCCTTTTCTCAATGTCAGAGCGTCCTGCTTGATTGTAGGAAATTAATCCGATTGCTGTGTAGTGGTACAACAAAAACCTCGTAAAGAATGCGTAAATTTTTTTTTTTTGAGGCTGAGAAAACATTAAATAACAAAGAGTAATACATAAGGCAGAGGGCATTTGTAAGGGGTGAGTGAATCTGGAATATTTTTGTGTAGATTTATGTTATGTGTTTTTTAGGGACACCATTTATATGAGATAATTGGGCCTTGTATAGAAAATTGTGAGAGAAGGTACCAAAGAAGAGAAGAGACAAGGACTTGATCTCACTAAGAAGGAGAAAATTATGTAGGTGACTTGAAGTCACCTTGCAATAGGGGTTCAATTTGTGAAGGAGAAATTTGGGCACTGTTTCTGCCTTTCTTTGTATGCTTAGTACTAATCACCTTGTACCTGGCACATAGACCTCATCTAGAGCATTGTGTTATATCACAATTTAAGAAGGACATTGATAAGTTAGTTGAAGAGTGTCCAGAACGGGGAGGAGGGGAGGAGGCTGTTAGTGTTCCTTAACATCCACAGAAGACATATCTGCATCTTCTGAGGTGGTGAAAGCTTTTCATAGTCCTTGGAAATATATGACAATAATCTACAGATAATGTCAAGAATATGTATGTAGATAAAGAAAGAAGAGACTTGTCCTGGTCTTAGGTGATTCCTGAGAGCTAGAAAGGAAGGCTTGCCATTGACTTCAGATGAAAAATCAGTAGCTGTACAGTCTTCTCAAAGCTTGCTTTAAAATACAACAGATTACCCTCTTAGACTTGTCAAATCAGAAAACATTTTACATTTCCTGTGATTTGCATTGGAAACAAATGATACTGGAAGAATCTGGAAAGAATCTCTAGGAATTAGGAAGACCTGAGCAAGAAACTCAAGGGTAGAGGTGCTATTTTCAGCATTATAGCTGATTGAAGAGAAAAGTAGGCTAGAGAAAGTATGTATTTGCCTTTAAGATGATATTGAGTGACTGGGATTTGGCTTTCAGGACCATACTTCATCATGTAGAAAAGGATTTTGTTTAGGATTAAGAAAAATATCATTGTTTGGAGATAGGTTAATGTGACGTTAAACAGGGTGGGGAAAGTAGAAAGATCCTAGGTAAAAATGCTCACCCAGACACTGCACCAGCTAAGGTGAGAAGAGCATCAGAGGGTCCTAGTCTATTTCACATGACACTGACCAGTAAGAGGGTCAGGGACAGTGCTCAAAACTACATAGATGCACGGAATATGACTGATAAAGTAAATTAGTAATATTAAAGATAAATACAACAATATTGATAGCAGTTCATGACTGGAATATGTCACTTCTGGAAACATAGTAAAACCTTTTTTAGTTCAACTGAAAATGTTAAAATATACTTCTCCTTTGTAGACTTACCTGAAGAAAGGAAACTATTAATATTTAATAGAATTTCTCAGGAAATAATGCCCTCTATTAAGATTTTTTTCCACATTCTCTTAGACCTAACTTCTCTTAGGAAAGTGTGTAAAAGGTCAAGAATCAACTCTAAGACTCTGAGAAATAAATTATCAGTGGTAAACAGAAAGAAATAGAACTGTGTAATTTTGTTTTATCGTGTAGTTAAACTTTCCCTGTTCAAGATTCCTATGACTTTGGAGGAGGCAGAGTTGAGTTAAGGCATGATCCCTGCCATTGTGAACACTATGGTTTTTTAGAATGATGTACTAAATAAAATTTAAAATTCTCAAGGAACTGACAAAATCTGCCCATGAGGGAGATGCTTGGTACTGGAACATAGCATGCATTAGCAGGTAGAGAAAGTGCATTTAGCTTGTATCAAGGCCTTTATTAGAGAGGAAAGGAGAGATGCAAAGATTCTATGGAATTACAGTGGGCAAAATCAGTTGGATAGAAGAACTTTTAAACTTTTTAAACACACTTTGGGAAATCTATTAGAATTGCCCCAAGTGACTGGTAGTGTCTTCATTACTTGAGGTCTTCATGTGGAAATTAGGCAACCACTTTTAGGAAAGAGCTAGCATTTTTATAGGACTTTAAGGTTTGTAAAACACTTGGCAAATATTTCATTTTAACTTCACAACTACTTGCACGCTAAGTGCTATTTATTATCCCCATATTATAAATTAGGAAGCTGAGTGACAGGTTATGCATAGATTGTACATATGTAGTCATACAAAACATTTGTTGGAAGGATTCTTGTTTAGAAAGGGGTTGGATTAATACTTCAGAGGAACCTTTTAAATCTGATTCTGTGGGAAAGAGGAAAAATCAAAGAAAACCCCAAGATTTTGGATGTGATAGAATAGTTGACTAATAATATCAATGTTAATTAAAGTGACTCAGAAGAAAGGATAGGTTTGGGGTAAAAGATCAACCAGTTTTCAGATATGTTGAGCTTGGTGTACTATCGGGACAGCCTGTGAAGTAGGAGCATAAGCATATTTGAATTAGGCTTTGTATGATATGTGGATAGTAAAGAGTCAAAAGATTTTTTCTAAGGATCAGGAACAGTGTTAACAAAAGTATAGATAAAAATCTTTTTAGTAGGCTGTTGGGAGTTCATAAAAGAGATAAGGGCTGGACATAAATATTCGTATATTATTTGAAGTTGGGAGTAAATGAAATTGCCAAGGGAAAGAATGGAAAAAGTGGTCAAGGGTAGAATCTTGGTGAACACACATTGGAGAGAGTGATAAGGCAGACGAGATAACATCCAGTGTTGTTTGGAGATACAGGGTTTATAGCTATTAAAGCTTAAAAATTACTAACGTGTAAAAATTACTAAGACTTTTGGAATACCCTATTTAGGAAGAGTATGATGTGTCTGAAGCTAAGGGAGGAGAAATACTCAGAAGGAAGTAGTCATCAGGGTCAGCTCTTCACAGATGTCCAAGAGGAAAAGGACTGAAATAACCCATTTAGGATCATAGGATCATAGATTGAGAGCTGGAATAAAGGTTGTCTATTATTATGTTGAATTCGTTTTATGTTAGGAAATTGAGACCCAGAAAAGCGCAGTCATTTTTAAAAGGTTACAGCCCTACACTGTGCATGATGTTATTAGGAGGACATTGGTGACCTTTGAGAATTTACATTCCATAGGATAGTGGGGACAGATTTTTCACAAATGACAGAAACTTCTTCCTCAGTTCCAAGTCTTTGATAGGAATCCAGCAGTGTGATACCTAGATTGGGAGGGAATCTAGAGTTAGAAGCTCTAGAGGACAGGGCTTTCTTTTGGTAAAAAATGTCTCAATATTTACAAATTTGGTTGGTTTTGGTTATCCCTCTTTTAAATGAGAGGGTTGGACGAGTTAACACCTAAGATCTTTTCTTTCCAGGTCTCAGAGTTCCATTATTGTGGACCTTTTTTGTGCTGTTGCTGTTATTTCCGATTGAAGTTTTTCTCTCATTGATTTACTGCACTTATATTCCTCCAAATTGTCCTACCCCAGAAGTGAACACCTTGCCTTTTATAAAACTGTACAGGTTTCATGTTTTTCACTGCCAGCAGCAAAGTGTGTGTATGTGTGGGAGTGGGGGAGAAGGGAGGTAGAGATTTTTCCTTCTTTTCTCTTTTCCAAAACATTTCGGTTTTTTCACTGAACAGTAAATGACTGAAGAAAGACAAAAGTCAAGGAGAGCTTTTATAAAATAGGATGGACTGTCTTGAGAATTCATTTCAGTTCAAGATTTATTTCATATCTCCTATGTACCAGGTACTGTGCCATACCTTGGATATACAACGACAAAATTGGTGCAGTCCCTTTCCTTAGGGACCTTAGATGGTACCGCAGGAGCTGCTAATGGAACGAAGTTTTCTTCTTCATTGATGGTCTTCAGATAGAAACTGTATGGTTACTTGCCAAGGATGCCAATTGATTGAGGGCATTCCTGTTCAGTAATCAGTTGGAGTAGATGGCCTGTGATGTCCTTTCCAATTCTGAAGTTCTGAGATTCTGAAAATTTCTGAATAAAGTTACTTAACCCCTTTAGTCCTCATTTTTCTCATTTGTAAAATGAGGGGGTTGAATTAGATGGCTTCTGAGGTCTCTTCCATGCTCTCTCTGGTCCTGTGGCATAGGTCGATGGAGGCCAGGCTTTTTGAGGCCTGAATTTCATTGTAGGCAGATAAGATTGGACCACTGGAGAGGGAAAATTAGAATACGCATGAGAAAGAAGTGATATTTCTTGGAGTAAGGTCTTAGAGGAGGCAGTGGGGAATAGGATTGAAGGGGAACATAGGGAGAAAGAGGATTAGCTTTAGTAAAGAATAAAAATACTTCATGCTCTGAGGTAGCAGGGAAGAAGAACCAATAGGTAATAATATTGAGATACTTTGAGAAGTGGAAATGAATTGAAATTGATATTCCTGGATGTTCTCAGTTTTTTTCTGTTAAGTAGAGCACAAATCATCTGTCATAATTGTGACTTTTGGGTATGTGACTAAAATTTTAATAAGAAAAAGATTTGTATCAGTTGGTGTGGTGGATAAAATAGGGAGTTATTCTCAAGGAGGAGAATTTTGAAGAACAGTTGAAATCATGAACCTTAAATTATCATATGGAATCACCTTAATATGATGACTTTCTGAGACACACACACGTGTGTGTGTGTGTGTGTGTGTGTATACACATACACAGAGAGAGAGAGCTCAAGTCTGTCTGTGAGGCAAATATGGTTTTGATCTCTAAACTTGAAAAATAAAAATTAGACATGGAGATGATTTGTTTTATATGATGGAAGAAACTGCTACATGATGAAACAGTGTTATTGCTGGTCATTCCCTTCTCTTGAATTTGGGTCACTCATCCATTAGGTGTCAGGAATGGAACTTCAATGCAGGTCTTCCTGGGTCTGACTTAAACCCTTTATCTACAAATCTGCCTTTTACCTTCTCTCTTCTCCACCTTCATTCATTTGCCTTTAAAAAAAAATCTTCAGTGCCCTTCAGCAGTTGTACTTAAATTTTTATTTTTCTGTTAATCTTTTAAAAAGTCTAATTATACAGTTCAAACAGTATAGTAGGTAGTTAATTTTTTCAAACTGTGGAGAGAAATAATAATGTAGGTTCACCTCAGAATTGGGATGACCTGGATTCTTGTCCTTCTTCAGACATATTACCGTCCGTATGGTCTTTGATAAGTCATTTGACCTTTCTGGGTGGCCCAGACATAGTTGAGACTCTAAGTTGTAATATAGTTGCTGATCTGATTGGAAGAGTGACTTTTTGCAACAGGACTTCTCTATATGAAAGAAATCACAAGTCTAAGAGTTAACTGAGGAGAAGTGGTGTAAAGGATTTCATCAAAGAAATGTATGACTGAAAAGAAGGGGCTGGTCAGAGGGCAAGCATCCATGTGAGGGATAAAGAGCCCATGAGCTTCACTGGTATCCTGATTATCTCAAGATGACCAGAGGAAGGTTCCCAGGCTGTGGGTAGGTTCTTTGTGGAAATCTTATGGACAAGAGCAATAGAAGAAGGATAGGCATGAATGGCTTATTGGTACACTTGGAGAATTACCCATCTTGATGAGATTGTGGATCCATGGGAGAACTTGATTATTTTGAGTAAATACATTCCAAAAGTTTGTATTGTTTGAATTCTCTAACTCTCTTGGTGCTTCATTGCCCAAGTTCCACTAACTCTTAGGATTTTTACTCCCAGAATTATTTGTGAGATTCTGTAGCAGCAAACACTCAACGCATCCAGGATGATCTGCTAGCACAGGTTCTTAGATCTGCTTTTCTAAAAAGAAAGCAACTTTTGAGGGGTCAACAATATTCTTAAATCACATATATCAAGAGAGAAAATCCAAGCAGAGAAATAAAGACCAACAGACAGAGCATATGTCTGACCATAAGCAATACATAACATCATAGACCAACAGACAGACCAACTGTCTGACCATAAATACATACATAGTTATCACAGAGAGAAGCACCAAAAAATGGGTTTTCAAATTCAGGGGGCTCCTTAGCGGCTACGCAGAGTCTCTTCGGGGACACACACCTTCCGAGAGTAAGCCGCAAAGCAAAACCTCACCTCAGAGTATAAATACATACTTTTCAGATCTGGAGGACATCATGACCCTCATGACCCAGTATCTTATTAACAGTTAACAAAAGATACGGGCCTTCCTACGAAACCTCCCCTAACCAAGCTTCCCTTAATGGGCTCCACCTGAGGCCTATTATAGCTGGGAAGATCTTTAGCTCTCATTAATATTACATTAACATTGCATATTCTCTTAGATTTTTAAATGTATGTTTTTTATTTTCAAATGTGCTTAAATTTGCTGTGAAACTGACCCTGAGATCAAGACCCATTTTCTTAATTTTGTATATCATGTTGTTTTAGTCTTCTCTAGTTTTTATAACAGAAAATATTGTGAGACTCTAGTAGATATTTTTATACATGATGTTTTTTCTTTCTTTCTTTCTTGAAGGAGTTTTTCTTGGTTATTGTAGTTTTGAAGTTTAACAGTGATCATAGATTTCATAGAGTCATAAATCTACAGTTAGATGTACATAGTTGTTCAATACTGAGTTTCTCCTTATCTGACTTATTTAATAGAGAAGGTTGCATGGCAAAATGTAGATCTGCATCTGTGGAAGAATTTGCTTACCCAGAGTTCACTACATGAATTAAGTTCCAGAGCCCTGTCTAATCCAATCACATCAATATAAGCAGCATGTTCTCTCTCTCTCTCTCTCTCTCTCTCGTTTCAAATGTTGAGACTTTTCTTGTTAATATGTATCTTTTCATTGATCATATGTTTTTGTAGACTGTATAGTTTATTGTTATTATAAATGTATGTTTCCATTTTTAATTTTGTTTTGATATATACAAATACGTATGATTTGGGGTTAATTTATACTCTAACGTCATTATCATATTTTTTTGGTTTTATTTTATTTACTGTTTTATTCAGTTTTAATTTTTCAGTAATTTTGTTTCTTTTGGGCATTTTTATTTTAGCATTTTACAGAGGTGCTTCTTTTATTCTTATAAATCTTATGACTAGCTTTGTCATTATTGTATTTTGAAAATATGAGTGTTCCATTGTGATGGAGAGGTGAATTTGTGAGCTCCAGAGTTTTGCCAAATTGAACTAAAATCTCACAGGTTTTAGTTAAGCTGGAATTTCTCCAAGTATAGATCTTATTGTATAAAGGGACTTTCTTTTGCCCAGAAGTGATGAATCCTATGACAACAGCAAGAGTACCTGAGTTTGATTCCTGACTTAATTTGTGTGAATTTTCTGGGTCTTTGTTCCTTCATCTGTAAAATTAGGAGTTTGAACTAATTGATCTCTGAGGTTCCTTCTCCATTTCCAGAACTGTGACCATTAACCCTTGAAACAACAACAAATGACTCTCAATCCTCTGTAGCCCTCTTTTACTCTTGTCCAGTGAGCAGTGATAGAGTGATAGAAATGGGGACTTAGGGTGCTAAAAGTTAACTTGTTTTTATGCGTTCTGTAATTTAAGCTGTTTGTCACCTAATTATGTGAGTTAAAAAAGTTTTATGGATACATTTTATTTTTAGAACAGTTATTTCCTTTAATGTGAGAGACTTTTATCTGTTGACCTACAAATTGACAGAGGGAAAATCTGAATCACATCAGTGTTGATATCTGCATTTTTGTGGTAAATGGCAAAAGGTAGTTGTAGCTAAATGGAAAAATAATTCTGGGATTGTGTCAATGTGGCATCATGTCTGGAAGCAGAGAAAACTCAATCCTCTGCAAATATACCAGTGGGGCTTAGAAATCCTCTGCTATAAAAAGAAATAAGAAAAGTTACTTGTAGACCCCTCTGCCTAGTCCAGGAATCCATAAGGACCCCCTGAAGCCATTGGAGACTTAGAGGTAGACAAACTTGGGTAAATTGAAAACAATACAGTAACAGTCTATGATAATTATGGTCAGGGCATACTTGGTGCCCGTGACCTTGAGTTCAGTGGTAGAAGATAGGACCTATGCAAAGACCAACTTGAGATACTCCTGAAGCCCCATGCATTTCCAAAGTGAACAGCCTTACCCAGGGAATCCCAATGTAATACTAGCAACCTAAACCCAGTAGTGGGAGAAAGACTTTAGGCCCCTTGAATATCTCTGAAGCTGGTGACAGGAGCTTAGCACAGCAAGAGGTAGTCCACGGGCAGACTAGCAAGACTCCCTTGAAGCATGTACCTAATCCTGGCCATCATTCAGGACTTAGGCAGGCCATGATCATGTCATGAAAACTTGACACAAAGGTTGACATACCTCACCCCCCAATTTGATATTAAGACTGATGAGATGAAGAAAACAAGGAAAATGCTAAATATCATGAAAAATAACTTGGATTGAAAAGTGCCCAGAGGGTAAATTCAAATGACAATAGTGACCCCACTACAAGTTCAGGTAAAGCCTTAGAGGAAAAAAAAATCTGCCCTGGTCATAAACGCTACAAGAGTACCTGGAAGAACTGAAATAAGTGATACATAATGAAGTGTAGGAAAGAATGGCAAGAATTGACACTGTAAGATCAATGGTGGACAATCTGAGTCAAGAACTGAATGCTCCGAAAATCTGATTGTGCTAAGCAGAAAATAACTCAGGAAGGTAAAAAGAAATATAAGAGCACTAAAAAAGAAAAGATCAAAGTCTAAGAAATATAAAAATCATTTGACCCAGAAAACAGATCCAGGAGAGATAATCTAAGAATTACTGAACTGCCTGAAAATCAAGACAATCCTACCTACCTACCCCCACCCCACCCCTCCAAAGAAAGGAGATACCATATTTTAAGAAATTGTAAATGAAAACTGCTTAGAACTCTTAGTACCAGAATATAAAGTGAACATGAAAATAATCAACTGATCACTCCTTTAAGAAACCCCAAAATGAAAACTCCCAGGAACATCGTAGTCAAAATCTAGAGCTTCCAGGTCAAAGAAAATAATACTGTGAGGGGCCAAAAATGGAGCCACAGTAAGGCTTGTGCAAGACTTAGAAGCTATTATATTTTAGGAGAGGTGAACTTGGAATACAGAATTCCGAAAGATGAAAGATAGTCACTTACAATTGAAGATGGCTTATTTGAAAAACTAAGTATCCTCCAGAGAGGGAGGGGAATATAGGGGAAGGGGAATGGATCTTTCAAGACCAAAACTTTTGACATGGAAGTATACTTGCTAAGAGAAACATAGAAGGTGCGTTTTTAAATTGAAGAGGAATATATGAGGATGAATAGTACACATTTTAATAGAGGGATAAGAGACATAATTTCCCAGAATTCTAACATCTTTAAGGTCATCGAAAAAGGTAAAAGTAACAGAAGGCCTCTTGATGATTTTCTTGTTTCCTGTGGTCTTGGGAGAACCCCAGGATGGGACAACTAGAGTTCTACACTGGAGGAAAAAGGAAGAAAGGGAAGAAAATCACTTATCTAATAGTGCATAAGGTGAAGAGTATATAAATGAAGAAAGGGTGGGAGGAGTAGGCAAATGAACCTGACTTTCACTTGAACTAGACAAAGGAAGATTGAATATAATTACACCTCTCCAAATATACACATGCATATTTTGCTGTTAAAGTATTTTAAACTCAAAAGGTAAGGCACTAGGGAGAGCAGAATCTAAAAGGGAGAAGAAAGAATAGGTATTGTTATTAAGCAAACAAATTTGAATGTTGAAAAGAGGAATTTGGAGGGAGAATTAAAAGGAAAGGAAGGAAGTAAAAAAAAAACACCTGTAATTAGGGTAAAGGAGAAGAAAAGAACTGCTACAGTTTCATCTGTGAGGAGGAAACAAGAATTTATTAAGTGCCTACTATTTATATCAGGCACTGTGCTGAACTCTTTATGAATATTCCATTTGATCCTCACGATGTTGCTGGGGTCTAAGTGCTACTCTTATTCCCATTTTGTGGTTGAAGAATCTTGCCCAAAGTCACAAAGCTGTTGTCTAAGGCACAATTTGAATTCTTCCTGACTCTACAGTGTGGCCGGCTGTGCCACCTAGTCACCTTTTATAGGTTATAAGTGACAAGCAAATTCCTAATTTTTTTTAAATTCCGTATGGGAACAAAGAGAAGAAAAAGTACAAGAGGACAAGGTGGAAGGATTCACATTTAACAGCCACAACACTGAACATGAATAGATAAACTTACCATAAAATGAGAAGGATAGCAGAATGGACTAGAAAACAGAATCCCACAGTGTATTATTTACAGGAGACAAGAAACAGACTTGAAACACAAAGATTCACAGTTAAAATGAAAGCCTGGAGCACAGTCTGTTATGGTACAGCTGAACTAAAAAAGCAGAGGTAGATAGGGATGCCATAAATGTGGACATGATTGAAAAAGATAAGTAGGTAAATCGCATTGTATAAAGACACTTAACATGTGCACAAGATAGCATAGCATCTAAATATTTAAAGGAAAAATTAATAGAAATGCCTAAAAACTATAATGATTGGTGACTGTAATGTATCCCTTTTATACCCTTTAGAAATAGAAATCTCTGTTGGTTGATTGATTGGAATATAAAAGATTTATATGCCATTCAGTTGAACTTGACATCTTCACAAAAATTGACCATTTGAGGAACAGTAAGATCTCACTGCAATAAATTTATATCCGGTAATCAGAGATTAAAATTAATTGGAGACTAAACAGGACTCAAAGAACTGGTGAGTAAAAGAACAAATCAAACTATAGAATATATGGACTAATTCTTTGTCAAAGAAAATGACAACAAATGAGACAACATAGTGAAGTGTAAGGGATGCCACTAAAGCACTTGTTATGGGACAATCATATTTTTAAACTAATCATCCAAAAAGAGAAAGAACAAGTCAAATTGGGCTGGTAGCTAAAAGAAAACCTTGAACAGTAACATATCAAATCCTCAAATAAGTAGAAATTTTAAGAATAAGATTAATAAAATTCTAAACAAAAGACTGTTTAATTGGTAAAACTATCAGCTGTTTTTAAAAATGTAGTAATATAAAGTTAGGTAATTTGATTTTTCAAAAGAGAGAGGATCATCACCAAATTGTTCATTTCAAAAAATGAAATTTATCAGAATAATTTTATCAGATAAATGAATTTATCAGAAACTATTTTGCCCACTTACATGCTAATGAAACAATGTAACAGTTCTCAAATATTCCTTTCTCTTTATGGGACTTGAAAGCTTACAATCATTTTTATAATAGTATTAAGACATTTTAATTTCTAATAAAGTAAATATCAGTGCATTTAACTCTCATAACAAAACCTGCTTTGGTTTCCTCAATTTTTATGTGAGTAGGGGGATCCTGAGAGCAAAAAGCTTGAGAACTGCTAACTTATAGGAAATAGAGGAATATTTTAAAAAATGTAAAATATTCAGATTACTGAAAGAAGAGACAGACTACTTTAAAAGCCAGGATTAGACAAAAAAAGTTAACAATTTACAAATGAACTATTGAAAAGAGGAGAGGAGAGAAATCCCTAGTACCAGAGATTTATGAGTAAATTCTATTTTATGTTCAAAACAGAATGCACCAAGTTATTTCTGTAATACAAATGTGGTCTAGATAATTAAATCAAAGAAAGAGTAGAGAAAGTTAGAGATTAGTATCCCTAATGAACATTAAAGCAAACGCTTTTTTGTAGTCTCTCTGGGATACAAACCTAGGAGTGGTATTGCTGCATCAAAGGGGATACACAGTTTTATAGCTCTTTGGGCACAGTTCCAAATTGCTCTCCAGAATGGATGGGTCAATTTACAACTCCACCAACAATGCATTAGTGTTCAAGTTTTGCCACATCTTCTCCAACATTTATCATTTTCCTGTTTTGTTATATTAACCAATCTGATAGGTGTGAGATGGTACCCTCAGTTGTTTTAATTTTCATTTCTATAATCAATTTTTTTGTATGACTGTAGATAATTTTAATTTTTTCATCTGAAAACTGCCTGTTTATATCCTTTGATCATTTATTACTTGAGGAATGACTTGTATTCTTATGAATTTGACTTAGGTCTCTATGTATTTTAGAAATGAGGCCTTCATCAGACACAGTAAAAACTCTTTTCCAGCTTTCTGATTCCCTTCTAACCTTGTTTATATTGACTTTGTTTCTGCAAAACTTTTTAATTTAATGTAATCAGAATTATTCATTTTGCATTTCATAATGTTTTTTCTCTCTTGTTTGGTCATAAATTCTTCTTTTCTCCATAGATCTGACAGGTAAACTATTCCTTACTCTCCTAATTTGCTTATGGTATCGCCCATGTTAAATTATGTGCTTATTTTGACCTTACCTTGTTATATGGTATAAGATGCTGGTCTGTGCCTAGTTTCTGCCATACCAATTTCCAATTTTCCCTGCAGTCTTTGTGAGTGAGTTATTATTCCAGAAACTAGAGACTTTGGGGGTTTATCACATAGTAGATTACTGTAGTCATTGACTACTGTGTTTTGTGTACGTAACATATTCCACGGATCCACCACTCTATTTCTTAGCCAGAACCAAATAGTTTTGATGATTGCTGTTTTATATCTGATATGACTAGGCCACCTTCCCTTGTATTTTTTTTCATTAATTCCCGTGATATTCTTTACCTTAGGTCCTTCCAGATGAATTGTGTGATTTTTTTTCTAAGTCTATAAAATAATTTGTTAGTTTTATTGCTCTGACACTGAATAAGTAAATTAATTTCGGTAGAAGTGTTATTTTTATTATATTACCTTGACCTACCCATGAGCAACTGATATTTTCCCAGTTATTTAAATGTGACTTTATTTGTGTGAAGTGTTTATGTTAATATAGTTCCTGGGTTTGTTTTGGCAGGTAGACTTATTATCTCTTGCTGCTAGGCTTTGTTAGTAAGATATAGAAATGGCAATGATTTATGTGGGTTTATTTTACATGCTACAATTTTTTGACATTTTTTTTTTAGGAGGGGGGCAGCTTTGTGGCACAGGGGTAGATTGCAGGGCCTAGAGTCAGGAAGACCTGTCTTTGTGAGTTCAAATCCAGTCTCAGACATTTACTAATTGTGTAACCTTAGTTAAGTCACTTAACACTCTTTGCCTCAGTTTCCTTATCTGTAAAATAAGCTGGAGAAGAAAATGGTAAATCACTCCTGTATCTTTGCTGAGAAAATCCCAAATGAGGTCATGAAGAGTCAATCAAGCACAACTGAAAAAAGGCTGACAATAGTAAGCCTGCTTTTTTTGTAGGACACAAAAGTTGTAAACTAATAGGCTAAGTTTAGGGGTCTGTAGATAAAAATTAAATACTTACTGTTCTGCCATGAGGAAGTAGATCTTGAGACCAGTGTACTGATGATGATGAAGTCCATGGTTTTAGAGGACATTGGTGATTTGGCTTGTTAAGTATCAAAGCAGTATTTGGAACCAGATGGTCTAGACTCCAAATGTATGACTGTCTCTTCTCCTGCACTGCCTTATACTCCTGTTGATCACCAAGTTATTTTAGAAGTTTTGCTTGGTCTCTTTTCTAAATAAACTAATATTTAGACAATTCCTTATAAAGCAGTTTAACCTGTATTTGAGAATCACCATCTGCTGTGGAAAAAAGTGTGAGAATATTCTTTGGACCCTGTTCTTCTCAGTCTCAGGCTGGTCTATTACTCATTTCTTAAGCAATTTTTTCCCCCAGTATTATCTCATTAAATATAACTATATGCCCTTATAGACCCCCTCCCTTCCAGTTACTTGTTTTCAGATTTGACCCTGGCAAACATTATAGAATAATTTATAACAGACAGTCTACCTTTTTATGTCTCATGAGGCCATACAATAGCAAATATGATATATAAAGCAACTAGATTCAGAGTAATATGCTTTTAGAATTAAAAACCAAGTCTGTTGCCCTGATTTTTCAGATGGGAAAATATAGACTCCAGAAGGCAGATTGGCTTATCCAAAGTCACAAAGCTGACATGGGAAGAACATAGGATCAAATCCTTGTTTCCTAGCTCTTTCCTAAGTGTCTAAATAAAAAAACCAACTGCTAAATCAGATAACTGCAAGATTAGAGAACTGGTAGAATGGAAACCTGTTGGCTTCAACAGTGGTTTGTCCTTACTTTGGTTCTTTGATCTTGTTAATGTTGGTATTTTCTTCAAGGTATAGATTGAGTCCATCCTTCCCTGTCTGTCCAGTTTTTTTGTCTGCCCATAAACTTGCAACAAGGTGTCTACCTATATCGACAAGATCAAAGAACCTAAGTCTAATAAAGATAGACCTCTGTAGATGCTAATCTGGGTTTCTATTTTATCAACAACTAAACCTTTCTAATCATGTTGGATAATCATGCAGTTACTGTCACCTGTTATATCTCTCTTCTCTATGATCTTGATATGTGCGTAAGACCCTTTATTGGAGGAGTTTTTGAGGTTGTGCTTTGCTTCACCATATCAAATGTTTGTTTTTTGTATAGTTAGCAAATATAAACAGTAGTGTCTTACATATTTCACCTCTTCGGTCAGCTATGATACTACATAGATGTGACGTGGAATATTTTTTAGCTTTATGAAATTTTGAGAATATTCTACATGCATGTCTATGCATCATGATGAAGGTTTTAGAAGAGAATAGATAGACTTCAGAAAACAGTACTCTCAAAGTTTATAAAAGGATACTAAAGACATATGTCTATAGTTATTGATATTTTCTTGGTCATCTATTTTGGTTCAAGATTTTTTTCAAGCCTTTGGTGTTCTTGTACCTTAAGAATTGATCCTTTTAAATTTATTTAAAAAAAAAATAAATAAATTGTTACCTTGTTCAGGGAAAAAAAAAAGAATTGATCCTTTAAATTTTGTTGCCTCTAGCCCACCCAGTCCCACTTTTGTGTCTATTTACCCTCATTCTTGTTTTCTTCAGTTCTATTTCCAGTTCCCCATATAGCACATTTCCAGGATGTTATGATGTTATATTGTAAACGTGATGGCTCCATTATCATTGAAGGCAAAAATATTTTGTTATAAAACTTTGTTTACGATCATTTCCATATCCCATTTTTATTGTATTCTCTTATTTAGTTTCACTCTTAAATGTCCTAGAATGTCTTTGTGCAGTCAGTTCTTAATCCAGACTTTCCTTAAATGGTATTTTTGTTTTCATTCCTTATCAGTGTCATCATCCTTCTCCTATGATTTTATAAGAATTTACATTTTGCAGTGCTTTATCTTCCATTTATCTGTGTTTGGGGAGGAGATCAGATGATTATTTACTGAGGTAATTTCTAAGTTCTTTTTGTGGTAATTTTGTAAATTAATTTGGGAAATGATTGTCTATCTTGATTTTTGTTCAGTTTACCATTTTTGCTGAGTATCTTTTTAAATTGCTTTGGTTGCTGTTACCTCATTTGCTGCATTCCATATCTTCTCATTTTATTCTTCTGGTTTGGCATTGGTTTTGATCTGACAGGTTGTTTTATTGTACACCAGGATTGTTGAGATAGGATGACTCCCATATCAACCATTTCCTGTCTTCTAAAATGTAACCAGTTTATTCTAGTGGATATATCAGCAGTGGATATAAATGAATAGTTCTCAAAAGAAAGATCGAAACCTATTGTCAAACTTGAAAAATGGTTCCAAATCACTGATAATAGAAATACAAATTGAAACAACCCTGAGGTTTTATCTCACACCTTTGCTAATTGAAAAAGATGACAAAATATAGCAGTGGTCAGTGGTTAGAGGAGTTGTGGAATGATGGTTATACTGTCTTTGGAGAAGTTGTGAAGTAGCGCAACTGTTTTGGAAATTAATGTGGAATTTGAATAAAATCTCCTTACCCTTTGAAACAATGGTTCCATTTCTGGGCTTTTGACCCAAGGAAGCTGTTGATAAGAAGAAAGTCCCTTTATACACCAAATATTTATAGAAACACATTTTGTGATACAAAGAATTAGAAACAAAGTGGATGCCCATCAGGGGGAATGACTAAACAAATTATATATATAAATTTAATGGAAAATTACTGTGCGCTAAGAAACAAAGTATGTGATGAATACAGAGAAGTATGGAAAGATCTGTGTGAACTGATGCCTTGTAAAGTAAGCAGAGCCAAAAAATGTACGACTTCAGCAATGTAAATAAAAAGAACAACCTGAAACAAAAAAATCGAAAGTCATTGTAACAACAGTTTAAAGATTAAGCAGATATGAGAGGACACCCTCCAATCCAAACCTTTGTGGAGACAGAAGGTCCACATTACACATTTTTAGACTTTTTCATTGTATTATCTGGTTGAGCTTATTTTTTCTCCTTCATTTTTTAAAAAAGATACTTTTTTTGATGACTCCTTGGGAGTGGCAGGAGGAGGAATATTGGGGAATCAGAAGACATCAGTAAAAACCTTATTTAAGAAAACAGTCAGAAGACATCAATAAAAATCTTATTTAAGAAAAGAAATGCAAATCAAAACAACTCCAGTTTCTTCACATACCCAAAAAATTGGCAAAGGTGACAAAAGATGGGAAGAGTCAGTCTTAGAGAGGTACTACACACCCCTTACCTTAAAAAAAAAAGTGATATGGTCATTTGGCAAAGGAGAGTGACCTGAAAAGGTATGACTCTCTCTCCCAGGTTCTGAAAGGTTTACTTTATATTGGATTTTGCCAAAAGTAGCTGAATATGAATCACACCTGCACAGTTGAGCATTCTTGATTGAGGTGGATTAAACATTCAATAAAATTGGAAGCCCAAATTGCTGGGAAACCCCAAACACAAGTTTGAGTGGACCCAAAACAAGTCCTAGGTGTTGTAACTCCGAACATCAAAATTTTGGGTGGGTCTAGGACCAAGGGAACCAAAATTCTTTGTGGCCATCTGTGGCCTTCCTAGAGAGTTACTGAGGTCAGGATAACATTCTGGGTGCAAACAATCTCTAATCACATAAAGAAGGATTGAAACGGTATAATAATGTTTTCTGAGCAATATAGTAAAGCATTTTCTCACAGTAGAAATATAGTTTCATGAATGTGCTGTTGATGGAGCTATGACTTGACCCAGTCATTCTGGAAAATAATGCAATATATCATGCTTGAAAGTTAATTTAAAATAAGAAGTCTCACTGTTTAAACATATATTCCAGGAAAATCAAAGATAGAAACAATATAAACCAATATACTTATATAAACCAAAATACTCATAGTTATACCTTTTGTGGTATTAAAGAATCGTAGTTAGTTGCCTGTAGATGAGGGAACAACCAAACACTTGCAGAACTTGAGAGTAACATGCAGCTCTGAAAACACTTTACATGACGCAGACGGACGGAACAACAGCACACACAATGTGATTTGAGTTCTGGTGGCCGGTTCTAGTTCTCCTGAGTTCTCCTCTTTGTAAGAAATAAAACCTGAGTACATGTCCTCTCAGATTGGGTTGGCTTGCTGGCTGTTTTTACTGAGTTAATTTTTTTTCTTCTTTGTTCTGAGTAGAGGGGGGAATAGGGATGTTTTTGGAAATGAGGGTAAAGCAAAGGTATTAATATAGCTTTTTAAAAATGCAGTCAATTTAATTCCCTGTGAAATTATATTCCTCACAAGAAAACTAATCTTACACTTTCTTTGTCTTTCCATCTTTCCTTTTTTTTTGTAATCTTTCTTTCCATTCAGCTACAGCATGCTTTTGTCTTAATTCATTTGCAACAGGTAACATGATTGGCATAATTTAGTTCTTTTAGTAGTATGTCCTCTTGGTCATTCATGGTTTCACACTTAAAGTGCCATCAGCTATGTCATTACTCAAAAATGAAGTGAGATTACATAAGAATGAGGATCATTGGGTATTTTCCTTTGTTTCATGAATTGCTAGGGCTAAAGAATTCATTAAAAAATAGCTAGAATAAACCTCTTAGTACATAGATTGATCCTCAAAGTTCTCTGTTGCCAATCTGAAACCGTTTACTCTCCATTGTTATGACCTTCTAAAAACCAGGTAGAATCTGTCACTCTTTGTGCTCCGACTTCATTTCCAAAATCCTGGGATCACCTCTAAACTATCAAGACACATGACTTCAATTTTACATCTCCAATTGCCTTTCAGCCATCTCGTATGTAAAATTTTGAAATTTTCATGCACTGCTTATATATTATATCTGCCTATTTTAGATATTTGGAAAGTATTACAATGCCTTGTTACAAATAGATAGATTCTGTCTTAAGCTAAAGTTAACAACAGAAATCAGGAAATTTATGGATTATCCTCTTGTTTAATTTTCAAAAGTAAATGTTAAATTGTTTAAAGCTTTATCCTTTGATCACATTGTTTACATACAGAGTTGACTGAGATCGCCTCTTTTATGTGAAATGTATTATTAGCGAATTTCAATTATAATTTTGAGATACCAGTAGCTTCATTCATGATTACAAATAGCTTAAAATCAAGACAAACTGTTAGCAAAAGTAGTTGAGCAATTAGTTATAGTGTTTGATCTCCAGTCGAGATATTTCCATTATACTACTAAAAAGTATAAACAGATGATTCCTTGAAAATGGGCTCTCACTTGAATCAAAAACATTAAGGTTTTTTTTTTGTTGTTGTTTTTTTTACATTTTAGAGGCAATCCCACTAATGACAATATAGCTGATAAAAAATATATTGGGTTATTTTAAGCATCCTGTTTTTTCTTTAGAGAGGAAGTGTCTCTATCGTAGCCTCTTTTGTTATTCTATTTATCCTTTTTTGTCTGAAGTTGAATATCATAAGTTTCTGTTTTAAATTCACCTCTAATTTTTTTTAGATTTCATAATGACAGCCAAAGTAATTTTCTGTCATTGTATCTTAACATAGATAACATACTTAATTATGGTAATAATATTCAGATTTTCAGTCACAGACATACGTATACACATTTAGGTCATTAGTTTTTGTTTCTTAATTATTAGTTATTTTATGTGAATTAAATTTGTTCCATTCTTAGTTATAGTCTTATCTGATTGTTTAGCTGCATGGTATAGTGTGCGCATGTGTGCGTGTGCGTGCGTGCGTGTGTGTGTGTATGTGTGTATGTGTGTATATATATATTTATATATATATATATATACACACATATATATATGTATATGTATCTTCATTAAGTTTGTAGTATGCTTGACTAATTTATTCACTTACCATGTACAAGGCACCTAGGTGGCACAGCGGCTAGAGCACCAGACCTGGAGTCAGGAAAACATCCTCTTCAGTTCAAATCCTCCATTATCTTTGCCAGGAAAACTCCCAGTAGGGTCAGGCATAGTCAGACACAACTGAAATGACTGAACAGCAGCCATTGCAACATGCTCAAGGTATTGTGCTAGAGCACAGGTAATGTAAAGATAAAAAATGACACAGTCCCTACCCATAGGGGACTTATAGTCAGTCTAATAGGGAGTTATATCATGTGTACAGATAAGTAAATAGAAGGTAATAAAAAGTATTTTCAGAAGATAGAGAGAACTCTAATGGGGGATAAGGAATTAAGAAAGACCTTGTTTGGAAGGATGAAACCTGAGCTATGTTTTTTAAGGGAGAGGTGAAAATGAAGCCAGTGCCATTTATGGGGGATAGACAGATTGGATGTAGAATGAGAATTGTATAGGGAATATCTAGTAGATCAGTATTAGAACAGGGAATATTTTAAGTGGAATAATATGAAATAAGAAAAGGTAAGTGTGTGCTAGGTTATGGAGAGTTAAATGTTGGTGTTTCTGTGTTTGATGTGAGAGTCTAGGAAACTCCTGAAGCTTTTAAACTAGAGTGGTGACATTATCAGATCTTTGTGTTTCAATAATATCATTTTGACCCCTTTGTGGAAGGATATATTAGAGAGGGGGAAAAAGTGGTTGCAGAGAAACCGATTAGGAGACTTTTTTGCAATAAGTGATTAGAGCTTAAACTAGGGCAGAGGCTGTGTTAGAATGAAAAGGCGAGGGGAAGGGAACAAGCAATTCTCTGTGATAGTTTTAACAACGAGGGGAAGTATGTGCTGTTATTATCCCACTTTATAGTTGAGAAAAAGGAGGCAGAGTTTAGTGTCACATGGCTATTAAATATCCAAGGTGGGATTTGAAGTTATTTAACCCTGTTTGCCTCAGTTTCCTCATCAGTAAAGTAAGCTAGAGAAGATAGCAAACCACTCCAATATCTTTACCAGGAGAACGTCATAAAGAGTGGGGCATGACTAAACAACAACAAATACTCTCCCCAGAGAAGCAGAGAAATTAATAGAAATACTCTATTTGCAAATTTAAATAGTAACGTGTCCAAAAGGAATACTATCAGTAGTTTCAAGAGTCTAAAATGAGATAACTACTATTCCTTTGGCAGCATTATAGATATATATAAAATATAGAGATCAAATCATTCTTTCCAGTGTTTTCATCCTATTATTCCTCTGTTGGAAATATTTGTAATTTCTCTAATCTTAAGGTGGATTGGATATTTTGTTAAGATCCACAAGTATAATAAATAACTTTCACCTTCTTAAAACTGGAGGGAGATTGTTTATAGCTTTCAATAAGGAAAAACATGCCTTAACAAGTATTTATATTTTAGCAGCTCAACATTTTTGTTGTGTTGCTGAAATCTCATGTCTTATGTATTAAAATAATATTATAGTAGTCACTACTCTAATATGTCACATGATTTGTGCTTCTAGACTTTTTTTAAGGTGGTATTCATATCTGTAATAGTAGAAATAACTTTATTGATCCTTTTGACTTCTCTGTCCTAGAGTTTGCATAAATTAAAAATAATTTGGTCCTCGTGTGCTTTTACATTTTACTGGCATGATTTGCATTTAAGTTGATTATTTTATTAGGATACTAAAATCTTTTCATTATTCACATTATGACATTGGAAGATACTATTTCATTCTTTCCCATGGTTTCTGGTGAATGCTGAATAATTCCCTTTCCTATGTGTGTGAAAATCTTTCTCTTGGGCACTTAGAAAATTTGTTGTTAATTTTTGTGGTTCTTCAGTGTTACCACTGTGTGTCTTGAACTTTTTTTCTGGACTTTTCTTTTGATTACTGTTTTCTTTTCTGTGTTCAGAAGTCTTGCATAGTTCTGTATTAATTTTTGCACTGTGTTGAGGCTTTTTAATTTGTCATGTTCTTTTTGGAGATCCATGGTCCTTCAGTTATCTTTATACATTCTGTCATTTTAGATCCATGAGTTTCGCCTGTATAGACATCATATGTTAAACTTTTCCCAGATTTTCCATTACTTCACCATATTTATATTGCCAGTCAGTTCTCTTGTTTGTTTGGAGATGTTGAAGTCAGGGAACCGTAACGTTGAGGTTTGGCGTGCTTGGGATCCCAAAATACTGATACCCTATATCTTGCCTGAATGTATTTGACCCAAGCCTTCTTTCAGACAAAGTAAAACAAAGTTTATTAAAGATTCATCATATTGGGTTGACTCTTAAGAAGCCTCACCATTTGTGATGCTTATATTAATAAGCAGGCCAGATTGAATCTGAGCCCTTTCATGGAAACAAGGATATTATATATAGAAAGACTGTGAGAGGTCTCTGGGGGTGGTGGGGTGGTCTGGTGGTCTGGCGTGATGGGAGAAGGGGTTTAGGGAATGTCTTGAGGAGTCCAAGGAGGATCTTAATGGGACTGAGGTGACTACTGGTCAGAATCCCGAGAGTGGGATTTTGATGTGATCCAGAGTGGGAAACTGCTGGAGGCAATTGGGAGATAAAAGACAATGGAGGGTTGGGATGGGAATCAGATGTGGCTATCCCCAGGTGACCAATAATGGAGGGCCAGGAATGAAAAGCCAAATTAAGTGGGAAGATTCAAGGAGAGTTCAAGGAGGTTCCCGCAGTCCATACCCCATCTGAGGGACTCACCACAAGTTTTTTTTTCCTCTTATGCTAATTATTTCTGCTGTGTAGTACATAAATTCTCCCATCTGTTCTCCTTTAACTTTCTTCATGTTTTCATTTCTCTTTCTTTCTTGAACCATTTAGGAGCATGGGGGAAGCTAGGTGGTGCAGTGGATATGGATAGAGCAGCAGTGCAGGAGTCAGGAGGATTTGAGTTCAAATCTCACCTCAGACACTTGACACTCACTAGCTGTGTGACCTTGGGCAAAGTCACTTAACCCCAATTGCCTCATCCTGGGTCATCTCCAGTCATCCTGATGAACGTCTGGTCAGTGGATTCAGATGGCTCTAGAGGAGAAGTGAGGCTGGTGACCTGTACATCCCTCCCTTACCCAAAACAAAGTCAAGTGCAAGTCATGTTGTGTGGGATATAAAAAAAGACTCTTACTCAAAATCTTAAGTAAATAAAGAGGCTTCTCAATAAGAACAGAAAGGAAAGGATTTATTACAATTCTCGAGAAAGGGATGTCCTTCCACCAGGTTGGGGAATCTGGTGGAGGGAGGCCACTTACAGAAATTAAAGCACAATTTTTATACCCTAACGCAGAGAATCCCACCTCCCCACTATCCCACCTCTCCATTGGCTGGGAGGCAGGCTCACAATCTAAGCGCAAAAAACTAGGCAAATCCTGGGAAATCTTCAGCTATCCCAACACAGTTACCTCATCTAATATCTAAGTTAACTGCTGATGTGGCTTTAGAAAAGAGGGGAGGGGGAGAAGCAGGAACTGGTAGTGTGGATGTGGCAATAGTACAACAAACAAAGGGGAGATTGGAGTAACTTCCAAGTTTTGCCTACAGTCCATAGCACTTTCACAAAGAAAGCTGTAGCTGGTGGGGGGGGGCAGGAACCAACTGACCATCCACAAGCCCTGGATACCTGAAAATCAGGTATCCAAGGAGAGAGACCTTATGGAAAAGAAATTTTATTTAGAAAGTTCAGTTTTCCCCATATTTTTATTATGAAAAGTCTTCACAATCTCCTCATCTCACTCAATCCCTCCTCTTCTCTATCATCTGAAGACTTTCCACACCAGTACCGAAACAGATTATCTATTAACTGATCTCCTTCACTTTCCATACTTACATACCACTCCTCCTTCATGTGTTTAAAGGAGAAGACCAAATTTGGACAAAACCATGGGCAATCTCTAAAATTAAATACTATCCTCACATTCTTTCCCCTATACGTTCTTTCCTTTGTCTATCCCCTTTTATATGAATATAGATAGAGAGCAAAGTTAATCAATACATTGACAAATTACAAGGGGACTTATCCCCATGGTATAAGTACTGATAACAGAGATTTAAAATACAAAGGTAGATCAATGAATTATCCATTCAGAGGTTCCATCTCATCTGATGCAGTTTTCTGATCTAGATGCTCCTTCTGGCCGTCTTCAGCACAGCATCTCTTCATCTTCTTCCCTTTATCTTCTTGTAGAAATTCAGATGTCCATTCTCCTACAAAACTGACCTTAATACCATTTTAGATGGGACCATTCTTAAGCTTTATACACTTATCACTCTACAAAATCAAAATTGGGACTTTGGCCAGTTGTCATGTTTAAGAAATCCACATTAGAACCCAGCATTTACATCTTACATTCAGATCTTTTAAAGCATTTACAATATAGGCCACAAACCATTTTTCTTTTAAGCAACTGAAACAAAGTAATGGTTAACTATATATGCTAACCTCACAAGCCTTATTAACCTAATGATCTTGTCTCCACACTGTTACTAGAAATTAAAAGACCCCGATTTATCGTTGTTCTAAAGTCCTAAACCTGGTAGCTGAATTTTAGACTTAACCTCAGATGTTTCCCTACCAACAATCTGTTATTTAATAAATCTGATATTAAACTTTTGACAAAACAAAACTTTTGACTATAGGAAATTGCCACTAAGAGTAAGGACATTGCAAGGAAACTATCTCCCTAACTTCATGTCAGTTCCAGGCAGGAGTAGATTGCTAGTTGGCATTCAGCCAGTCTTAAAGTCTGCTAGGTGTCAATGGGTGTAGCCCGATGGCCCACGTTCCTACACGACTTGGTGATGTGGTTGAAAGAAAAGAGACGTGGGAGGCAGGAAAGATAGACCAGTTCCGTTTATTGATCTGAGGGTTAGGGTTTATATAGACAAGGTACTGCAAGTCTGTGTGACATTCTGCTAGTCTCCTGTCCCAGTGATTAAATCAGTCATGGTGATTAAACCAGACCGGGAGCCTAGGGACATCTAATTTACATATCCCTTGTTTTCTGTAATTCTCTTGTCTCAAAGAGACAACCACCTCTGGGGGGGCATGGAGAGCCATTCCTGATGATAATGAGCTGAGTCTCCAAGAACAGTTTCTCTGAAGGTCTTTCCTGATCTTGTCAACAGCACTCCACCCTGGCCCTCAACAAGTGGGAAAATTGAGTCAGGAGAATCCTACCTCAGCTCAGGCTGAACAGCTCTGTTCTCCCAACTTTACCATGAGATCACCTGTTGCAGTTCATGGCCAGCATCTCACAGGCTTACTGGCATCATGGATCAGAAGCTCAGGCTGCCTTTCTTGCTATCCATACCTGGAATTAGACTCAGAAGAACAGTCAGTGAATAGTCCCATTAAATCTTAGAATAGCAGGTTCCAATAATCAGGTTTCAGATACGACTAATTTCACATTGGCCAAGGAACATTTTTCGAAGCAAGTCTTAAGGCTTGCATATCTTTCCATATATGTTCTTGTTCCTTATAGACTTACATCTGCTTCCCAAGCTTCTCTATACCTTTATAACCCTGCTCAGTCTAAGAGAATGAGCTATACATAAGACAAATTCAAACGCTAATTTCATGAAATGAATTCAAATCAAAACGGAAACATTTAACTTTTCCATAAATGCCAAATTTTACCAGAGGTTACCTGTCTCCAAGAAACTTAAACTAAAACTCTTTTCCCTAAACTAAAAATGTCTCTGATTTTAGTCTCAGTAATTAATTCAGTCAGTTGTTTTAATGCTAATTGCCTTACATCACTTTATAACATGTAAAATGCTTATTATCCCAAATTGGGACCTTTGTCCATTACCCCCAAAGAGTTATACTCCCATTTATCTAAACTAGGGCCCCGGAAAACCTCACCTTGTGCCACGTATACTAACTCTCTAGAGGCTCATAGAGGCATATCACTATGCCCTGTTCCAGGTTACTGGCCACTCCCAACAAGACCATGCTGGAAACCCCTAAACCTCCAGGAACCATCCTGGACTCCTTCGTCAGTCCCTCTGTCACAATGGAGAACTGAGCCAGAAGGATCCCATCCCAGGCTGACACAATTGTCCCCTGAGGCTTGTCCATTAGATAATAACTTTCACTTAATCAAAAATTTTAAATTTATCCTAAAAGCCAGTCACTAGAAATTATGACCTAAACAAATTCCTAGTTTAGGAATTCCGTATACAGTTTATACATCACATAAAGATTACAACTAACAAAGTGACTGGGCCACACCTCTTGGGTGCTCATTTTAGACTCTTTATATCTTAGAGACCCCTAGATGGGATGGGGCCACTCTTTTCCTTCACTATAAGAAATAGTTAACATCTCTCCTCTGAGTATCTCCAGTTCAAATTAGATCTTAAGAAATCCTTCTGTAATGACTGAACTTCCAAATAAAAAGTGGGGGATGGGACCAGGAAGCTTGCCTAATATTTTCCAGAGAGCTGCCTGAAACCATAAAATTCTTGGTCTCTGTTCTTATAACAGATTAGCTTACAAATATAAAATAAACCTTTCAAAAATCATTCAAAAGACTTTATAAAGCATCTCTTACTACAACAAATATTTTCCTCTTTTTTAAGAACAGTTTACAATTTATCACAAAACCTTCATCAGCCTAATTGGCAAAAATTACAAGACCTAAAACCCAGGGTCTTTTCACATTTAGCCATAAGCTTCTTTTTAAATATTTTGTAAATGCTTTATTCATAGCAAAAACCAATTTTGGTTAAAACTTCTTTCTTAACAACAGAAATGAACTTTTTAATCTACTTGATACATCCTTAGATGGAACAGACTTAAGAATCACAAACCAATTCATCATTAATTTAACAATGCAATTTCTAAATGCCAAATAACAGTATCCTTCTGCTTGATCCTGATAGGAAGAGTATTCTCAGGTGCTGCCTTCAAGACAGATTTTAACTGGAAACCATATCAAACCTAGATTTATATTAAAAACCAAGACAAAACAAAACGTTTTAACCCTCTTCTTTTTACTGTACTCCCTTGAAGAGCTAAAGAGCCCCTTTCCATCTCCTTCCCCTCCCAGGTCCAGCAGACCAGCTCTCAGGGTCTCACTCCAACCTTTAAATCATATGGGAGGGGGGTAACTTTCCCTTTGTCCACTACTCTAAGCACATGGACAGAGTTAATACTTCTGAAAGAAATCTCATCAAAACTCTAAAGTATATTTGCAATTTTTACACACATAGCCTTTTGGTATCAAATATATTTATCTAATTTAAACATAAATTACAAGTTTTAGCTTTTAGATCTCATTAAGTCAAAACTCAGCTTTTCACTCCACTGCCTGTCTTTTACTCTGCTAGTTTCCATTACTGATCCTTTTTCAGGTAAGATAGAGAATTGCCTGCCATAAATATATATAATTTAAAAAAAAACCTCCTTACCCAGGCAAAAGGGCCTAAATAATTTGATAATACTTACAAATCACAGCAAACAATTTTTAAATCCAATAATGTTCCATAACTTTTGTCTATTGGTTTCTTAACCAAGCTAAACATTTTCTTAAGTGGGAAAAGGAAGGAGGGAGCACAAAGTCCAAACACATCCCACCCATATTCCTCCCTTCCTTTTGTATTTTAAAGGAACCCAGTACTCACTACCTCTTCCTTAAAAAGAAACTTAGAGGTTAAAAACCTCACCATTTAATATAACTTCACAATTTAACTAATAGAGCCACTATGCAAATACTCTGCAAAGTACCATAAATCTTCCTTTTCATCGTCAAAAACTGGCCAAGCATTGGCAACAAATTGTAGTTTAATGTTCTTGGGTTTAGGGACAGCATTCCTAATGCTAGTTACAATGAACTCTCTCAAGTCCTGCCTATGGATTCTATGGGCTTCATTATTACAGTCCCACCAAGAGTCCTAATAGGTAGTTCTAGTCAGCTCGCACCACCCCAGCCACAGGTGGATGCTGGTGTTCCCATTCACTCCCAGTATATATTTATTAGGTCCCAAAACCGATCTAATTGCTCTGATAAGCCTATGAGTCTGTCATTAGGGCCTTTATTTCGTTCTTAAACTTTCTCACCTCAGCTGCACTAGGAGGTGCATTAACATAAATCAAGTCTCCTTGAACTGACCTGACCTCTCCAAGAAAATAACTCAGTGGATGTTGTTTTGGTTTCATTTTCAAGGGTAAATTTTCCTGATCTTTTAAAAGATCCCAGTTCTCTAAACAGAGGACCATGTAGCTCACTAGAACTATGTAAGTCCTCCTCCCATTTTCTTTAGGTTCAGAGTCGGGGAGAAGTGGAGCCATCAAGCCTGCTGCATAGGGAGGAGGGAGTAAGAGGAACAGATCCTCCTCTTCCTCCCACTTTTTCCCTTTCAATACCATCTGCTGGGTTTCTGGCATCCAAAGGGCAGCCTAAATGCCTTCCTCTGAATTAAAGGGGTTTTTAACATTTACACACAGATTGAACTTTTAACATACCCAATCTTCTAAAGACCCATGTTTGGGCCATATTCCTCCTCCTACTTCTACTTTACCCCAGATAAAACAACAATATCTTAGCATTTTTCTTTTCCTCTTCCCCTATATTTTGGTTACTTCATTCCAACTCTAAAGTCTTTTCCCCAAGGGGCTATTTACTGGTATATCAATATCATTCAAGTTTTGTTCCAAAATGACAGGCTTAGACTGCTCTTTTCCCATTGGACTTCAAGTCCTTCATAAGAGCTAGCTACACAACGAAGGTTTTTCTTTCCCTCAAGACAAAACCTTCCAGGAGAGGATGCCCTAACTCCCAACAGTCCCCTTGAAGCTCCTCAGCAGCGTCCTTCTGTTGAGGTTTTCCTGAATCCTTTCCTAGATTCCAAAAATTTAGACGGAAGTCTCACCGAACTTCCCGAGTCGGAGACTCAATGAATAAACCTCCACACCCCTGAGTGCTTACCTCCGGGCTATGCATGCACAACTTTTTTTTTTTTAATATAAGTTTATTTATTTAACTTTTTACATTCATTTTCACAAGATTTTGGGATCCAAAATTTTCTCCCCATTTGTCCCTTCCCCCACCCCAGTACACTGAGCATTCTAATTTCCCCTATCACCAATCTGCCCTC
>CM053769.1:685732359-685833708 GCA_028658325.1 Potorous gilbertii
CAGGGTAAGATTAAATTAGGTTCTCAGGTGGGGGCAGGGCTGCCTCCCAGGCTCAGTTCCCTCAGGGGGTTTATGCAGAGATCTTCTGTAATGGAGCTGCTGCTGAGCTCCTGCCTGCTCTGGGAGCCTCTGGCCGCCCGCTGCTTCTGTCGCTGTCTCCAGAGGGGGCCCGAGTCATGGAGACACCCAGCTCTCCTCTCAGCCCATCCAGACGTCTCTTTCACTGACCTGTGCGTCTGTGGGTGGAGATTCGTGGCCGCTGGAGATTCCGTCCCTGAAGCCTGCTCAGATCTGCTCTCTCCTCTCAGTGCTGCTCGGCCAGGGCAGGGGAGGGCTCCGCTCCCGTCTGGTGCACAATGGACCTTTGGGATTGGTTTTTCAGGGCTCTCTGGAATGGAAATCTCCTTCACTGTGTTGTTGCGTGGCTTCCACTGTTCCAGAATTTGTTGGGAGTTCTTTTTAGAAGAAATCCATGGGCTGTGTGTTCAGAGCTAGCAAATGTGAGTCTTTCTACTCCGCCATCTTGGCTCCGCCCCCCGCTTTTCTGTCTTTTATCAAACATTTATTGCCTGTGGTACTCAGGTCTATGTTGGGTGTTCTGGGTACTAGAAAAGAATTGAGAATCCAGTCTCATTGGTTTTTTTTTTCCCCTTCTTGAGTATAAGCTGGAAGACTGGCCTAAATCTGGCCTGAACCATAGCAGTGTAATATATTTGTGTTATTTTTCTATGTATTTTGGATAGTAGATTTATCTCAGTCATATTTGGTAAAAATATTTTCCTTTATACTTTCTCTTAGTTTTTCAGCATTGGTTTTATTTGGTTTTATTTATACAAAACTTTTCAAATATTATTCATCAAAATAGTCTCTTGTGTTTCGTGATAGTCTCTGTCCTTTATTTAGCTAAAAATTATTCCCCTACCCACCCTTTCATCCCCCATGGCCATATTTATGGGAAGTTTCTCCTTTTTTGTGTGTATAGTATGACCTTTTCCCTTCAGGTTGGGTATCCATTTGGAAGTTGTTGGAGTCTAAACCTAATATCTGCCAAACTCCTTTCTAATTTTCTCAGTAGTTCTTGTCAGAAAAGGAGTCTTAATGCTAGTAATTTATGTTCTTTTGTGTAACAAACACTGTATTAGAGAATTTTTTCTTCTGGTTTCTGTTTCTGCTTTTGCTTTGTTTCCTGTTTTGTATAATTGTAACATTGACTTTTTAAAATTTTTAGTTCCAAATTCTGTGCTGCAAGCACCGCCTGCACACACTGAGAAGGTAATATCAGTTATACATGTGAAGTCATTTAAAACATTTCCATATTAGCCATGTTGTAAAAAACGAAACTTAAGAAAAGTTAAGGAAAAAAATAAAACCAGTTTTGTTGATATAGATAACATTTTTCTTTGAGTCCTTTGAAATTATCTTGGATTGTTGTCTTGCTTAGAGCAGCTATCAGTTGATCATGGTTATAATATTGCTATTACCATACATAATGTTCTTCTAGTTCTGCTCATTTCACTTTGCATCAGTGCATATAATTTTTCCTATTTTTTTCTGAAACCATCCTGCTCCTCATGTCTTATAGAGCACAGTAGTATTCCATAACGATCATTCCTCAATTAATGAGCATTGTTCAGTTTCTAATTCTTTTCCACCACTAAAAGAGTGGCTATAAATATATTTTGTGCATGTTGACCCTTTTCCATTTTCTTCTCTTTAGGATACAGACCTAGTTGTAGTATTGCTAGGTCAAAGTTTACACACAGTTTTGCAGTCCTTTCTTTGGTCATAATTCCAAATTGTTCTCCAGAGTGCATGGACCAGTTTGTAATTCATCTTGCAGTGTATTGGTATCCCTGTTTTTCCCTTTCAGCGTTTGTTCTTTTCCTTTTCTGTTGTGTGTGCCAACCTGATAACTATGAGACCTCAGAGTTGTGTTAATTTTTGTATCTCTTATTAATACTGATTTGAAACATTTTTATATGGCTATTTTTCTTTTTTAATTTATCTTAGTTTTCAACATTCATTTCCATAAGATTTTGACTTCCAAATTTTCTCCTCATCTCTCTCCTCCCCCCACACCAAGACAAATACCCCTTCCCCAATATGCCCTCCCTTCTATCACACCCCTCTCTTCCCTTATACCCCTTTTCTCTCTTTTCTTATAGGGCAAGGTAGATTTCTGTACTCCATTATCTGCATTTCTTATTTCCCAGTTGCATGTAAACACAGTTCTTGACATTCATCCCTAAAATTTTGAGTTCTAGCTTCTCTCCCTTCCTCCCTCCCCACACTTTCCCACTCTGAAGGCAAGCAATTCAGTATGTGTAATTATGCAAAAGATTTCCATAATAGTCATGTTATGAAAGACTAGCTGTATTTCCCACCATCCTATCCTGTCCCCCATTTATTCTGTTCTCTCTTTTGACCTTGTCCTTCGCCTAAAGTGTTTACTAATAATTACTCCCTCCTCCCATTTGCCTTCCCCTCTATCATCCCCTCCCACCCCACTTACCCCCTTCTCCCCTGTAGTGTAAGATAGATTTTCATACCAAATTGTGTGTGCATATTGTTCCCTCCTTAAGCCAGCTGTGATGAGAGTAAAGGTCACTTTTTCCCCCTCTCACTTCCCCCCTTTTCCCCTCCATTGAAAAAGCTTTTTCTTGCCTCTTTTTTGAGATATTTTGCACCATTCCATTTCTCCCTTTCTCATCTTAATATATTCCTCTCTCACTCCTTAATTTTATTTTTTAGATATCATCCCTTCCTATTCAGATCACCCTGTACCCTCTGTCTATATGTATGTAATCCATCTAACTACCCAAATACTGAGAAAAGTCTCAAAGAAATATTATCTTTCCATATAGAAATGTAAACAGTTCAAATTTAGTAAGTCCCTTACGATTATTCTTTCTTGTTTACCTTTTCATGCTTCTCTTGATTCTTGTGTTTGAAAGTCAAATTTTCTATTCAATTCTGGCCTTTTCATAAAGAATGCTTGAAAGTTCTCTATTTCATTGAATGACCATTTTTTCCCCTGAAGTATTATACTCAGTTTTGCTGTGTAGATGGTTCTTGGTTTTAATCCTAGTTCATTTGACTTCTAGAATATCCTATTCCATGCCCTTTGATCCCTTAATGTAGAAGCTGCCAGACCCTGTGTTATCCTGATTGTATTTCTACAATACTTGTATTGTTTTTTTCCAGCTGCTTGCAATGTATTCTCCTTGACCTAGGAACTCTGGAATCTGACTACAATATTCCTAGGAGTTTTTCTTTTTGGATGTCTTTCAGGAGGTGATTGGTGAATTCTTTAAATATCTATTTTACTCTCTGGTTCTAGAATATCAGCGCAGTTTTCCTTCATAATTTCCTGAAAGATGATGTCTAGGCTCTTTTTTTCATTATGGCTTTCATGTAGTCCCATAATTTTTAAATTGTCTCTCCTGGATCTGTTTTCTAGGTCAGTTGTTTTTCCAATGAGATATTTCACAGCCTTCAATTTTTTCATTCATTTGGTTTGGTTTTGTAATTTCTTGGATTCTCATAAAGTCATTGACTTTCATCTGCTCCATTTTAATTTTTAAAGAAGTATTTTCTTCAGTGAACTTTTGGACCTCCTTTTCTGTTTGGCCCATTCTGCTTTTTAAAGCATTTTTCTCCTCATTGGGTTTTTGGGCCTCTTGCCATTTGGGTTAGTTTATTTTTAAAGGTGTTATTTTCTTCAGCATTTTTTTGGGTCTCATTTAGAAAATTGTGGACTCGCTTTTCATAATTTTCTTGCATTGCTCATTTCTCTTCCCAGTTTTTCCTCCACTTCTCTTCCTTGATTTTCAAAATCTTTTTTGTGCTCTTCCATGGCCTGACACCATTGCATATTTGTTTTGGATGTTCAGGATACAGATGCCTTGACTTTTATGTCTTTTTGTGATGGTGTGCTTTGTTCTTCCTCATTTGAAAGGATGGAGGAAAATAACTGTTCACCAAGAAAGTAACCTTCTACAAGTGAGTGGTACAAGGAGTGAGAAGTGAGGCTGGTGACCTGCACAGCTCTCCCTCACTCAAAACAAAGTGAAGTGCAAGTCATGTCATCATTTCTTCTTTGGCAATGAACGATGAACACAAACCTTCTATAGTCTTATTTTTTTCCACTTTTTGGGGCACTTTCTCAGCCAATGACTCTATTTTTGAGTCCTTTGTCAGGTGGAGGATAAACTGTAGGGACCTGTAATTTCTCAGTTCCTCCAGGGTGGCACAGTCAAGGGAGAGGAGTTACTTCTCTCCTGTCGTGGGCTCAGGTCTGGGAGCAACCACAAGCTTTTCTTCCCAGGATCTGTGATTAGGATTCCCTCTTCATAGATGCCTCCAGCTCTCCAAGCCAGTGCTCCTTGTCACCCCAGGGTGAGATCACCTGGCACCCTCAGGGCCGAGATCCAGATCTCAGATCCAGATCAGCACCTGAGGTCCAAATCCTCTCAATTCCCCCAGGGTCTTTAGGCCAATGGCTCCAAAAATGGGTACTGTGCTGAAGTTACTTCCACTGCCCTGGGCCTGGAGCTAGGGTTGGACCCTGCCCCCTTCTCACCCAGGTGAAAGAGCTTTCACACTGACCTGTCTTTGGTGTTTGTGGGTTGAGAAATCTGGGAACTGCAGCTGCTACTTGTGATTCCATGACCTGAAACCTGCTATGGTCCTGTCCCTGCCACGCAGCATGGCCAAGGCTGGGCTCCGCTCTATGGGCTGCATTCTGTGGGCTTTACTCTGCTCTGAGCCTGATGTGATAGACCTTTCCTGTCGGCCTTCCAGGCTGTCTTGGGCTGGAAATCTCTTTCACTCTGTCACTTTGTGGCTTCTTCTGCTCTAGAATTTATTTAGAGTCATTTTTTACAGGTATATGATGAGCCTTGGGGATAGAGCTAAGAGCAGATCAGTCCTTCTAGTCTACCATATTGGCACCTCCCCCTATATGAGTATTTATAGCTTCAATTTCTTCCGGAAAAATTATGTTGCACAACAGTTGACCTATTTATCAGTTGGGAAATGGCTCTTATTTTTACAAATTTGATTCATTTTCTTATATGTTTGAGAAACAAAGCCTTTGTCTGAGAACCTTTAATTGTAAAAATTTCTCCCAGTTTCCTATTTTTCTTCTAATTTTAGCTGCACTAGTTTCATTTATGCAAAACCTTTTGAATATAATTTAATCATACTAGCTATTTTACTTCTTGTGATCATGTCTGTCTCTTGTTTGGGCCTAAGCTCTTCCCTAGCCATAGATTTGAGAGGTAAATTTTTGCATGTTTCCTTAATTTGCTTACATCACCTTTTATTTCTAAGTCACGTATCCATTAATATACCCTTAATCATGGTATTTGATATTACATGGTTCTCTGTACCCAGTTTCTGCCAAGCTACTTTCCCAGCAGTTTTTGTCACATAATAAATTCTTGCCCCAATAGCTTGTATCTTTGGGTTTTCAAACACTTAGATTACTGTGGTCATTTACTGCAGTATGTTGTGTACCTAATCTATTACATTGATTGGCCACTCTGTTTCTTAGTCTATATCAAAATGATGATTAGCACTTTGTAATACAGTTTGCAATTTAATGCTGCTAGACCACCGTCCTGGTGATTTAATTGGTATGGCATAATTAGAGTTATTATTGTACTGATTTGACCAGTCCAAAACCAATTCATATTTCTCCAGTTATTTACATCTGTATTTGTCTCACAGATGTTTTGTGGTTATGTTCCTACAGTTCCTGGGTTTGTCTTGGCAGGTAGACTCCCAAGTATTTTGTGTCTGTATTTATTTTATTAATGGAATTTTTGTTTCTTCTGCTGGGTTTTGTTGGTAATATATAGATATAGTGATGATTTATGTGATTTTACTTTATGTCCTGCAATTTGGTTTCAAGTAGTTTTTTAGTTGATTCTCTAGGATTCTCCAAGTATACGATCATATTGTCTGAAGAGTGTGATAGTTTTGTTTCCTCATTGTCTGTTCTTGTTCCTTCAATTTCTTTCTTATGTTGTATTGCTAGACCTTCTATCTCTAGCACAATATTGAGTAGTAGTGGTCCTAATAGACATCCTTGCTTCATTGCTAATCTTATTGAGGAGGCTTCTAGTTTGTCCTCATTACTGCTTGCTCTTGGTTTGAGATAGATATTACTTGTTATTTTAAGAAAATCTCCATTTATTTCTCTAAAATTTTTAATTTTAACAAGTATTGTATTTTGTCAGAAGCTTTTTATGCATCTTTTAATATCATGATTTTTGTTGTGAGAAATTATTATTTTCTGTCATTAATAACCTGTTATTAATTAGAATCCAGTGTTCTTTTTTTCTTTCCGGCACCTGCCCTTATAGGTCAGTCTCTCAAGGACAAGACTGACCAAGACTGACCTATGAGATTGGCCTAATATTCTGGGAACATGCAATTTTGAGATGGACCTCACCTAAGTAGGAGACCTTACTTCTGTTGAGAAAGTAAACAGAATCTAATCTAGATAAATTTCATCTCCAAAGCATCAAGTTTGAGCCCTTGTACCCTTCCATTAGAGTTTAGGGTGAACCAACTGATGAAAGAGAATGCCAGCCAGAGTTGTTGGGTAGAAATGATTTCCTTTGTCTAGATTGCTGGAAGCAGCTGAGTCTCATGATCAAGCCTAGATCTCAGAAGGAGGAACTGAAAGCTTTCAGCCCACCTCATTTAAAAGTCTTCCCCTTCATTAATTATTTTGGGTTGATTTTTTAATTGTCAAGGGCACCCCCGCCCCCTTTTCCAGAGATATTTAAAGCATTCTGGGTCCACTTAGCTTTGTCTTTGGTTACTGAGAGAAACTCATCTATTTTTTATTTTAGCTAGCCTAATTAATAAATTCATTATCAATTACCCAGAAATCCTGTCGCAAATTGTTCATTCATGTCAGTTTTTGTTATTGATATCATAAGTTAAGATTGTTTTGCTTTGTTTCTTGGTTACCTAGTGTTGTCCTATTATAGCAGACTGCCCGCGTCCCTACTTGGCTCGGTTATGTGGTGAAGAAGAAAAGAGACGCAGGAGGCGGGAAAAGATAGATCAATTCCGTTTATTGATCTGAGGGTTAGAGTTTATTTAGACAAGGTACTGCAAGTCTATGTGACATTCTGCTCTAGTCTTCTGTCCCAGTGATTAAATCAGTCTTCTGTTGCAGTGATCAAATCAGTCTTATCTTAAAGACTGTGAGCCTAGGGCATCTATTTTACATATCCCTTGTTTTCTGTAATTCTCTTGTCTCACAGAGACAACATCTTCTGGGGGGGCATGGAGAGCCATTCCGGATGATAATGAACACAATCTCCAAGAACAGTTTCCCTGAAGGTCTATCCTGATCTTGTCCACAGCACTGCATCCTGGCCCTCAACATCCTATGATATGCTTTTGTCCTTTTTTTTTATATTTTAAACCATAATAGTTTTCATGATTTAATTTCGCAATACATCTTTAGGTCTAATGATTCTATTTCATTTCTCATCTACAGATAGATTTCATTATTGTTTTATTTAGATGTATAAGGTAATTCCCTGGTAACTTTAGTCTAGTACTTGTTTTATAAATTACATTATTTCAGCTCAACAGTGAACAGTGAATATCTGTTCATTTATTTGTCTCCTTTTATTACTATAAAAGGAACTCATGTGTTGTGGTTTGTTACTATCCAGACGTTTTATGCATTTGTTTTGAAAGGAACTTTTATTTGTTAACTGTTTTTGTTACTCTGTATATAAATTCTGATGATTATGTGGATTTATTTTGTGTCTAGCACTGTTACTGAAGATACTGTCCTAAATCATTAGGGTTTGGGGTGAGGGCAAGTTTTTTTGTGGGGAAGGGTTAATGTTAGCCCTGATAATATGGTGTTTTCAGAGAATACTATCCATTGCGTCATATGCCAAGAGTTGTGTGTTTTGCTGATGTTGCTACCTTTCATTTTATTCTCTTGTCTTATAGTTCTCGCTGGCAATTGTATGTAGAACTGTGTCCGATATTAGGAACAGACCAAGGCATCCTTATTTTATCCATTTTTGTACTGGGAATATTTCTAGTATTTCTGCAGTATAAATAATGCTCGCCCTTGGCATTTTTTAATTGATGCCTTTGATTATTTTATTTTCATCATTTTGGAGTATTTTTCAGTTTGGGGGGAGGGAATAGATGGAGAATTATATAGTAGGTTGCATTTGGCAATATTCCCCACATTGTTGATTTTTAAAAAAATTTACTTTCAGTTAAGTTTTATTCTAAATCTTAACTCAGTAGTCTGCAAATCCCATGTGAAAGTTTCCTTTAGTGATATAGATTGCAGTACATATTTGTCCATATATGAGACTCTTGTCTATGTCTTCTTTCTTTACAAAGGGTCTACCCAACATGTAGGGATAAAGAAACTTTTCCAGTTTTTTTTTATATCAAAAGGATACTAGTAGAACACATAGATACTATCTGTCAGTTATTCCTCACTTGCCATGTGAGTCATCTTTTTTAATCCTACGTTTCTTTGGTTCTTCCA
Organism: Potorous gilbertii; assembly: GCA_028658325.1. Classification (NCBI taxonomy): domain Eukaryota; kingdom Metazoa; phylum Chordata; class Mammalia; order Diprotodontia; family Potoroidae; genus Potorous; species Potorous gilbertii. The sequence goes on from CM053769.1 coordinate 685,740,914, forward strand.
AGGTTCTGCTATTTCTTGCATTTTGTTATCTGTGAGTTCACATCATGTGCTTTTGTTATTCTCTAAATCTAGTATTAGTTTCAAAAATTGTTACTAAGTATCTCATGATTTTTTGGCTGTCAGCATTTCCTAACGAGAAGTTGTGTTGGAGCTTCACAACAATGGTTCATTTTCCTTTAACTTACACAAGATAGTATTTTGGGGAATTGTTTTCTGTTTTATGATACTTTCTTTTTAAAAGTCAGACTTGAAAATTCTTTGGGTTTTGTTTAAAAGTACCATTGTAATTTTGTCAGACATGAAACTAATACAACATTTTGCATGTTACCATCTTCAGAAATAAAATTCAAGTTGGAGATAGCTACTGGTTTTTTTTGTTTCATTTATATTTGGGAAATGGTTCTTAAACAAGGTTTGTGGATATTTGTTTCATTACTGGTCTTTGTTACTCTTAATGACTTTTCTCATGTTTTAGTTTTGATGCACAAAAGAGATAGTTTTTATTTTTAGAGAGCATAGATGATAAATATTCACTTTTTCTTAAAATTTATCTATGGAGCCAGACCAACTTTCTACTGATCACATATAAAAAGAACTTTATTAGGCATGTTAAATGATTGATATTGAACCAATCAACAGCCAACTTTTTAGTCACACGATAAACAAGTTTTTGTGCTCCTCCAAATTGACCGTACATATTATGTGTCACTAAAACAACAAAGTTAAATAAGTTCTCTGTCTGTGCTTGGCCACCATTACAATCTTGTTCTTTTGGTATGATATACTAGGTGTGTAAAGAAATTCAGTAGATAGCAGAAGACATTTAAAATTTTCTTTTAAATTTGCCTTCTAAAAATTATCTATAGCCAGAGGTTCTTTATGTTCATGTTGAAATTTATGTAAAAACTTGCCTTGAATTCTGCCCTTGCATCATTATAGTATTGATTATTCTATGAGATTGCTACTTAGGTGAAATTAAATGTCATGATATGGTTATTTCACTACTTCATTGACTTTAGCCTGCTTTACCAAGGGCTAGCATTATACAGAATTTCGTTGTATATAATTGGGCTTTTGGTCAGTATCTGGGAAAAGAATCAGCAATCTATGTCATGCAAATTGAAGGGGGCATCAGGGTTTGGGGACAGTGTGTCGTTTATCCAATAGGACTCAGACCTCTTATTATCACTTTGTGATTACTACTAGAATAGATACATTGTATATTCCAGAAGAGCAGGGGTCACTGGGTGTAGCACCAATACAATATTCACAGCACCTATAGCAGCCATGAATATCTCAGTGCAATTCTGAATTGGGAAATACAACAAATTCTCCACATGGAAGACAGAACCATAACATGTATTTAGACGCCAGAATGCAGAGGACAACACCACAAACCACCTTCCTTAAATAAATCACAAGTTCTTTCATTCACACTAGCCAGTTGCCTGCTTGCCTGCATCCTTCCTAGCTCAGATTGCTGTCATGATTAGCTTCCTCTTAGCCCAGCTCTAACTCTTGTCTCTTCCTGTTCCACCCTTCCTTTTCCACCCCTTCTTGTTCCATGTGACTTAGACTCATGTAACTCAGAGAGGTCACATGAGCCTATTAATGAATAGGAAAGATCTTCCCATTTAAATTACCTTTATACTGGGTTGACATGTCATTTTGGAAAAGTTTACTGTCCTTAATGGGTTAAAAAGAGTAAGTTGAGAAAAGAAAATACTAAAAAAAAAACCATTATGCCTTCAGGGTAAAAATAAGAAAATTTAACTTATGCAGAAAAATTTCCATGAACACACTTTCTGAATCATGTAAATCATTTCATTTCATGTATTTAGGTTTCCCTCGACTATTTCATACACCCGGATGTGATCCTGTGATAACTTCTTGTGGAGGATAATAAAGAGATCCTTACATCTTTAAACATTTAGTTTTGAAATGTAGAATATCTAACATTATGATAGATTTCTGTAGGAAATAGACCTTTGCTGTACTATGGTTTTTAAAACCTTATTTAGGGGACATAAGAGATTCCCTTAAGGAAACCCAACGGATTTCTACATTGCCTCCCCTAATTGAGCATTGATGTATTACTGAATTTGTTTTTCCACAGGGTGTGATAGGTATACAACTGGTTGTTACCATGGTGATGGCCAGTGTCATGCAGAAGATCTTACCTCACTATTCTCTTGCTCGCTGGCTTCTGTGTAATGGCAGGTAAGTCAAGAATAAACTGATTTTGATAAATAAATTCCATTTAACAGTTAACTTCAGAAAATGAGTATCAATTCCTAGTGACAACTTAAAAAAAAAGGCAAGAAAGGAAAAATTTTTTAAAATTACATTTTTATTAATTATCTGTGTAATTATTTGGTTAAGTTGAAAAGCTGACATGGTCAAGGCAATAGAATCATTTCCCATGTGAACTAGTTAACTTTGCTATGTTTCATAGGCATAGGTATCATTCTTAATTTTCATCAGATTCCTTTAAAACTCATGTTGGTCCCAGTAGAGACAAATAAGTTTGAATCAAACAAAAACCCATCTCTGCTACCTGGAGAAACAAGTCAAAATATAACCCTCACTGATAATGACCCCTGTACAAATTCATTGCACTTTGTCTTCTACACAGAGTTTGTGATTTGTTTTGCTGAAAAGGGCTTCAGAATGTTTGACTTCGAAAGGATGGGGGCAGAGATAGTGATTGCTTCATATTATTTAGGTTTATATGGATACATACTGTTTTTCTATATAGTCTGTAAGCTCTTTGAGGGCAGAAGCTTTTATTTTTGTTTTCCTTTTTCTAACATTTAGACACACAGTTCCTTGAACACAGTAGATACTTAATAAATGATTATTTACTGATTGATTATACCATGATTGCAGTAATCAAAGTTTCCACTTATTTGTTTGTAGTATTTTCCTTAGTTTTCATCTTTGTGAAAACATACTCTCTTGATGTATTTTTCATCCATTTTCTTATGCTTGAGCCTTTTGTGGAGATAAGAATAACTGAACACCATCTTCCTCATGATAATTTCATATACTTAAAGACAGGTAGGCCTTTATTTGCTTTGATGTTTCCATATAGAAGAGGCCTAAGTTTTAGTCATCTTGACTAACAGGCATTCTCTTCAGTTTTTTTCCACCACATCTATTTTACAGTATTTCAGAATCTCACTAATCCAGTCTAGTAGAAAAAGAGAAGATAGTTTAAATTAGAAACTTGAAAATTCAGATTTATAGCAATCAATAGTATCATGACAAAGATTAAAAAAAAAGATCTGTTTTAATAGGTAAGGTTCATTTCTCAATAGCATATTGATTGTATGGTTGCATAATTGTAAAATTTTTTAAGAGGTCTTAACATTTATTCTATAATCTTACTTGCATAATTAATTCACTTAGTTTATCCTTTTCCCACAGATTATATAAAGAGAAACTAAGCAGACAAATTTGTTATAAAATTCCAAATTATTTGAGCTTGCATTTTTATGTATTCTTATTCTGCAAATAAAATTGGCCTTAATGCATTAATGAAGCTTTGGACTCTTCAGATCAAACTGTACTGCCTCTGTCTTGTACTGATAACTTCTATGTGTATTTGTGTTTTGATCTCTCTTTAAGATTTTTTTTAGCAAGATCAGACATAAAATGTATTTTCTTTCACTGATATTGTATCCTTGGTGACCTTTCTTTATCTTCTATTAACTATTTTATATGATAAAGTATATTACCTTGAGTTTTTGCCTGTTGTGTTTGCTATTTTTACTAGGACTAAAAGGTTCCAAAAATTCAGATTGCTAGATTTCCTTTTCAGTATCCTTAAATTTTCTTTGTAATTTGAGGTATTTAAGCCTTTGATTTTGATTAACATATAGTTCATAGTTCATAAATTTGTACTAGAGCATCAGTAGAACAGATTGGAATTAGGTGATAAGGGTTTGAATGTTGAATTATAAGTAAATCATTTAACTTTTCTGAGGTTTAGTTTTTGTATCTGAATAATTATGATTAAGTACTTGCCCACCTACCTCACAGTGAAGTGAGGAAAGTACTTTGTAACATTATAGCACTTTATTGGCTATAAAAGTATGAACTTGTTATAAAGTAGATGAGTTGCATCATTTAAAATTGCATTCAGTATCAAAATTGGTATTGAATACAATCCGTTGATGCCACAGATTCTTTCTAGGAGTATTTTTTCTTTTTAGTCAGGCTAACTTTCTTTGCCTTTCTTTTCATATTTCACTGTCTACAGTTTCGTGGTTTTATAATACCTAAATTTCTGATGGAGAAATTTATTTTGCTAATAATATTAACTAATAATATTAACATTCTTAATGTAAATTTGAAGGTCAAAAGTTCTGATTACTTTTTTTTTTGTTAGTTCATGTGAAAGCAATCTACTCAAATTGGAAGAGGGCTAGAATTGGAATGAAGAGCCGTGGGCTTGAATTCTGATTGTTATTTACCACCTTTGTGACTTTGGGCAAGTCATTTCATCTTTCTGGTTTTTGCTTTCCTAACCTCTAAGGTGAAGGTCTTAGATCAGAATTCACTGCAAGACAGAGGTTCTTAACTTTGTTTGTATAGTGTACTTTTAGGAGACTGGTGAAAACCCAGAGACCCCTTCTCACAATATATTTAAATGCATAAATTAAAGTGTATGTCACAGAGAAAACCAATTATATTGAAATTTAAGTACAGTTTAAAAAATATTTTTAAAAAAACAAGTTCATGAACTCCAGTTTAAGAATCCTTACTCTGTGGTATTTCTAGCGTTCCAGCTCCACATCTTGTGACCACAGTGATACTTTAAAAGCATTGTGAATATTATATATTTCTGACTGTGTTGATGCTAGATAAAAGAAAAAAAATTGAGAATAAGTCTTCAGGGCTGAGATGCTTTAAGGAGCTTGAGAGAACAGCTCGAGTGAAAGCTATTTTTAGTACCAAAAATATCCATCAAAAATAAATAATGTAAAAACATTGTTGTCTAGGTGCTAACAGTTTAGGAAGAACATAGATAAAGTAGTGTCCACAGTCCAGTTGTCCAGAAGAGGAAAACCACAATGGTGAAGGTTCTTAAATCTGTGTCATGTGAAAATTGGCCGAAGGATTTGGGTATATGGAACCTAGAGAAAAGCAGACTGACATGACAGCTTTGTTCAGAAAGACTGGAATGTGAAAGAGCCATTAGATATTTTTTGTTTAACCCCATTAGACTGAAGTGGAAGCAGTAGTTGGAAGTTACAGTGGCCAAGTTAGGTTTGAGGTTTTAGGAAAAACTACTTCAAAATCAAATGAGCTCTCTGGAAGATTGTATAAAAGTACATATAGTACCAGATCTTTTTCATGAAGTGTGTGATCTAGAGCAGTGGTGTCCAATTCAGAATAGAAATGGGTTACATGAGGGCCCACAGTCATATTAGCTATGTTTATTGTATTGTTTTGTTGCACATTTTTCAAATTGCATATCATTATAATTCAAGAGCCCTCCTGTGGGCTGTGAGTTGGATACCTCTGGTCTAGAGGATTGCTTATGACCCTTACAGTTCTGGACGTGTGTGGAGTTTTTAAAAAGTGATATATGTCCTCAAACTTGCTTTGTGCGGTTTGTTTTTGCCTTCCCCTGTGGACTTCACAGCTTCTTTTCTGATTGGTAGTGACTTTTTGATAATACTGCTCTCTGTCACAGCCTCTGTTCCCTTGTGGAATGAAGGCCACCATCTGAGACCTAATTATGGTAGAGAAGTAATCCAACCATTTATCACAAGGGTAAGAAGATAAGGAAATAAGGAATTTCTGTTTTCGTGCAGTTTCATCTTAGTCCAGTCCATTTACCACTTAAACTTCTATGACCCTTTTACCTCCTGGTTTATGAAAAATTTTTGCTGTTATTATTTGATTGTTCTGTTTTGCCCTCAGCTCGCCAGCCAGAAAAGTTTAATTCTTGACGAATTCAGATCAGTAACACCTTGTAACTTAGAGTCTGGAAAGTTGCCTGTAACGCTGAGCAATTAAGGGACTTGCCCAGGGTCAGACAGCTTGTTGTGGGAGAGATGAGTTATTTCTAAAGGAAAACTTTTAGACTACCAAGAGTGCTTTCAGAATTTTATATTTAAACAATATGATTCTGGAATTATGATTGAGTTGTTTTTAATTTGTACTCATCAGTTAATTCTAGGTATTATCCTAATAACATGAGGCAATTGGATTTCAGCCTCTGCTGTAGACATTGTTATTAAAACTAAACTACCTCCTTTTAACTTGTGGTCCTGGTTTGGGCAGCTTTAGAAGAAGGAAGAGTAGTAGCAAAAGATGGTATTGAAAATGGAATTTTTCTCCTTTTTCCATTTTTTCCCATATATTTTTTTTGTGCAGCCTATGCTTAGAAAGCTATCTTTAACCAATCTTATCCTAAAATTTGAAGAACATTACTATAAAATATTGATAGGGATTGTTAAGCACATACCAAGTATGTAATACAATTTAGATCATTGAACCTGTGGCCTAGAGGACACTTGTGGCCTTCTAGGTCCTTGGGTGTGGCCTTTAGATTGATTCCAAGTTTTCTTGAGGACCTTGAGGGCCACATGTGGTTTGAAGGCCACAAGTTCCATACCCCTGATTTGGAAAATGTCATCTGTACTAATAATAACACACTTCTGTGGGAACATACGTGCTCTGTATTATTCAACTGATTAATGACTTTTTCCCCATTCTTCCAGTTTTCTGTCATTGTTCCACTTCAAATACCTTTCATGTTTGGAAATGAATTTTTGACAAATTAGAAAAACCAAGCAGCTTTTTAGGGGTCTCTGTCTCTATCTTTTGAACAACCTCACCATATCCCATTCCTATCAACTGGCCAAAAAAAAATCACTGAGGAATTGGCAGCATCAGGACATTGGCCAGTGTGTGTGGGGGAAAGCACAAACCCGCCCTGCCTTTCTCCAATTGACTACTCAGAGGTGTCTCAAGGTAAAAACAGAAAATCTCCTTTATTCCGTTCTTGGGAGAAACCAGACGGTCCCTTCACCAGTAAAGCTGAAGTAGGGAGGTGCCTTGCAGAAGCAGAATGGCAATTTATATAGACCCCACTTGGAAATTCCCCTCCCACAGATGACCCATTATCCTCATTGATTAAGAAGCACGGTCTTACATTCTGGGTGCGAAATCTAACCAGTCCCTTTTGAAACCCTGTTAAAATTTCCAGCTCCTGGACATTACAAAGCCCGTGAAAATACATGTCATTATATGAAAATTAGGCGTTGAAAATATATGCAAATGAAGCATTGATGACTCATGCAGATTGGTCATTGAGAACTTATGCAAATCAGATGGACCTCTGTGAGGACTGCAGACTATGTGCGCATATGCAAATGAGATATTGAGGAGTTAGTGAGTCATACCCAATCATTGATCCTGAAGCAATACATAGCCTTATATGGAAATCACCCGACTCTGGAGGAATGGAAACCTGGGCCTAAGATCTCTTCCACTCCAGGGAGAAGACTCCATATTCCTGAGAAGTCTTCACTAAATCTGTTCAGGAAATGCTGCTTTTTAGGTTCTTCTGTTATTGTTCCCCTTTGAAGTAAGCTATTCTCTCTGACCCCATAGATGCACTTCTTGTACCCAACCTTGTTCCTTACCTGACTGTAATGCTAATGAGAGTTAAAGATCTTCCCTACCCATGATGGGCCTGCTCATTGATTGAAGCTTGATTGGGGAGGTTGACATCTTTTGTTAATTTCTATTGAGACACCGGTTCTCAAGAGTCATGATGCCCTCTGGCTCTGAAAAGTATGTACATACTCTGAGGTGAGGTTCTGCTTTGGGGCTTATTCATTGGAAGTGTTTGTTTAGCCAGAAAGACTGTGGGCAGCTGCTAAGGAGCACCCCCCCAAGGCTTTGAAAACCCAGATGTTGGTGCTTCTCTCTCTGGTAACTATGTGTGTGTGGTCAGTTGCATCTGTCTGTTGATCTGTGATGTATGTATGGTCAGACAGTTGGAAGCCCTGTCTGTTGGTCTTTATTTCTCTGTTTATATTTTCTCTGAAGTTCAGGGTACTTATTTTTTCCCCTGAACTAAGTGAGTGATATATGTGCTTGATTGAAGTGATTGTTGACCCCTCAAAAGTTGCTTTACTTTTAGAAAAGCAGAGCAAAGAACATGTGTAGCAGATTCTCCTGTGTGTGCTGGAGTCCTTGCTGTTATACTGATTATTAAAGGCATCATTACAGTAGGATGACTGACTAGTAATGGGGTAAACTCCTAAACATAAAAGAAGATACAATCTTTTCTGATCAATGCCTTGTCCAAAAAATCTCGAATCCAGAGCTACAGAGTGTTATACTCTGTTGTAATTAAAGTTCCTTTTTGTTTTGAAGTGTCTTGCTTCGCCCCTCTTTTCTTGGAGAGGTAAGTGATAGGCTACAATCTCTTTGTACATTTGAATAGTGGGTTTTGCATGGGGATCTGGGGAAGGTGCTGCTTTTTCTCCTTGTCAGTGCCCCTGCTGGGCTTGCTTTTCTCTTTTCCTGGGCGTGCCTTTAGTCTGATGCATCATCTTTGCCTCCTCCATCTCCTTAGGCTCCTTAGTTTGGTGAATTACCACCTCTCTCATGTCCCTAATCAAAAATCTACTGCTTCGTTCAGATGCACAGTAAATTTGACACATCACCTATTGGGTATGAAATCACCTCCGTATTCAATTGCTGGGATTTTTGCCTGTTTTCTTGCATGTTGCCTGATCCTAAGAGCCCACCAGCTTTCTCCTTTAAACCTACTATTCAAATGCACAGTAGGTGGGACCTGTGACCTAAGGGATGGGGGAAAAAGTTTAAATACCTCAGCTCTGCTCTAAGTGAAATGCCTGAATCCCTTGCTCTCCTTGCGTTGGCCATTTTTTTCCTTCTGTCTGAAGTGACCATGGTATTCTGTTAAAATTGTCAGCAGAGAAGAACAGGGATCTGTTTGGCATATGCACGAGAAACTGAATTTTAAGAAATAAGACTGAGCAGATTTTTTGGAAATGAAGATGTTACATATTTTTGTAAGTTTTCATCTTAAAGAAACTGAAGAAAAAAAGGATTCAAATGTGAGACTAGATCTTTCTTTAGTTTTCTATATTGTATATTTAGGGTTGGCAGCTTTTTGGGAATGATGCAGTCTTAACCAGTCTTTCATATTTTACATATTTACACACATCACATACACATATTATCTTTCTCTCTTTTTTCCTCCCTCTCTCCTCCCTGAAGAGTCAGGATTCACTTTATTCTCACTTCCTTGTATAATTAGTTTTTAAAATTTGACTGAGATACTAGTATTTCTTAAATTATAAAATAGGTTAATTGAAGCGATGTGGTGTCTTTTTCATTTTGTGATGTACATGAACTATATATTTATTATATATATATATTTTCAATGACAGACTATTGAGCAGAGTTACTAAAGTGACGTGTTAGGCTAAGATTATCATCTTGTGTGAGTGAATCAGCAGGCAGGAATATTCCAGATATTATTATTCATTTTGGCGTGTTTGTACTTGAATTTGATATAGAGTGATATTTCACTCTTCTCAGCAACAAGGCTAAAGAACTTAGGGCTAAGCAAAAAAAACAAAAACAAAAACAAAAAAACCCAGAAACGAGGGGATCAGGGCTTGAAAAGCCAAAATAATGGTCCCAAAGTCCATGCATTTTATTGATACAGATTTCTCAAGGACTTCTTCAAATCCTATTTACTCTTAATAAAACTATCCTTGTTATTTGATTTCTAAGCCTAAGTAGATTAAAGTTTAAAAATTGAGGAGGCTTTGTTATAGGTAAGTGTATTACTATCAGTAAGTTGCAGCAGAAGACAAGACAGACACAAACTTGGTGAAAAAAGCACATGGCAGTCTGAGGCCTTTTAAGTGTAGAGGCAAACGACATCTCAGATCTTTCATTTCTTACTGTAATTATGGCAGAGCACAATGATGTATCATAGTGGCAATGCTGAGTCATCAGTATATTGTTATTTTATTTTTTTTAAAATCCCTTCAAATTTCTATATTGAATCATAATTTTCTTTTAAATGCTTGATGCTTTATAGAGGTCAGCCCTCATCTCTCTAGAAAACTTGACTAAAATGAGTAGAGGGTTCTAAGAAAACAAAGTTTTAATGTATTAAGACAATTCTCTCCAGTATTATTAATTTTCCTTCACTCTATAGAGAGCAAGACTATAAACCAGTAATCTTGGGGTTCAGAAACTGCTTGTTGGTTCAACGGTTCTGATCTATGTTGCAAGTTAAAATTCTTGCCCCAGGCTAACATTTCTGAAAGTATCAAACCTGCACTTTGTGGCCTTCCCCCTTTCAACATCCCCTCCCCAGCCAGTCTTTGTTTTATTTTAAATCAGTCTCTCCCCATGTGGAAACTATGTGGATAGTGTAAGTACAAATTTAATTCTTTTAACAAGTAAATAATGCAGAAAACTTGATTATCAGCAACTTGTCATCCTTTTTGTAATTCATGTAGTTTCCGTGGTTCCTTTCCTATTTCACTGTTTGATCTCTATAAGAGAGTAAGAGATTGAGATAAGAGAGTAAGAGATTGAGATGGGCAATGCAAATTGGTCACGTTTACCACTTGATAGCATTTCTGGGGGGAAAAGTTTAGGTAAGACTTTCCTCCTCCAGAAAATAGAAAATGAAAAATGCTGTCAAAAATAAAGTCTGTGGACTTCGCCTGATGTTTATGGGGAATATCTGTAAGTAAAGTCATAATTTATTTATTGGCATGGGTGTCACAGTTCAATGAAGAGAATAACAGCAGGAATGGCTCACTATAATATTTAGAGTGACCATGTCAGTATCTTTTTAAAGCTTGAATGACCCTGATATATTTTTGCAACTTATTTTGTTGGTTTCTTTTTTGTTAGTTTGCGATGGTATCAGCATCCTACAGAAGAAGAGTTACGCCTTCTTGCAGGAAAACAACAAAGGGGGAAGAGCAAAAAAGATAGGTAACTGTGTCATTCTGTTTATATTATAGTGTCACATTATTGGATACAGTTTGTTAAGAGAGTATTTTTGTGTTCGGCTTTCAGATAGAGAAACTTGGAAAAGGTGAAGAGACAAAGGAATTTTTAGTAGAAACACATGTTATAAAATGTCTGTATAATTGAAATAGTTTAAGAAAATTTGATATGCAAAAATCCAAATATAGAAAATGTAAATTGGATACTGACTAGTAACAGTCTTGAGGCAGTGTTGTGTTGTAGATGTATCTGTGCAGAGCTGGAACACAAAGCAGACCTGGTTTCAAATTGTTCTGTGACCTTGGACTGCTACAATGTTTCAGTACACTAACCATCTTTTTGAGTGAGTAGAGATTAGTTGCCCATCTGCATTGTGGGAGAGTGCATCCTAGGAGTTCTTACATCAACAAAATGATTTACCACAAATTTCCTTTCTAGAGTCACGTCACTAGTGCTTTATACAATATCCCTATATACATTAAAAATAATTTTCACAAAGCTTTATGAAATATTTATTTGACTATAAAGTGTTACAGCCCTTTATAGTCTAAGACTGTTTATAGCCATAGAGTTTTAAAATTTGTTTAGTTTTGTAGTGTTCACAGCTTTTACTTGACATAATTCTTGAATTGTATACACAAGTCTAGGCTTTTTTCTTCTCATTAGTGTACTGCTTAGATCTGTTCAAAACATTTCTCCAGTTCAGATGTGTCCAGGACCATGCTTTGTAGATAGTATTTGCTAGTTTATTTACATAAAGTAAATTCTTTATAACATTTTAGTTTTTTAAGTTAAAGCTATTATCTAATGTTTTAAATGATCTTATTTTATATCTCAGTTATAGGGTACATAAGATTTATATATGTGTTGTTTGCCTGGTTGTCTTTTCTTTTTAATTCCAAAATGACAGTAGTACATGTAAAACTGCTCTTTCATTAGTCCTGTCCCCCACCCCCTACTCAAAAAAATTTTTATATTGGCAATCTCTTGGGAGATTCAGATCTATGACTGTTATTCCAAACAGTGAGAATGGATTTAGGGTTTGAAGTTGTTAAGATATTAATAAACTAATTGACATTATAAATAAAATGCTTGTTCCTTTAAGTTGGATGTATTAGTATTCACTTAATAAAATTTACCAAATAATCATTCATTGAAATAATTTACCTCTAAAATTTTTACTTCTTTTCTAATAACTATATTTCTAATTTATCTAATAACTATATTTATATTTCATTATCAGCTATTCATTACCCTTCCATTATTTAAATTATCAGAGATTGAACATCTCACTTTAAAAACTTAAGTTTTGACATAGGAAACCTAAACAACAATTTGATAACTTTTTGTATTTCTTAACTCATTTTATAGGAAATATAATGGTCATATTGAAAATAAGCCACTAACTATTCCAAAGGATATTGATCTTCATCTAGAAACAAAGTCAATTACTGAAATGGATACTTTAGGTAAGAAAAATTCAGTCAAGGGTTTTTGGCCAAGAGTTCTGTAAAGCTCAGTTGCACATTGCCTTAGAGACAGTTTAAACAATAGAACCTAGTTGATAGCTGCTGTTATATTAATGTTAATATGTTGGAACTGTGTAAACTTTTAGAACTAAGAAACTCCTAGAGACTTCTTTTAATTATGTTTTTCTTCATGGAATAGTTTAGACTATAGTGAGTTGTATGTTATTTTAGCCATTTTACCATGGGAAAAGAGAGCTTAAGTGGCTTATAAAAAATATACTGTTTCTCTGGCATAAGTGTTGAAATCTCATAACTTTTCCTTTTCTTAATGCTTCTAATTCCAGGTCTCATTCTACTATAATATTCATAAAGAGTAGATTCAGTTGATAGATGTGTATGTTAGTGTCGAATTGTTTTGTTTATAATATTTAGATTTGTTAGAGAATAGTGTGGATATGAGCTATATATTATTTATGGTTCCAGTTGGACCCGTTACTGTGTCACTGAAAAGAAGTGAGTTTCTGTGATTCACTTTAGCTGAACAGTAAAATGGGTATATTACTTTTTCCTATCAGCAACCAAGAACTCTATGGAAAAGAGTGCCTTTCACATAGTGAGCTTTTAATAAATGTTTGTTAAAAGAGGGAGGCAACCAAGCTTGAAGATGCCTAGAGATATGATAGGATGAAACCTTCAGCTTTACATTCAGAAATCATTAAATATATCTGAGAACATAAGTGCACAAAAGAGAGCTAAAACAATTACGTTGGATATGAAATTAGAAGTGTGTTAAGTCAATTTGAAAGCAAGTGAAAATTTTAGCTAAATTGAAAAAGCATTAAAGCTTGTTACTTTACATCTTGTTATATTACCTCTTCATAAGGAGATCACTAAGGGTTGTCTTTTAACCTGCCTTGTTTTGAATATCATTATTTTATTTTAACATAAATTTTTTTAGATGGGTGATTTTTTAAAAGATTCAAAAATTTTATAACTAAGGGATAAATATATTCCATCCCCAATTCCCACAATTACCTCCAAAGGAATGTGTATTCATTTTATATTAGAAGTCAGTGGAAGCAAAGTTTAACCGATAGAATTTTGATTTGGTAATAAGTAGTATTGTATCACTGGGTGTTTATGTAATGTCAGGTTATTTGTTTAGACACCTATGTGGGTACCATTAGGTGAACTTCTTTATTATTTACTAATTGTGTTTGCTTAATCCCTGAAGTTTTAACAGTATAATAGGATAAAGGAAGAAATAGAATCACAAAGATATGCACATCGAGGTAGAAACAGCATTACCTATCACCTATTTGTTATAGTTTCATCTTACCTTTGCTCCTTAAAAAAAAAAAAATCCTATCCAGTTTCAGGCCCTTACCCCTGCTTAGATTTCTTATCTGTCCTTTCCCAGGTGACAGAATTTAGGAAGATTGTGGAGAATACAAGAACTTAGGTCAGTTTTAAAGGCTTCCTTTAGGGAAACATATTAAGGAATTTGGAGACCAAAAGAAAGTAGAAATATTCAGAATATTTTCTCACTAATGCAAACACTTAGAAATGGAACATTTGGAACTTAAGAGGCTGGATTTCTTAGTGTTTAAGTAGGGAACCATCAAATAGGAAAAACTGTCATACTTTTTTTGGTAGCTTACAGTAACTCATATGGAATAACTCTTCCCCTATCATTGGTGTTAGGGTTCAAGTCTCTTTGTGAAAGAAAGCTCAAAAGTCAGTGTACTTTACCCAGCTTTACATGTATCCTCAGGATATAATGTCATAAATGAAATTCTGTCTTAAAAAATATAATGCTTCAGAATTTTCTTAAAAATCAGTAGTCAGTTATTAAAGTACAATGTATTTATAGTCATTTTAACATAAATTTAAATATATATTGGTGATAATCAGTTTACTTTGATTGTTTAGTGCATGAGATCCTAAAATTTGTAACATTTAATTTTGAATATAAGATTCTGTATTACTGGATGTTAGCATCTTGATATTTGCAAATCTTTTCTAAAAATCTACAAATAGAATTTAATACGCTTAAAATTAATTAAATATAAGTCTATATCTGCTATTGATGAAAGTTCTTTTGTGTTTGAAAATTTTTATTTTTCAGCATTGCATTATTTTCCTGAATATCAATGGCTGGTGGATTTCACAGTGGCAGCTACAATAGTGTATCTAGTAACTGAAGTTTACTACAGTTTGATGAAACCTACACAGGAAATGAATATCAGCATTGTCTGGTGCTTGCTTGTTTTGACTTTTGCAATGTATCCTTCACTGTACCATTTATGGTCATTTCAAATGATAGTTTGTGAATTTATTTTCCTTTTCCAGTGTATGCTCATAGAATTTGTCACAGTTTGAAAGATAGCAAGAATACTGAAAATACAAGCTTTTATTTTTCTGTTAGACTGACATTTTGAAGATAGTGAGCAAACATCAATCTGGTGTATATTCTGAACTGATCATATTTTGAAAATTAGTTGACCTAGGAAAACCTACCCTGAAACTAAGGTAGAATTTTTAGAGCTTGTATTCAATACAAAGCCGAATTTGCCAGCATCTTTACAAAGCAAAATGCTTTACTGTATAAAAGCACTAATCATCCAAATTAGCTGAAAAGCATGCATAAGATATCCATATTTCTATAATTGTAGTGGCAAATTTAGTTGAAGCATTTAAATCTCTATGGATTTTAGCTGATAGAACTACTTCAGTAGTTAAAAATCGTCATGTAATTCAATTTCTTAAACCTCCATTAAAGCAGAATGTGTCTTCTCATAATCAGCAGTCAGACTATATAAAGCATAGTGAAAATATTTTAACCTGACCGACTGTTGTCCTTCAGATGTCATAGATGTTGCATTTCAGTACATCTGATGCTGATTTCTGATGACTTTTGAAATAATCATAGTGTTAAAACAGTGTCACTTAGTGTTCTGCTTTTCATTTTACTCAAGTCTATTTCATTAATTTATAGTGTGTGTGTGTATATATATATATATATATGTGTATGAATGTGTGTATATATATATGTATATATATATATACACACATTCATACACATTTAAAATGACATATAGCACTTTGGTTAAAAAAAACCACTATATATGTACATTTTTGTTTTAGATCGTGATGCTTCCCTGGATACTTGTTGAGAAAAGGATATTTGTTAATGGCAAGGAAAATTATTGATCATGTGAATACATTTCACCTTTTGCTTCACCGTTAAGCACTAGCTAATAATATGAGAGTAAAGGTCCCACACACTCTCCAGCATTGAACTGACTTGGCTTAGTCTTAACAGAGCTCTTGTGAAAGTCATCAAACAATGCCAACCCTGCGGGATCCCAGGAGCTTGCTGTCTCCCCATCATAGAGGGGACAGACTGTGCTGAAGGGCTTAGAATACAATCTATTTTTCCCTAACTCTGACCCTCCACAATGGAAGAAGGGAAGAAGAGGGAGGGGGTTTTTAAAAGAACCTGTAGAATGTGAGAAAATCTACTCTTTTCCTGTCTTCAGACGTATGAGGTATGCAGGAATCTAAAATTCCTTTAAAATACCAGATGATCTAACACCAACCATGATACTATTTATAGCCTATCTTTCATCTTAGCTGTAGTGTATCTGGTATGCCTTTCTTTCCCTATGCACGGAGACTAGTTGGAATGACCTCTGTCTGGCTTCTGTTCATTTTCTTATTGTCTGTGCCTGCTTATTAGTCAAACACATGTCTCCATTGATTACATGGGACAATAGCCCTTCTTAATTCTAGAGTAGCACATAAATCAGCTGAATCAGAATACCTCTGCAGTCATTGCTTGTGGAATTGGACTTTTTAGAAGACCTGAAATTGATGATATATAACTTAGTTAATTCTAAATTTAAAGGTGAAAAAAGTATAATTTTATTGCTGTGATAGTTTTCACGTATAATATTTGACTAATCAGATATAAAGCCAGTGACTCTAATGGAATTTACAATTGAGACTTGTAAGAAATTCTAGAAGGCAAATAAATGGAACACATAAAAAAATGACACAGAAGCCCCAAACCTTATAGATCCTCAGATTCCATTTGTTTTCAGCTTTATATGAGCAATACATTTAACCTGGCCCTAGCCCTAAAACTATCAGGGCTTCAGCCTTACCCTTAAAACAACCCAATCTGATTCTAGCCATTTAGCCCCTTTCTAATCATAGATCACCTCTTTCCCTAAATTCCCTAAATTTCTGCAGCTCCTGGAATTACTCTATATAACTTTAAAACATACATGACATAAGAGAAGATTTAGGATGGAGGAGATATGTGGAAAATACATATACTGTTATACTAAATATATTTATATCTACACTAACTGTACTCCAAATACACCATAGTCCCATAAAACCTTTACAGTCACTCAATTTCTGTTCCTGCCGATTTTCAGAATAAGGGAAGCAAGCAAGAGGAGACTTTAATTTAACTTCTTAAGTCTTAAGATTTTTGGTTAGGAATGAAGCTTTCAGACACTTGAAAGTTCTAACATTGTATAGATTAAAAAAAAAAAACTTGAGGAAACTAGCACAGGGACTAATATTGAGTCAATTACGTGAATTTGAGTAAGTTGAAAGCTGTTTTACAAAGAAAGATAAAGCTTCTCAGTAGTCCTATTATATTTGGTTAAAGGGCTGGATCATTAGTCACATTTCCACAGTGCTTGTGTTTTACAATGTAGATGCTTTAAGGTACAAAAACCTCTTGTATGTGTTTTTATGGTTGTATGTGTTTTTATGGCTATGTTTAAAATTTTTAATTTGAGGGAAGTATCTAGAAAAACAAATTTTGCACCAGATAAAGTATTAAACTGAAATAAGTTTCAAAATTTGTTAATTCTATCAATGTTTAGCATTTAGTCATTGACGAAATTTTTAGATCAAAGGTCACTAAAGACATTTTGTTCACTGTAGAGTGTAATGACAGTGGCAAAGTAAAGCCCTGAAAAGTCACCTTTCTTGAGTTCCATGAATGGTTCAAATTCATTTTCCTACTTCACAGAAATGTTCTATTTTTCCATACAAACCCTGAAGTAGACAGTGTAAGATAGTAGATATTCAAAAACTTGCATATAGCATATTATATCAAAGGTTGTTTCTTTTTCAAATCTTTCTAGGTCTTCTGTGCTAATATGGCAAATCACTTAGCTTTCAGGCTGGAGACTTATGATTAGACAGAATTTATTTGGGCCATACAAGTTTCTGAGAACTAATTAATTTTACAATTCAATTTTTTTGTTAAGGTGATAAGTTTTTAAGCTTAAAATTGAGATGAGATTAATTTTTAAAAAGTTACATAAAACTTAAGAACATTAACATTTTTATTAGTTGAGTTTCTTAGTGGTTTATAAAATCTTTACATTTTGTGCTTCAGGAATCTTTTTTTAGGTCTTTGTGTGTTGTACTTGAAAATACTTTGACTTCCACATTCATCAAAATGAGAGGTATCATAAGAATTTTAATCAATTACAAAATTCTTTCCTTCTCTTTAAAAATAGCATTCACAATTGTGTTTTCTCTATTTGTGGAAGAATTTTAATACTTTTTCTTCTGTTTTAAATAATGTAATATGTTTTCATATCAAGTATGTAAAGGCGTATATTTTAACAGGGGGAATCTTACAAGATTATTTTTTATCAGGTTGCAAGTTAGCTTCAGATGAATATGTTTTTTCTTAAAAGATTCTATTTGATAGGCCCTAAGGATTATTGGCTACTTACTGTTAGCATTCCGCAAAATGTTGAACAGAACAGTTAGCATAACAAGTGTTTCAATGCTTTTTCTTTTGGATTAATAGATGTGGGTTTACTCATTTTGAACAGGAAAAGAAACAGAACTATTTGTTTTCTTTCAGTGGTCACTAAAAGATGTTTTTTCAGCTATATGAAGTTAAGAAACTTTAGATGTACATGAAAATCTTTTAGAAAAGTGAGAAAGTAACTTTTTTTTGTAAAAGCTAAATTTTGCTAAAGCCAAGAATTTACAAAAATTTCTCACTAGTGACCATAGTAGTATTGTTTTGTCAGACATTTCTTTTAATACTGTAGTCCTGTTTTTCTTTTAATGTCTTATCTGAGGAGAAAAGGGAAAAATATGTTTATATGATTTGGAGTTAGATACAGTAGTACACTTTCCACTTTTTAAAATTGTGAACCGCACATTTAAAAATCTCGATAAGCTATTTGTAAACTGATAGTAACTGATAATAATTTTGATTAATCTTCTGGGAAACATCTTATGACCTGTAGCAGGTCATTTAAATTCTGAGCCTCACTGTTCTAATCTGTAAAATGAGATAGTTATGTTCGATGACCTTTGAGCGTACTTGGCCAGCTTTAAATTTATGTTCTTATGATAACTTTTATAGATTTTGTTAACTAAAAATTTTCTGGTTGGACCCAAGAGCATCTGTTCTGTGTAGAGAGCAGAGCAGTTTCCAATACTTTTTCCTATCAACCCTTTCGCCCTCATTATTCTTTTTTCTTTTCTAAATTCAGCACATCTGCATAAAAAATTATGACATCATTCCAGCACAGAAAACATTAATATTGAATTAGTATTTTTTTAGAAAAATCCATTTCACATGGGCTTTTTAAAAAAAATCCTACTTGTTACATTTTCTTTGTTTGAGTTCAGTTTTTCTAATATAAAGCAGAATGAATTAACAATAGCAGGTGGTCTGTAGTAACTACTACTGAGAGATTGAGGGAAAAAAAATTAGAGAAAGAAAATGATTGCTTCAGTAGGTTTCCATGTACAGTTTTGAAAATTTACCAGTGAGATCATAATTTGCAGACCGATCTGTAAAATTAATGGTATAAGGAAGGTGGAAGTTGACTGGTACTTATTTCAAATAGTTTTTTGTTTGTTTGACCCCAAGTAGCTATAAATGACACTCAGCATATTGACTAACTATATTTTTTGTAAATTTGGAATGAATGTTTTTATTTTAACCGTTATTAAATTTATCATTCCTACGTTCAATCTTTATCCGTAATATAAAAGAACCTGTTATTTGCATGGTAATTCTTAACAGTAATTATAAAAATGTATACTACTTTGAAATAATATAATTTTAACATAACATAAAGCAAGAATTTTACAAGTTATGTAATAAGTCTTAAACATTTTTAGATATATATATATATATTAATTTCTGTTTCTATAATTCAATGTAAGAAAATTTGCAATGAATAAATATCATAGAGGACGGACAATGTTTAAGAAGTCATCATAGCAATCACCTTTGGCCTTCTTTTCAAGAAAAGTTATACAATGGGTGAAGAAATATTAAGTGACTTTCTGTTATAACAGAAGATGATCACTATTTAATAGTACAACAATTCACCAGGAAATTATGTGAAGGTTAACATGAATATAAATTAAATCTTGTAGACTAGGTATGACAGCAGCTGCATTCTCTATAGTATTAACCCCCGTGCTTGTACTTTGGAATTCCTAATATTAGTACCAGGTTGTTTCATTTAAAGGTGATGTTTTTGTCCAATACAGTGCCATACCATGTTAGATATACCAAATTCTAATCTTATGGAATAAATTTTGTTTTGAATTGGTACATCTTGCAAAAATTCAGTGTAATAGCAGGAGAATGGTTTCTTATCTTGCAGTTTTTCAAAATACTATGCCCAACAGAGAATCTCTTATCTTAGATCTTTATTTCCTATTATGTATTTGCAACTAGAGGAAATTCAGGTCATTCCATAGAAATAAAAGTAGAACCACTTGGGCAAGCTAGCTTAAAATATTAATGTTTTCCCACTGGGATTCATTGTGGTGTTTCAGTGGTGTTTCAGTGGTACGAAAAGTGCCCCCTCCTATTATTTGTCCAGTGAAACCAGCTGCTGGTTCTAAACTGCCACTTCGAGTATTTCAGTACCGTTCAGTACGGTGTAATTGAGGTTACTTGGAAATAAGTCATTTCACTGTATATAATACTTGAGCTTAAAATATTTTTCAAAATTTGAATTTAAACATTAATAATGTAAGCATTTCTATATAAAGAAGAAAATATGTGTGAAAGCTGCGAATCTCCGTTAATGTATGTCTTCAGAATGTATCAAATTTAACGTGATAGTTCCAACCGTGCCATCATACGAACTTCTTTCTACTTGCTTGTGTGTATTTTTTCAGTAGTGAGAAGCATTAGGCGTGTTTCATCATTGATCTTCTGGCGTTATGGTTGGTCACAGAGGTTGATAAGCTTTTCAAAGGGATTTTCCTTTATATTACTTTAATCATTATGTAATCAGCCTCCTAGTTCTATTTACTTCACTTAGCGTAAGCTCTCGTCTTCTTATGTTTCTCTGATTCATCTGTTTCATCGTTTCTCATGGTACAGTGATAGTCCATTACAGTCAGATATGATCATTTGTTCGGCAATTCTTTAATTGAGAGGCACTCACTTTTTTCTAGTTCTTTGACACAACAAAAAGTACTGTGGTGAATATTTTTGTATGTGCAGGTCCTTCTGTCTCTGATGTCTAGGAACATAGGCCTAGAAGTGGTATTACTGGTTATGCACAGTTTAGTGACGTAGTGTAGGTTCCAAATTGTCTTCCAGAACAGTTGGGCCAATTCACAGTTCCACCAATAATTTATTAATATGCCTGACTTCCCAAAGTTTCATCAACAATTTTCATTTTTTCCTCATTTCTCTTTTTTGCTAGTTTGATGGGTATGCAGTACAACCTCAGAGTTGTTTAAAATTTAGTTTCTCCTGTTAATAGTGATTAGCATTTTTAATATGGAATGAGGTAGGGAGTTAAATTGTAGAATTAGAAGCTAACAAAATCTAGATTAAATTTTAGTGGATTAAATTGAGAGACAAGCACAACCAAGAATTTTGTCAAGGTAAAATTAACTTGCCATTGCAAATTATGACCAAAGCCGTTGAAAGAGGGGCATTGAGAGAGATTGCATAGAATGCAGTTTTTGAAGCTCAAGATACACATATTCTGTCACTTACTAGCTATGACCATGGGCTAGTCACTTAGATTTTCTAAGCTTCAGTCCCCTGACCTATAAAGCCAGAGATTTGGACTAGGTGATCTCCAAATCCAGTTCTATATTTGTGATTTTATATGGTTCAATTTTGTATTGTGTTTATTTCTGTGCTGTTATACCGAGGCTTCAGAAGTTCATGATCATTCATCCAATTAAGGCTGTCATGGCAAAGGGATATAAAGCAGTCTTTGTTCTAAGAGGGGTAGCTGGGGAGGTGGAATGTAAACACAAGGTACTAATAAATTAAGTGTCTAAAGAGTGGTATAAAAAGTAAATGGACAGCCAGGTTGCAGGGTGGAGCATGTTAGGCGTAATGTTAGAAAACTTGAGTTCAAATTCTTCAGATATTACTAGTGGTGTGACCCTGAACAAGTCTCTTGATCTTTCTTAGCTTCAGATTTCTCATCTGTAAAATCAAACTTCATATTTGTTGTGAGTTTTTTTCTTGATGTAATATGCATAAAATGCATTTTAGAATTTAAAGATCTAGAACTCTACTAAGACTTAAAGGTCTTAGGGGAAAATAGCATTAACAAAGGTAGGAAATTCCTCATTTAAAAAAAGTTCTATGTATTTATCTTTAGTTTTCAACATTCATTTCCACAAGATTTTGAGTTCCAAATTTTCTCCCCATCTCTCCCCTCTGCCCACCCAATTTAGTGTGCATTCTGATTACCCCTTCCCCCAATCTGCCCTTCTTTCTATCACATCCCTCCCTTCTCTTATTCCCATCCCCTCTATTTTCTTGGAGGACAAGATAGATTTCTATACCCCATTGCCTGTGTGTCTTATTTCCCAGTTACATATAAAAACAATTTTTTAACATTCCATTTTTGTAACTTGAGTTCCAACTTTTCTCCCTTCCTCCCCACCCATCCCCACTGAGAAGGCAAGCAATCTGATATATGTTATACATGTGTAGTTACACAAAAGACTTCCATAAAAGTCATGTTGTGGAAGACTAACTATATTTCCCTGTATCCTGTCCTGCCCCCATTTATTCTATTCTCTCTTTTGACCTTGTCCCTCCTCAAAAGTATTTACTTCTAATTACACCCTCCTCCCACTTGCCCTCCTTTTTATCATATCCCCACTGCCCACCTATCCTTTTCTCCTCTACTTTCCTGTAGTGTAAGATAGTTTCATAGCAAATTAAGTACGCATGTTATTCCCTCCTTAAGCCAAATGTGATGAGAGTAAGCTTCACTTTTCCCCTCTCACCTCCCTTCTCTTCCTTTCCACCGAAAAAACTTTTTCTTGCCTCTTTTATGTGAGATAATTGCCCCATTCTGTTTCTCCCTTTCTCCCAATATATTCCTCTCTCACCCCTTAATTTTATTTTTTTATTAGATATCCCTTCCTATTCAACTCACCGTGTGCCCTCTGTCTGTATACTACCCTAGTCCTGAGAAAAGTCTCAAGAGTTACAAATATTATCTTTCCATGTAGGAATGTAAATAGTTCAACTTTGGTAAGTCCCTTATGATTTCTCTTTCCTGTTTACCTTTTCATGCTTCTCATGCTTCTTGTGTTTGAAAGTCAGATTTTCTCTTCAGCTCTGGTGTTTTCATCAAGAATGCTTGAACATCCTCTTATTTCATTGAATGCCTGTTTTTTCTTCTGAAGTATTATACTCAGTTTTGCTGCGTAGGTGATTCTGGATTTTAATCCTAGTTCCTTTGACTTCTGGAATATCATTTTCCAAGCCCTTCAGTCCTTTAATGTAGAAGCTGCTAGATCTTGTGTTCTCCTGATTGTATTTCCACAATACTTGAATTGTTTCTTTTGGGTGGCTTGCAATATTTCCTCTTTGACTTGGGAACTCTGGAATTTGGCTACAATATTCCTAGGAGTTTTCCTTTTGGAATCTCTTTTAGGAGGTGATTGGTGAATTCTTTCAATATTTATTTTGCCCTTTGGTTCTAGAATATCAGGGCAGTTTTCCTTGATAATTTCTTGGAAGATGATATCTGGGCTCTTTTTTTTATAATGACTTTTAGGTAATCCCATAATTTGTAAGTTGTCTCCCCTGGGTCTCCTTTCCTGGTCATTTGTTTTTCCAGTGAGATATTTCACATTGTTGGCTATTTTTTCATTCCTTTGGTTTTGTTTTATAATTTCTTGATTTTTCATAAAGTCATTAGCTTCCATCTGCTCCATTCTATAAGGAATTATTTTCTTCAATGAGCTTTTGGATCTCCTTTTCCATCTGGTCAATTCTGCTTTTTAGGGCATTTTTCTCCTCATTGGCTTTTTGGATCTCTTTCGTCATTTGGGTTAGTCTATTTTTAAAGGTGTTATTTTCTTCAGCATTTTTGGGGTCTCCTTTAGCAAGCAGTTGACCCATTTTTCATGATTTTCTTTTATCACTCTCATTTCTCTTCCCAATTTTTGCTCTGCTTCTCTTACTTGATTTTCAAAATCCTTTTTGAGCTCTTCCATGGTCTGAGATCAATTCCTGTTTTCCTTGGAGGCTTTGGATGGAGGAGCTTTGACTTTGTTGTCTTCTGTTTGCATGTGTTGGTCTTCCTTATCATCGAAGTAAGATTCTATAGTTTGATTCTTTTTCTGGTTTTTGCTCATTTCTCCGACCATTTACTTGACTTTTGAGCTCTTTGTCAAGGTAGATCTTGGCTTCCAGTGCAGGTGGGGGGGGGGGTGTATTGTCAGCCACTGGATTCCCCTACAATCTGTGGACCTAGACCTCCAGAAACAGTTGCTGTCTCTGCCCCTTCTGCTGCTGTGGCTGCTGCGGGTTCCTCCACCCCCTTCTCTCTCTGCCACCCTGGGACACCCTGGGGTATCCAACTGAGTTCTTTAATTCTACTCCACTGCTCTTAACATATTAAATATAGATATTCATAATAATGCGCCCTAATGAGTCATTGGACAGAAAAGTTTGAGAATCAGTCCTACTGTGCCAAGTTCTACAAATCTTATTTTTTTTACCAGATAGGTAGAATTTTGAAGTATTTTGAGATTTAAGGTTGCTATACCTCCTTTAATGTTCTGTAAAGAAATGTGACTGAAGATGGATACAGTGCAGATCAGGAGCTCACAAAGGAGATCTGGGCTGGATATAAAGATTTGTGTTATCTGCATAGAGTTGGTAATGGAAACTGTGGGAATGAATGTAAGTGTTAAGGGAAAGAGTAGAAAAGAGGGTCAGAGAGAACTTGTAGAGCACCTATTTTAAGAGGCTGGGAAGTGAGAAGAAGATAGGAAGAATAAGTGACAAAGATAGGAAGAGTGCTTAATGTCTCTGAAGCCAAATCCTAAGAAAGAGGGGGTCATCATTAATGTTATTGTATGTATCAGCCAGAGGTGTCAAGACAGATAAAGGACTAAAATTATCTATATTAGAAAATGAATTGAGATCTGAAAGGGATCTAAAGGTCATCTGGTTCAACTTCATTTCACAGACAGGAACTGAAACTCAAGAGGAGAAGCACCACTTTTGGTGATGCATGTAGTAAGGTGGTAGAGTTGAGATTTGAACCTAGATACTCTGACTTCAAATTCAGACCTCTTTACCTTGTACCATATATCAGATAGGTACTTGGGGGTTCCTGGTTACTCTTAGAGGGTTCAGAAGGAGTAGAATAGGAAGGATGGAAGTCAGCTTAGAAGATCTTGAGGCTTGGTTGGGTACAAGGAGTTAGAGCATGTGTAGGCTTGCTCAAAAAGTTTGTTGTAAAAGTGGGCAAGGCCTTCTCTATCTCCTTGTCATGAAGGGTATTTCCTGTGAGTTGGACCAAGGATCCTGGCAGGATTATCTGGGTAGGAAGGGTGAGTGTTGGGTGGACTGAGATTTCTTACAGAATTAAATTAGTATCAGCAAAACTTATTCTTATTAAGCTGGTTCCCAATTCCCTCTGTCTTTTTTTTCATGTGCAAAATAAAGGAACGGTACATATTAATGTTAAAATTCCTTTTCAGCTCTCAGAATTCTGAGCACATGGACTGGGGGCTATTCATCTTTCTGCTGCTAACGCTTCTTACTTTTGACATGGTTTCTCTCTTCTCCATCCCACTGCAATAGCATGTCATGCCATCCATGCCTGTTGTGTTGTCCATGAAGTGAGCACATGCACCTTAGTGAAGTTTCATAATGAATTTCGCTGTTGGGGAGAACAGTGGACTGGGGCAGGAAGATTGAAAGGAAATAGTCCCCAACTGACAGTCAGAAAGGAATCATATCTTCTCTCCTTCTACCCTACCACTTTTTTTTTTTTACTTCAAGGTCTAAACTCTGTGGGGAAATACAGAAGCCTGTTCCAACAGGCTACTTCAGGAATTCACTTTAATTTTACACATATGCGTACCAGGCTCTGTGCTAGGCTCTAGGGAAATAAAGGCAAAACCCAGACAGTAACTGCCCTCAAGAAACTTCTGTTCTAGAAGAGGAGCTGCCACCAGAGTTGTGCTCCCTTTTATTGATGGTCTTCCAACTCAAGCCAAATGAGCACTTGTCAAGGATTTGGTAGAGGGAATTCTGTGATTTATTGGTTGAGCTAGGTGACCTCAGATGTTCCTTGTAATTTACATATAGAATTCCAAATATGGATTCTTTCTAATTTGCAGTACTGTTCAGATTTTTTTCCTCTGTTCACTGTCTGCCTTTTTCTTCCTCTTACTTTCAGTTTTATTATTGAAATATAGTCATTCTATCATTTGTTAATGATTGATACAATCAGGTAACCAGTAGAACTTAAGAGCCTTGAGGGAAGTGGACTTTTCTCATCCTTGTCTGAGCAACCTGATCACCTAGAAGAGTTTTATATATACTAGGCACTGAATAAATGTTTGAATCGATTATTTTTGGAAGTACAGCATCTCAGTAGCCTAATTCAATTTGTAACTGAACAAAATTCCTTGTACAATGTGCCTGACAATGGGGCAGCCCATTCATTTTTTTGAAAGCTTTAATTGTTAGGAATTTCCTCCCCTTATATCTAGCCTATAATTTGCTACTTTGTGACTTCCACCCATTGCTCCCTGTTCTAACCCCTAGATTCAGTAAAATAAATGGAAGCCCTCTTCCTCATTAGGGCCCTTCAGATATTTGAAGGCTGCTGTTACATGTCCCCTAGGTAGACTCTTCTCCAGGTTATATATCCCCATTTCCTTCATCTAATTCTCATATGGTCTGATCTTTTATAATTTTTTTAAAATTCTGAACTCAAACACCAAATAAAATGAGCCATGTCCATGTATAAATTAGAAGAGGACTGTGTGTGAAACTGATTCTCTTATATAACAGCTTCCATGTTTTTTAAAAAAACATTATTGATGTTGCCATTTTCTTTTTTTTCTTTTATTTGAGGAAGGTTAAAGACAAATCAATTGCCAGCTTCCCTCTACTCTCAGTCCTCCCCTACCAAATTGGAAAACAAAAACGAAGCTCTTGGAACATGTGCATAGTCAAGCAAAACAGATTCCCTCCTTGGCTATGCCCAAAAAATGTGTGTGTCTCTCTGTCTCTCCTTTTAGTTCGTCTGTCTCTATCAGGAAGTGGGTAGAATGTTTCATCATCTCTCCTCTGAAATCACGGTTGATTATTAAATGGATTAGAGTTCTTTGAAAGTTGTTTTGTTTTTGCATGTTTTTCAGTTCCCATTTATCTAAAATTAGAATTTTAAAAATTTTCTTTCTTCCATTAATCTGAATATGATATTTTTGTGAATATTCGTCTCTTACCTAAGTTACCAGTTCATTAGCATGTAAGCAGGCAAAATATTTTCTAATAGTTTCCTTTTTCCTCCATTTGTGAATTTTTTCACTTTTGAAGCTAACAATTTGATTTTCCTTTTTTAAAAAATCATACTAGATAACTATTAATTTCTTATTAGTTTTTTCAATGTTGCTTTACTTTCAATTTTGTTAATCTTTGATTTTTCAGAATTTCAGATTTGTTATTTAATTAGGTTTCTTGGCTTGTTGCTTTTCTATTTTTCAAGCTTACATTCCCAACTCATTGATCTCTTCTTTTTTTCTTCTGTTAATAAAATTTGGAATTTGAAGATAAAAGTTTTTTAAAAAGGAAAAGTCACTTCTTTGTCTTCACCCTAAAAGTTTTAGTATTTTGTCTTGTTGAAATTTTATTTGATTAAATTCTCATTTTTTTTTCTGATTGGTTCTTTGATTTGCCGGTTCTTTAAAATTTAAATATTTAAATATCCAATTGATTTTTAATCCTTATTTTTTTGAAATGGGTCCTGTGTCAAATATAAATTTTATTGTGTGACAGAATGTATAAGATACTTCCTTATATTTATTTCTCTGCATTCATTTGATTGGTTTTTATACTTTATAATGAATTGTCAGTTTTGCAAAAGTGCTGTACTCCTCTGAAAAATATGTGTACTCCTTTCTATTCTGATTGGATAATGGCCACAGAGCTACCATTGGCAACTTTTCTAAAATTCTCTTCAGGTCAATAATTTTATTCATGTTCATCTTTTTGGTAGATTTTTCTGGGTGTGAAAGAAGTACATCGAGGGCTTTTCTATTCTAGTTTTACTACCTGTTTCTGCTTGTAATTTGACTAACTTTTCCTGTAAGTATTTAGATGCTATGCCATTAAATATTAATATTTATTATCTGTTGTCTTTAAGCATATTGTAGTTTCTCTGTTTATCTCTTTGAGTCTATCAGGAGAGAGACTATTGCTGGAATTTTAGTTCTTGGTATCATTTGCACGGATGTAATCATTGAACTCATGGCTGCTAATGAAACAACCAGCTCTGGCAGTGTGGAGCAAAAATTGAAGAAGATCTGGCTCAGAACATTTGGGGACATTTATAATGAGTAGATGTGACATTGATGAAGAATCAGCAAAAAGATAATGAGGAGGAGTTGAAAAGATAGGAGGAGGAAAGCCAAGAAAGAGAATGTCATGGAAACCTAGAGAGAAGATACTATTCAGGCAGGAAAGGTAATGAGACATTTTCATGTGCCGCAGAAAACTAGATTAGGATTGAGGAAAGGCCATTCATTTGGCTGTTAAGAGGTCCCTGGTTACTTTGGAGAGAGTAGTTTCAGTTGAATGCTATCATAAGCCAGATTGCATAGGATTTAGAAGAGACTGAGATGAGAGGAAGTGAAGGCTCCCAAGTGTAGATGCCTTCCTCAAGGAATTGAACCATGAAGGGCAGTTGAGAGAGAATGATAGCTAATGGGAATGGTGTAGGTTCAAGTGAAGATTTCCTTTAAAGATGGGGAATATGTATGTAGGAAGTAGTGAATGAACCAGTACATAGGGACTGAAGATTAGTGAGAATGTCTAGATCATAGTGAAGATGATGGAGAAGATGAGAGGGGAATGTGGAGAAGAGCTACCTCTTCATGTAAAATTGGAGGAAGGAGAAATTATTGGTGAAAAACATGTAGATGACGTGAGATGTGATAGGAGGGAGAAAGATGAAACTCTCAACAGTCTGTGTGTGTGTGTGTGTGTGTGTGTGAGTGAAAATCTTCTGAGAGGGTTGGAGAAGGGGTACAGTGGGAGACTTGAAGAGATGTAAGGTTTAGAACTGCTGCTATAGAGAGGATAGCAGTTCAACTAGGAAGAAAGATCATTTTTGCCTTGTTATAGTGGTCTGGTCCCCAGGCACCATGGTTTGTTTTCCTCCTGCTCCATTCACCTGTATTAAATAAAGCAAAGGTGGCAGTGTTGGGAGTGACCCAAAGTATGAGCTTGGCAAAGCTTGGGACAGAAGGGCAAGAGATCCAGAGATCATTGAATCTAGTAGATTTTGCTCTAGTCCCTTGTTTTAACTTTGTTAACTTTTGTTTAAACTGGCTTATAAACGGAATATGTTGTATTATTTTAATTCCATTCTCTTTATCTTCTGCTCTATTGGCAAGTTTATCTTACTTTTATGGCTGTGATTGCTAATGGTTGATTTCCTTTTATATCCTCCATGTCTTCACAGAGAAGTGGTGAAAGCAAGTGCTCTTCTCATTTCCTTGCCCACACCACGACCACAGGTTCCTATTCTTTGTTCCTTTCCTTTTAACCTCTTCTTCGTGATCCAGGCCCCAGTCTTTGGAGTTTGTTTTGCTTATGACTCCTCCTTTACCAGGCCTAACCTTCCTCTTAAACCTTCTCCTTAGCTTTGTGTTGCTCAGTCATTCCGTTGTGTCTCAGACGCTATCATCCCATATGAGGTTTCTTGGCAAAGACAGTGGAGTGATTTGTATGTCCTTCTCTGGAGGATTAAGGCAAATAGAGGTTAAGTGCTAGTGAGTGTCCCAGGCCAGATATGAACTTGGGTTTTCCTGACTCCAGGCACAGTTCTCAATCCACTGAGCCATCTAGCTGCCTCCCCACCTTACCTACCCAACCTATTTCCCAGTTTAATATATTTCAACACCAGACTCTTTGTGTCTATGTATTCAACCTTCCTTTGACCAGTTTAAATGGAGATGCATGTGATACCTGTTCCCCTCTCCCTGTTGCATCTTCCTCCAGGTGTGTATGTATATTCTTCATCTCATATAGTTAAGTGAGAGAGTAAGTTCCTTCTACTTCCTCTTCCATTCTTTCTGAATATATTCCTGTTCCTTCCTTTTCTTAAAATAGAAAAATAGAGCCAGACTATCCCCGTGCTGTTTGTCTTACTTAATTCGAAATTTCTGTGACCCCTTGAAAACTTTAGCACTCTAAGGAAACACTTAAGTACTTCATTGTCCTGTAGCCTCTTTCAAATTTGCAAATGTATTTAGGTTTTTTTTTAAACTTCTTTGTCTATATTGCCCTTTCATCTAGAATGCTTGAAAGGGCTCTCTATTCCATTCTCCCTGAAACATTATACTCCCTTTTTCAGGTATATTGAAAGTTTATCTTTTGCCTTTTTGACTACTGTATGCTAAGATCACCTATTCTTTCTAGTGGTAGCTGACAAGTCTTGCATGATTCTGACTGCAATTCATTGATAGTTGAATTATTGTTTTCTTTTCTTAGTCTTTGCAGTGTTTGTTTTGTTCTGTTTGTTTTTCTTTCTGTGTTCTGGAAAACTTTGGATTTTGTCTTTGATGTTCTTGGG
Source organism: Potorous gilbertii (assembly GCA_028658325.1). Taxonomy (NCBI): domain Eukaryota; kingdom Metazoa; phylum Chordata; class Mammalia; order Diprotodontia; family Potoroidae; genus Potorous; species Potorous gilbertii. The sequence continues at coordinate 685,771,551 of CM053769.1, forward strand.
AGTTTTTGTTTTGGAGTTTCTTTCAGGAGATGGCAGAATCTTTCTGTTTTTACTTTATCCTCTAATAGAGCTGGGCAGTTTCTTTTATGATTTTGTGAAATATAGGGGTCAGGTTTTTTCCTTGGGTCATGGTTATCATAGGGACTGGTAATTCTTAAATTGTTTTTCCTTGACCTTTCCTATGCCTGTTTAAAAAAAAAAAAATAGATACCTTACATATTCTTTTTGTTTTCAATCTTTGACCTTTTTTTCTCAGAATTTCTTGTATCATAGTCATTGATTTCTTATCACTCAACTTTTTTTTAATGAGAATGTACTACTTGTGTAAGGTGTTTTACCTTTTGAACTAAGGTATTTCAAATTGCAAGTCTTCCCCTCCATAGTTTAATTGTCTTTTGTAATCTCTAAACTTCTTCCAAGTATTTTTGCAATCCTTTTTTTTTGTAGCTATCATCGTCTTGTTCTCCGGTAACGTTTCCTCTTGGTTGATTTTTGACCCATGATTTTTCTTCATAGTTTTAATGTAATCTTCTGTGTTTACTTACATCATTAGTCTTGGTTCTTAGTTTAAGATTTAGTTCTGGGCCCAGGTTCCATCCCATCTCGAACTCTCCGGTAGGGCTGATCTCACTTTTCTGGGTTCTTCTTTTGTTTGTCAGGGATCTGAATGCTGATGGGCTTCAGTGTTCTTTTTATAGCTCTGTGATTGGCTCTCTGGGAAGGAAGTGCTCGGTGGTTTTTTAATCCCCATAAAGCTTCTTTGATCTCTTCCTGGATCCTACCTCTTTGTATTCTTATTTATTATCATCTGTTTGTATTCTCAGTGTTCCCTGGGCTGGGACACGAGTGGTTTTATTTCCCTAGGATTTTCCTGGTAAGGGTTAGGGCTTCTAGCTTTCTAAGCTGCTTATCTGTTGGCTCCTTTAGTAAGGCCCCTCTTCTATTATCTGCGTTATTTTTTGTTATTTAGTCTTGGACTGCATGAAGTTTCCTTTAGGGTTTTTAATTCATTGTTCAACATGGGCCTTTTTAGATAACTTATCTTTCACGTGGCCATCTGCATGGACCTCTTCCTCTCTAGGCTGTTCTTCTGCAGTTCCTTCTCCTTGTGCTGACTCCCTCATTTCTCCTCTGCCCTTGCGGTTCTGGGAGTGCAGGTTCCTACGAGGTCTAAGCTTAAATCCTTTGCCATCCTGCTTGCCCTCTCTTTGGTCTTCAACTCCTCTGTGTTTACTAAAATGTGGTGTTATATTGTCATTGAATAAAATATTCAGATACAGGCTTATGAGGACATAGTTCAGCAAGATTGTGAAGTCCCAAGTTCAACTTATACACTGCTCCTCAGTTTAAAATTGCAGCATAGATTTTTGGCTTCCATGTTAAATTGTTGACTTTTGCTGAGTTTGTAATTTGTTGAAACTCCCACATCTTTTCCAGACAAACTCCTGTTTGGTCATGTCTCCCCAACTTTATACTTGGAAGGTTGATTTTTTTTTAACTCAAAAGTTTAAATGTACTTAATTGTACATTTATGCCTATTAAATTCCATCCCAATACTATAGGCCAGCATTTTAGCCTAATGGGAGCTTTAAAGGAAGAGAGTAGCCAGAGTATCTTGCGCAGGAAAACCTTGATTCTGATTTTAGAAAGCAGCCTTTCTTTGTAATTTGAACTACTGAGAAGGAATCAGCATTTAATCACTTTTTTCATTTACTCAAGTTTACTTTTAACTTCACTATATTGTTCTGGAATTTCGGTAAACCCTGGTAAGTATCAGAAGATGGAAAAGTTTGGCATAACTGCAAATAATATGTTCCTGTTCTGATCAAAGCTTAGCTATGCCTTTCTTACACACTTATGTTCTCATCTGACAGTTTAGAGGTCGTCTGTGCCACCTATCAACCCCACTCAAGTATAAATTCTCTGAGGGTAGTGATCATGGTTTATTTATCTTTTTATCTCCCCACCACCAAAAAACAAAGTTCATGTGTAAATAGTGCATATTCAATTAGTGTAGAAAGGAAGGATTGATGTTTATTCTGCTATAATAGTCAGCCTGTGTTTTTTTCCAAGGGATAAATGGTTCATTCACCTTATATCACAGCAAACTGTTTCTTAACTTCTGTGTCAGGTAAGATCACACATATCGAAATGTGAGTCTGTCAAGTGAATAACAGTGTCTTGCAAACAGTGGTGCTAGAACGTGCAGAATAATTAAGCTTTGTAGAAAGTGAACACGTAAAAGATACAGTTTTTTTCATGTTCCATCAACATAATTCATAATAATCATGTTGAATCCATTGAAATATAATAAAGTAAGGTTTGCCGAATTTGTGACCGCTCCGTCCTTAAGCTTTCCCAGTTGCTAAAGCCATTGCCTTCATCTTAACTTTGGAACTAACGGTGAGAAAACGCAGGTTAAAGTTTAGTAAGGGTTATGAATTCCTACTGATGGTTTTGAGACCTTTAAAAGGAATTTTGTGGGGAGACAGAAGAAGAATCCGAGGATATAACCTTGCCCCCAAAATAGGGAGCTTGTCAGTTTGGGAAATTGGTCAGATTTGTTGATGAGTAAAACGCTGCATGAGTGTGTGTGTGTTACAGAAATATCTTGCCTGAAATATGATTGTCTGTCCCCTTCCCTCATAATAAATATTTGAAAAAAGTTGACATTAGACTTTATGGAAACTTATACAAACCACCTTTTTTGTTTCAGTAGCGTTTAGAAATTTCTAGGGTTTGGCATAAATTCAGAAGAGATTGTAATTTTTTTTTAATGTTTGATTGCAATAAAAAAACTGAAGGATGCCATTTAGCTAAGGTATTGAATATCATTTAGAGGCATTTAAATAAAGTTTAGTTTCAGTTCTTGGTGAAAAGACTTTGCTTGAAATGTAACTATTAATACACATAAATTATAGTAAATTCTAGGACAGATTAATAGAGAATAGAGAAAATAAAAAAATTTATTCAATCTTCCTACCTCAACTATTTTTCTTCTTTCACTTAAACTCTTTGGGGAAAAGACAAAGACAGTTAGAGCTGTCAAACAGTGGAGGGGGTCTCCTTTCACAGGTAGTCTTTCAAATGCAGGTTGGAAGACGACTTATGGAAATACTAGATAGAGAATGAATTTCTTTTGATATATGGGTTTGACTAGATGGCCTGAGCTGTTTCTGAGATTTAACATGTTCAACACCTACATTCACTGATACATGGACCAAAAAGTACAGGAAGCTAGATAGGTAGATATTTTATGTTTTTGCATATACAACAGAGCATTTAATGAAAAGCCTATAGAGCTTCAAAATATTCTATATGAGTAAAATAACACAATTTGATATGTATATTTATTATTTGTGGCAAATATACATACTATGGTGTCAAATTACCTTCTTGAACTTACACTAAACATTATCCAATTATGCAGGGCATCTCAGGAGTAAATTAACTGAGTTCTTACATATGACTTGTCCACAACTAGTAAGTATCAGACACAACTGTTCCTGATGTACCACACTTCCTCTTGTCATTCAGGGCCTGCCCTAGATAGCCCCATACAGACTTTAGAGAATTGAACAGGAAGTGGGGTAGGATTTTAAGAACTTCCTGCCTCACCACGGGGTGGCTTTGAATAAGAAATCTAACTCTGATGACTTACAGAGTAAAGAAATTATTTTTTAGTATAATTTGAAGAGTTTTGCCTTCAGGTGTGTTACATCTTGCCTTGGGGCAATCTCTGCCATTTGGAATTTACGATCTGTTTGGGTCCAAGTTCTGTACCACTTACTATTTCTGGTTCTGGGTGTTTGAAGTGAGGAGGAATCGAAGCTGACAGGGGGCAGGGAGGGATGTGTCTGGAAAGGATTCATTTAGTAGCTCATCCTTTAAAGAATATGTAGGGTTTAATCAGACAGAGGTGGAGGAAGGTGTGAGGCTGCTGCATTCACAGGGAACAATATTAGGAAAGTCATGGAGGTAGAGAATGCTGAAGGAGTTCATAGAATCTACCAGTTGCTAATGGGGGAAGGGTATTTTGTGAGATGAATTTGGAAAGACTGAGTGATACCAGATTACGAGGGGCCAACAGAATAATGTATAATCAATCATCAATTATTTGGAATTTAGGAACATAATTTTCCTCAAAGAAGCAGTCTTTTGAGTAGTAATGTTTGGGATCCTAAACTATCATATAAAGTCTGTTGACTTAATAATGTAACTTTCAAAAATTTCATCATTATAATGGAAAAAATTATAAAAATAATGTAATCAAATTGAATAAACTTCCATTTATCTTGTATGCTGGTACTTGAATAAAAGATTAATGGAATATATTGCACTATGAATGGTAAAGGATAGGAAAAAGGGACAGCATAATATATGCATAATTTATCTGAGAGGTAAAAATATATTGATGGTATCTAGCTCTGGTCAGTGACTCCTGTCTGTCCAAGACATTTTGGTTTCTATACAGAAACGGTAATAGGAAAAGTAGTAGTTTAAAAGTAGTTGCTAAAATGAACCTCAGAAATAATTTTGCATTCCAGTCCCATTATTGGTGACTTATCAAAGTGGGTCTAGTAGTAGAGCCAGGGCTAGACTCAGATATAGGTCCATTGTTTGTGCTTTAATCTGGAGAATGTCAATATTGTATTTCCAAGCATGTTAGAAAAGACTTACTTAATAGCTTTATAAAGGATCAGGAGGTCTCTTGGGGTTATAGTTATGTGAATGGTAAAGAGTTTGTCTATGTTGTGCTCGGGGCCATAGCGTCTTAGAACTAAAAGGGACTTTGGAAGTCATCTACTCAGAGAAAACTGAGGCCTTAGAAAGATGTGATTTGTCCAAAGTTACATAGCTAATTAGTTAGTGGAACCAGGGCTATACCTTTTTCCACTTCAGTAATGGAAACAATCCTTACTTTGTGAAGGCATTTTATTCTGAGTTCATTTCTAAGTTTGGTTATTTTGAATTCAGCAGTGTTTCCTTAGAAACAACATTATAGTGAAGTTCCCAAGCTGTCTGAGCCCTTAAGGTTAGAATATAAGACTAAAAGGGTAATAAAGACTATGTCCACTGCCTCCAACCCCTGAATATAGAATTGTATCTATGGGAAAATTCATTGATTTCCAGTTTCAGATACCTGAATAAATACATCTCCTCTTTCTATAAGTAGAAGTTTCTTCTGTGCATAAATGTGGTAGGTTAGTACTAGAATTTAAAGCCTAGCTCAGTTTGTATGGGTGACTTTTTTTTCTTTAAAGAAGGCAGTATATCATAGTGGAAAAATCACCAGAGAAGCAGAAGGACCTGGATTCTAATTCAGGCTTTATCCCTAGATTCACTTTGATCAAGTTACTGAAAGTTTAATTTGATTGTAAAATTATTTCTGAGGTTCATTTTAGCATTTTTTTTATCTTATGAACCCCCTTTTGCTTTGAAAATCTTGAAGCATAGAAAAAGTGACTTACTTAGAATCACGCTTAGCATATTTGCAGACTAAGCCGTGGTGTCCCCAGATAGAAAACTAGAGTGCTTCTTCTGCCTGGTTTCATGGGGTGTGCACTGGTTTGGGAGTGAAAGGACTCAAGTTCCTATGTTGATGCTGCCAAGGCTTTCTTCTTAGCCTTTGAGGGCCTCAGGTTCTTCCTGTTAAAGTGAAGCTGTCCGACTAGATGATCTCGAGCTTCCAGTTCTAAATCCCATCTTATCAATCCAGGAATTACAGATGATTTTCCTTAATAGGCCCATGTGCTGCCTAGCATATGGAAGGCAAAATAATTACAAACTATTCTAAAGAAAATCTTAGTTTCCTAAAGTGGCGCCTTTTCTAATCTTCCATGTGTCTAAGAACCTGTTGCATAGAAATTACTATAGTAACCTACAATACAGTACTCATTTGAATTTTAATATCTTCTCTGTTTGTCCAAGGACAACATTACTTGAATCTGCTCTGTTCCTAAACGTTACATTTCTGACTTCCCAAAGATACTCCCTCACCTGAGGTTAGTTTTCTATGGGTACAGGTATGTAGTAGGGAGTGTTGCAGTGTTGGACTCCACAAAGTTGTTCCCTTTTTTCCTGAACTTTTTATTCCTACAGCAAGGTACTGTTTTCATTGACTACACACTATTTCAAAGTAGAAGAAGGTGGTGAAAGATCAGTGTGTGTTACCTTTGGATTCTTTTTCTTTGTCAAAGCCATGGCAATCTTGATTGTTACTGAAAACTACCTAGAATTTGGACTTGAAACAGGTAATAAATGCTTTTGAACTTTATATACATCTATATGCATACATATTTTTTATAAAGTTGTCACCCTCCCCCTCATATTAAAATAACTTTACTGTTTCAGGTGTACTTTTAATTCCTTCATGTTTGAAATGTGTATGTCCCATTTTAAAAGGCACAATTTGCTATTCATTGTCTTTAAAAGAATTCAGTCTTCATTGTGCAATATTTGCTTTGTGGATATTATTTGCTTACTTTTCATTTTTAATCCACACCCCGCAACTTTCTTACAGTTAAATGTTTCTGTGATGCAAAAAAATTAAACAAATTCCTAAAGAATTAATGCAAATTTTATTCACGTTCATGGAATGTACAAATATCAAAGGGATGTTTTCAAAGACTGTTCCTGTTAATAACCAAATTTTATTGCATTGTGGCATACTAATTAGCACATGAAAGAGCTAAGCTAGACACTTGAAAATTTAAGATGCTGTTTTCTAGCATTTTATTTCCAAAGAAAGATTCTGTATTTTGCCCCTGATAAGAATAATCCATTTTTTTTTCTACAGGTTTTACAAATTTTTCAGAAAGTGCGATGCAGTTTCTTGAAAAGCAAGGTTTAGAATCCCAGTAAGTTTTGGAAAATTTTAAGGATAAAATCCAAGTATTTTAGCTGAAAATTAAGATTTACAGTTTTGGGAAGGAAATGTTCTTTCTGGTATCATCTGTGTTGCTCTACTTGTTCCCTAAAAACTTTATCCTTGTTACAGGGAAGTTGCATAATTATTTTTGCCTCTAAACTTTGTATCTCTCTACCATTATTAATGTCATTTACTTGCTTTTGTTTTGACCTTTCCAGATTCAGACAATTCTGACCAGAGTTTGCTTTCTCTGATGTTTCCTCTTAAATACTTTCTGCCCAAGAAAATTTTAACGAAAGTCATAGTTGTTGTCATTGCCATTGTCCAGTCAGAAATCTACCTGAATCTATTTAAAATGTTTGTGGTTGTGATTATTAAATGTAGTTTGTGGGATAAATTGATATGAAAAAGAAAATTCATAAAGTCACTTAAGGAAATATTCATGAGTCTTTTTGTTTTTTTAGGGGTCCTGTGTCTAAACTTACTTTCAAATTTTTCCTGGCTATTCTGTGTTCACTTATTGGTGCTTTTTTGACTTTTCCTGGGTTGCGGCTGGCTCAAATGCATCTGGATGCCCTGAATTTGGCAACAGAAAAAATAACACAGTAAGCGGAAAATGTACATAAGCACATGCAGATAAATATATGTTTTTCATCTTAATGCAGGTATATGCAATTTATTGTAATGCAAATTAATAATGAAGTAATCATTTGATGTACTTAGACTGTACTTCACATTTCTACTACAAGTTGAACACCCTTTTTACTTCTATTTTTGTTAGCGCAATGTACTTTTAAAAGCTTTTTATCCTCTCCCCTCCTGCCCTTACAAATACAGTTTGTTCTTTGAGATGAATATAAGATGCATACATTTTTGTGCTTTTATTTAAATTCTTAATACAGTGACATTAAACATTAGAATGCAGATATAGGTATTTTGCTTTCTTAATTCAAGCACATGATTTTTTCTTAACTTTTATGTTTAGGTACCAAATTCATTAAAGCCTTATTTAACATTACAAGAAATGACTGTTTTATTGAGGATTGTTGATAACATAATTTAAGTTGTTGACATTACATAATCTTGTAAAAAATTAATCAAATTATTGCTCTAAAATACAGTGTCAGTAGTTTCTTACTCTGCACTGTTGTGTCATTGAACACTTTCTTAGTTTGAGTTGTTTTACTGAATTTCTGAAATAGTTCATGAAGCCCATTGCACAATAAAGTCTCTGATTGTCAATAGATTTTTCTTTAATTCAGAATATCTGGGGAAGGCAGTTATTTGTATACAGTTCCATTTATATATAGGTCCAAGTTTCCCCCTAGTCTTTTTTTTTCCCCTGCAGTGGTAACCCAAAGTTGAAAATGTTCCATTTGATCTATTTATTTACAATCATTAGGATCCTCTGAGTAATTCATATTTCCTAACATTCCTTGTCTGTAAAACCCTGTATTTAATGATGGTGCTTCTTTACAGTCTTTTCTTAGGGAGATGAGCATTCATATCTCTTTTACCTGTGTCATTTTCCTTTATTTAATTTTGACAGTCCTTTTGTTTTGTTTCCCCCACCTCCATTTTTCTGCATATGCTTTATGTGTGGGTGTACGTATTCCCACCTCCCACCACACACCCCTTCATCCCCTTTTATTTCCTCCTTTTACTCAGCATGCTCTTGGCTACATCCTGCCTTTCTCCCACCACCCGTCTCTCTAATGGCTTCTTTTAAGAAAAAACCTGATTCTCCCCCTCCACTCTACACACACTTCAGTCCACTAACCCCAGCGTTATGATTTAAATAAGCTGAAAAGGGTGGGTGGAGGGGAGCCCTTCACAAGCTACTGAAACCGCTGTGGGCTGCTCCTTGATACTATAGTGTTCCCTAGCAACACTGCATACCTAATACTGCTTCTTTCTTTGGCTAAGCCCACTGCCTTACTCAGACTGCTGGATGAAAGAAACGCTTCATAAAAATATTTAAGCATTTATTATTTTTGTGGACATTTTAGTGGCCCTTGGAATTTAATGTGGTTTTGTAAAGATCCTGCTTTTGTGTGCTTGGAAATTTTTTTTTCCGGGGGGAGGGCGGTCATTGGTTTGCTGCAACCCTTTCCTGAATACCCCCACCCCCCATTGTGTTACAACACTCTGCCTTAGATACAAGGGGTGTGGGCATGCTAGCCTGGCTTTGAGAGGAGCGTGACTGGCACAAAGACATTGTTACCCTCATGGCGGGCATCAGCTCTTACTTATGTTGCCAGAGGGCCGTGGCCAAACTTTTACCTTTTTCCTGTCATGTGTTCATGATTTCTTAGTTCAGACACTATTCCCCACACAATTCATTATCATTTTCAGATACAGCGATATTAGAGCCACCCCTTTTACTTTTAAAAATGGTTCTTTAAACTCCCTCAGTTTTAGCCATTCAGGATAGTTGACAATAAAACCAGCACCTGTAAAATAAAATAACTGTTCTAAAGAATTTGTCTTTGTTCTAAAATAATAAAAAAAAATCTTTTCCAACCATCTGTTCCAATGGGATAAAAATTCCGCGTACAATTAACAATGAAGTTACAGCTATGAACTGAAATCCTTTGCTGTATTGGGAATATTGCCTTGTCAGAAGTGAAATAAATTTCCTTGATTTGTATAGGATATGAAAATTAATTTCAGGTATGTTCTTCATGATCTAAGAAGAAATGAAAATTTGTGAATCACATATGATTTTGATCATGTGATTTAAGCTTTTTACATGATCATTATCTACTGAAGGGATTCTAATTGAAACAGTGTTTCACTCCGGTTTGTCTGCCATGTGCCTTATAGAGTAGTATTATGGACCTCTCCAGTCACTACCACTTCAATGGATATAGCTTTCTTCTCTATAATGAGAAGGCACGTTCTTTTAGCTACATTAAACGTAAAAAACCGACTTCTCTACATCTCACAATTCACTGGGGTCATTGAACACTTGATTCAGAGAACTGCTCATAGAGCTTTGTATTGAATCTGAGAGCAAGTATAGCAGAGAAAAAGGACAGTGGAAAGAGTATGGGACCAAGAGACCTGAGGGTTCTCATCACAGCTCTGCCCCTGACCAACCATGTGACCTTGGCTATCCTTTCTGAACTTCAGTTCCCTTAGTGTACAGTGATGACAAGGTCTTCCAATATTTCTCTCACAAAATTATTGTGAAGATCAAGTGAGATCAGGTGTTAAGACATTCTGGGCAAAAATAAAGCGGTATATTATAGGGTATTGGTGGTAATAACATTAGTAGAGTCTAGAGTGTCACCAGGAAACTCTCAGCTTCAGTCTGACTCAAGTTTTCCACAGGTTAATTGCTAGCATGTCTCCTCTTTCTGTATTCATGATAATTTTTTATGTGCTTTCAGAACATTACTTCACATAAACTTCTTGGCACCCTTATTTATGGTCCTGCTGTGGGTAAAACCAATCACCAAAGACTACATTATGAACCCAACTTTGGGTAAAGAAAGTGTTCCTTTGTAAGTATCATTCATTTTTGTATTTTAAAATAATAATAAGATTTTCCGATTGATTTTGTTCAGTTGCATATTTTGTGTAATAAAATACTTTTTTGACCTTACATTATCATTGAAATGCTATTTTAATGAAAATCATTAGGAAAAATTATTTTAAAAAAGGTAATAGACAAAAAGAATATTATTTAAAAGGTTTGCATCATTGATATTCCACTCAGTAAAAGTAAACTTTGGGTCATCAAAATTGAAGTCACAAACTATTAGATTTCATTGGTCCTAGCTTTAGTGTATTTGCAATGTGAAAAAAAAAATTGCACCATTATCCAGACATAGCAAGTTCATAGGTTAAGGAATTTGGAGTGAAAAACATATAGCGTAAAATTGCTTTCAATGTAACAAGGACACCAAGATATTAAATTTCTGTAGCCATATTATGACTCTTCTTCCTTTAGCTTTAGAATATATTTGTCCTGGAACATACATTAGAGATGATAAATTACATCAGAGTTGTTTTGTTTTTAATAGGATCTCTATTATTTAAAGTTAAAACAGAACTTTTCAAATTATCCAGTTTTAATATAGCTTGATTGGCCAGTATTTAATAACTCAGGTGCCAAGTGCTTTAATCATTTTATTCCTTATCTGTAAAATGAAAAGTTGGAGTAGATCACTTATGAGGGCCCATTTAGATCTAATTTCTGTATCATTCTAAGGTTAGAGGAAATCTTAAACTGTGTAGGAAGACACTCTCATCTAAACTTTGTGCCTAGTGGGTCACTCCGAATACAATGGGCTCTTAGTGTTTCTTTAAGGAATGATCTTTTCTTGCTCCTAATTCAGAATTCTCCAGTCTTGTTTGTAACTTGGTCATTGGAGTTGAAATTATACAATCTTTTCTAATTAATTTCTCCCAAGTTCTAGTAAAAGAAGGAGATGGGAGAAGGGTAGTGGAATGTCAACTTCCTCTTCAACTCTGTATTTAAATCGTAAGGACAGTGCCACAGCAGAAGATAGGGATCTTACCCTTTATCATCTCTTTCCCTTTCTCAGCCTCTACCTCCCATTTTATTGTTTCTTGACCCCAGCTTCCCAATCATTGCTAGTGAAACTAAACTCACCCCTGTTCCACCCTTGATTGACTTTCTCCAACTGTCAGACAGTTCCATTAAGTAATTAGACAGAGACAGTAAGGTTTATTTAAAATTCACAGCCCACATGGTAGATTGTGAAAGGACCCAGGCAGGCAGCCTATCAATCAAGAATGCAGGGTGGTGGAGGATGTAAGTGACAGATTTCTCTTCTGTCATATAGGCACAATAATTTCTAGGAAGTCCTTTGTTTGCAATTAAGAACAAAATTGGTTGTAATGTAGATTCTGCCCTGAAATGGATTCAAATATTTATGTATTCATTTGGTAACAGTTATTTAAGTAAACCAAGTCTATATGCCTATATGAGGAAATCTAGAAGGTGGCACTGTGACAAAAAACATGCTGCACTACAAACACACATGTGTATATGTGAGTATTGTGTGTATTTACATACATATCACACACATATATGTATGTACACATATAAAAATGTATATTTTAAATACTTCCAAGTTCTCAGGAATGATTGATAGAGGATTTCTTTACCTTAATTCACCATACCTCTCCATTCTATATCTAGCTGGGGCTCTTGAGATCTAGTGCATTGACATTCAATTTAAGCTGCTTACTGAATATTTGTGAGTAATAGTTAAGCAGCATGATACAGCAGAAAAGAGAATTAGATTTGGCATCAAGAGTACCCATGTTTATGTCTTTACTCTGCTACTCAGTACCTCTATAAATTTAGGCCAGTCCCTCAGTTCCCTTGTCTGTAAAATGAAGCAGGTTAGACTAGGTCATCCCTGAAGATACCCTAGTTCTAAACCTATGAAACTGTATAATACTGCATCATCTCATTTTATTCTCTTCTAGGCCAGTGGTGTCCAACTTAGATAGAAATGGATCCCTGCTGGCCAACATGCTGACTTAGAAAACTACAAGTCGACATTATTTGTGTTGTTACCTATGTATTGTATTTTTTATTTTGTTAAACATTTTAATCTGATAGGGCCTCAGGGGCTTGTGGGTTTGCCTTGCAGCCCTCAAGTTTGACACCTCTGCTGTAAACAATCCTATCAGGTAAATGATGTAAATCCTCTCATTTTACTGATTAGTAAAGTGGACTCTAAAAAGAGATTGAAAAGTGGCTGAAGTAGGCTGTGAAGTAGGCCAATCTTTGCCTCCCAAATCGAGTTCTCTTTTCCACTGTATCGTTATTGTTGCTGATTTGTTCCACTGTATCATAGTACTACAGAACTGATTTGTTCTGGGTCCACATTTTTCTGATCACTATAGTTTAGGTTATGTAAAACATATGACAATATACAAGATTTCACACTTTTTAAAGATTTTTTTTAGGACTCTTGTCTTCAGTTAAAAAAGAAAGTCATATTTTTGCGGCAGTTAGGTGGCATAGTGCATAGAGTGCTGGGCCTGAGGTCAGGAAGACTCTTCTGCCTCAGTTCAAATCTGGCCTCTGACCCTTACCAACCGTGTGACCCTGGACAAGTTACTTAACTCTTTTTGCCTCATTTCCTCATCTATAAATGAACTGGAGAAGGAAATGGCAGACTATTCTTTGCTAAAAAAAAAAAACCAAACCTAAATGGGGTCATGGAGAGTGAGGCCCCGCTCAACAACATTTTCCAATTATCTTCTAGCATTATCTTTGTCTACGCTGCCTATTGGCTCCACTTCCTGTCACTATCAGTACACTTTTGGAAATCATTTTTAATTATGCATTTAGTGAACATCAACAAACACCATCATTTCATTGTATTGAAGTCCAGAAAAAAAAACTACTTGAAGTTACGAACTATAACTTTTTGTGTTCTTCCACTACACTTAATCTCATTGTCTTTCTTTATCTCATTTGATCTGACCTGTAGACCAGCTGACCTACTCTTTCTCCCTCTCTCTCAATCCACTGCCATTTCATGACTATAATCTTTTTTTCTAGCCCTCTACCTTAGTCTCCATCAATAATCTTTGATTATTTTATCTCCACATATACACTACCTTTTGTAGGAGGAATGGATAAGCACCTGAGGAGGTGTGTTCATAAGACTGTCTTATCAACTTGGTTTTCAACCTACCCCCATTCCATGCTCTATGGAAGAAGTTCTTCAGTTTTTAAAAAATTATTAATACAGATACATTTGTTTTTCATTTTTACAGACTTTTAGTTTTGTCCATTTTTTGCTTTTAATTTATTGGTTTATACTTGATTTGCCCAGAAGCATTTTGAAAACCGTAATAAAATCTCAGAAAATAAAATATGAACCAGACAGAGATCTAGTCTAATATGAATTCTCCTAGTTGACCAGTTAGGTCCCTTCCAACCCCCCACTTTGTACTGTGATTTCATAATTCTACTTAATTATAAGAGCCAGTTTAATTTCAGCTAACCCTCATGAATTAGGGTTCACTCTGTAACATGTGACCCTAGCCCTAAGCCTGAAACTTGCCAGAGTCTAGGAAACTTGGGACTACCAGCTAAGTTAAAATCCAAGCATTTAGGTTTTCTAGCCCAACAGCTCTCAAACATTTTGGCCCCAGGACCACTTCATACTATAACAAGTTTTTGAGGATCACTTTCAGAGAGCTTCTTTTTTATGTGGATTATGTCTATCAATATTTGCCATATAAGAAATATAAATGCTTGGTATTATTATAAGTGGTTTTGATCTCAGGAACCCTTTGAAAGGGGCTTATGGATCCTGGGACCACACTTGGAGAAAAGCCGTTCTGGATCACACCAGCACTATATTGCAGTTGTGCTGATAGCAGTTAAAAATCTCTCTCCTCTTCCTCTGAACCTCCTGTAAAGGAAGAGCATCAGGATGATCTTGTGATTTCCTCCTTGGGAAAAAGATGATTTAGGATGAGTTGGGCTTCTCAAAGGTACTGCTGTGAGAAGCAGGCTCTCAAAACCATGCCAGGTGAGATTCCCCAGGTGCCTGAGTTACTAGAATGTTGGCTGACTCCGCAGTGAAATCCCAAGTTGCTCAAAGGAGACTACCACAATGGAAAACCAGAATGGATGAAAGACATACTTAATTTCAAATTATGACATTCATTAGACTATTAAGTTAGTTCATCAGTACATGTATATCTTAGATTAGCAGTGTAAATGGAAGATGAGCCTAGAACTGAGTAATAAAAAGACTTTGAACGTAATTGCATTGGAAAATTATATAATATTTTCAAAGATCCTAAGCTTCAAAAATCCTTTGTTTTAGCACCAATATTTTGTCAGTAAATATATAGGCTGCAATCAGTTATCTCAGAAAAATAAAATTTCATTTGACCCAGACCCATTGTAAGCTTTATTGCATTAATCACAATGACTTGAGCATAAGAAGTATCACAAAAGGCATCATCATCAAGGGTATATATTATTGGAAAAGATGGGAGTCCATCCGTGTGATGCATAGTTTCATTACGGCACTGCTACTCAAATACATAGATGGATCCATTGTCATAACCCATCTATACCTGCTCATTATATATCTTCCCAGAAGTTTAACACAGTGGTTCTACCCAGTGTGCTGGAGACCTTGCTCACTGTCTCTCAACATGTTGAAGAGACCAGTGGAACCCCTACTCTATCCACCATTGAACTTGCCATGTGATCAGCCCATATTATTTTGCATTACATATATTTCTTTCCTGACCTTTCATCACTTTTCAGTGATTCCTGTTTGTTATGTGTTGAAGTCTGCTCTCCACCACACATTTCTGCATTGCCCTCTGAGGCTATTAATTTTTATTTTCTAAAAGACTTTTTTGTTCTGTGATTCACAGACATACAATACTTCCAATAGAATATTGTTACTTAAAATTGACTTTGGTTTCTGGAATGTTTGGAGTTACTAAAGGACCTTTGTGGTTTCCCCAAGACAGTCCAGTCTCCTCTATTTTTCCTGCTTTATCCTAGGACCAGGTTGCTCTTCATTTGCATTGTCTGTCCAGATATACATTGATGAGTTCTATAAATTGTCCAACTAACTGCACACCATAATTAAAACAATAGTTCTTCACTTATATGATTTTTCTTATGGGTTTTGTTGGATTAGAATCTTTGGATGAAATCTCTGTCAGGAAGCTCTGCCATGTTCCATCTAGCAGTCAACTGCAAATGGAAGCATCCAGAGGAACTTTATTAATATAGATAAAATATTGAAATATTTAAAGACTTTTAGAATGTTGGGTAAACACTTCCTTCCCCCTTGATAGTTTATGGAAGGACATGGACAAGAAATTTATGGTATGAGAAAGTGTGGTTGGATTGCATCAGTGGAGGGAATATGAGCCCTAACAAAACCACAGATCACTGAAGTACAAGTGCAGATGACAGCCTGGGGTTTTCTTAATCTTGAGGATAAAGTAAAATTATGTGTGTAAAACACTTTGCAAACCATGAACAGGCAAGTAAATGTTAGGCACCACTAAAATTCACATGCACTTAGTAAGCTCCTGCAGTGTTTCAGGCCCTGTGGAAACTGCTGGAGATACAAAGAAAGCCATTTTCTCCACCAAAAACAAAAACACAACCTGCACTCAAGGAGCTCATAATCCATTGAAGGAGAAGAAGTACAGACAACTAAGTACAAACAAGCATTCTAGCATTGCTAGAAGAGTATGGGCACATTGAGATGGAAGAGGCCAGGAGGCCTCAATACCTCTCCCAGGCAGAATCTGGGTTGAGCCAGTCACGTCCCTTCTGAGGAGGGGGAAGTGTGAGAACATCAGCACAGCGAGGGGTTTTGGGAGTTTTCAGATGGACATTGTCTGTCCCTGGCATAGCCCAGCAGTGATCAGGTGCACAGCAATAGCCTAAAAGCCTGATGAAGTTTTTATATCAGCAAGTGTCCCATTATACACAGGAGGACCTGCTACACAGGTTTTTAGATCTGCATTTCTAAAAGGAAGGCAACTTTTGAGGGGTCAGCAATCACTTTAGTCAAGCACATGTATCATCCACTTAGTTTAGGGGAAAAAGTCAGCACCCTGAACTTGAGAGAAAATAAAGACAGAAATAAAGATCGACAGGCCTTCAAACCATCTGACCATAAGCAATATATACATGGTTACCAGAGAGAAGCACCAAGGTCTGGGTTTTCAAACTCGGGTGGGGAGACAGGGAAGGGCTCCTTAGTGGCTTTCTAGAGTCTCCTCTGGCACACAAACCTTCTTCCCTAAGCTCCAGAGTAAAACCTCACCTCAGAGTATGTATATACTTTTCAGAGCCAGAGGGCATCCCAACTCTTGACAACCAGTGCCTCATTAGAAACTAACAGAAGGTGTGGGCCTCGACTAATCAAGCTTCCCTTAAGTGAGTAGGTCCCTCAGTGGGTGGGGAACTCTCTAATTAACATTACAGACTTTGACTTTAATTTTTAATGGGCAGCCTTCCATGCCAATCCCTTCCCCCAGGGGGTGGGCACAGGCAGCATTGGTATCCTTGAGTGTTCTATAGACCATCAATCCCATTGACCTCCCAACAAATACACACAAACACACACCCCACCACATCAATAAATCCACATACTTCATTCTTTGCTATATGCACCCATGTGTACACACCAGCTCAGCTATACATGTACACAGGCCATCACATATGCATCCACAACCCTTTTCAATATAACATTAAATTATATTGGAATAATTCTAATAGGAAATTAAAGATAGATATTAAAATACTCATCTAAGGTATTATAATAATAAGGCTTATTAAGATGGGAACATTTAAAAATGGACTGGTGGTGGTTTTTCACAAGAGATAGTGAAGATCTGGAATGCAGCCCTCAGGAGCCTTTTTGATTTGAGATCATGAAGTCCTGATGTGCAGGTGATCAAATGACACTTTAGAGTTCTCTTTCCAGTGTCTGACTTTAGCACCTCTGGTCAGTTAAGAGAACCCCATTCTAGAAGATTTGCAGCAGAATCGTGAGGTTCTGCAGGCTCCTGGGCTTTCCCTTCTCAGAGTCTGTGTGTCCAGGTATCCACCATGAAAAGTAACTCCACCGACCTTTTATCAATCTTGTTTAATCTGCAGAATGACAGAAACTACATTTGATACTGTGCGGCTATGGTTGATAGTACTGCTATGTGCTCTGAGGTTGGCTCTGATGCGCAGTCACCTGCAAGCATACCTGAACTTAGCCCAGAAGGGTGTGGATCAGATGAAGAAAGAAGCTGGTCGAATAAGTACCATTGATTTGCAGAAAATGGTAAGTATTTTGATAGAATAAGGCAATCTTCTTGTAAAAAAACAGCATTAATTAACTTATTACAACACTAATTCTACCCCATAGGTTGATTTTCTTTTCAATATACACAACAGAATTCAACAGGCATTTATTAAATGCCTTTTGTGTGCCAAGCCCTGGGTAAGGCATTTTCAGTGCAAAGACAAGGCTGAACAGTCCTTGACCTTGAGGAGATGTTCTGTCAGAATAAAATAATAATGTACACAAATTATTAAATTACACATACATACACACACGCATGCATACATGCACATATACCATAGAAAATACAAAGTTACTTTTGGGGAGGAGAATATATCTGGGGAGATCAAGAAAGACCTTTGATTGGGGGAGAGTGTGGGATACCACTGAGAGAGGATTAATGACTCCATCCCAAATTGTATCATCAAATGAGATGAAAACAGGAAAAAGTGAAGAAAGTACCAGCTTCAATAATATACCCTTTCCAATCCTCACAGTTGCTAAAGCCTTCGCCGCTCAATTTACCTTCCATTTGCTTTGTGTGTGTGTGTGTGTGTGTGTGTGTGTGTGTGTGTTCGTCCTTCATTGCCAAAGAAGACCATGCCGTCAGAGAAATAATGACATGACTTGCACTTGACTTTGTTTTGAGTGAGGAAGGGCTGTGCAGGTCACCAGCCTCACTTCTCCTCTAGAGCCATCTGAATCCAGTGACCAGATATTCATCAGGATGACTGGAGATGACCCAGGATGAGGCAGTTGGGCTTAAGTGACTTGTCCAAGGTCCCATAGCTAGGGAGTGTCAGGTGTCTGAGGTGAGATTTTCCTCCTGACTCCTGCACTGGTGCTCTATCCACTGTACCACCTAGCTGCCCCCATCTGCTTTGTACCTGTCTTGCATATACTTGTTTATGTACTTACACTTTCCCCAGTGAAAAGATAAGTTTCTTAAAGGGAGGGGTCATTTGCACCTTCTAGGAATTTTCAGCACTTACCATAATTCCTGGCACGTGGTTGGTTGTTGTTCTTCATTCTTGAAGAGGACCAAAATGATATTACTCTGTTAGAGTCAACTTAGAGTGCATCCATCTGTGGCTGATTGGACTAACAGGAGCTTAGAATGCTCTGCCACAGATCAGGCACAAAATTTGTGCTAGATTCTCTAAGTTTACACATATTACATGTCTTACTGCTTTGCTCCTAGAGCACAGCATCTTTTCTGATGAGGGCATGCTATGCTGGCTGGTCCTGGGCTGATGTTTTCCCATGTCACACAGTCAGCGTCCTTCTATCACTTCTTCTGGCCACCATGTCAGCACTTGCTCACACACTATGTGAATTTTCCATAAGATAGTCTTTTAGGCAAGTGTGTGTTTGGCATTCAAACAACGTGACCAGCCCATGATAATTGTGCTCTCTGCAGTAAGTTTGAGTGCTTGGCAGTTTAGTTGAAGAAAGGACCTCAGTGTCTGCTATCTTACCTTGCCAAGTGGTCTTCAGAATCTTCCTAAGACATTCAAGCAATTCATTTTCCTTGCATGGCATTGGTATATACTGTGCAGGTTTCACAGTCATAGAGGTGGTAGCACAATGGCTCTGTAGAGTCTGTAGGCTATTTGGTAGTCAATCTAATACCTCTTCACTACACTTTCGTTTGGAACCTCCCACTGACTTAGCTCTGGTGATGCATGCATCAAACTCATTATTAATGTGTACCTCCGTGGAAAGTATACTGCCAAGGTAGGTGAGCTTATCCACAGCATTAAAAAGTTCTTCATTTGCTGGCCGGTATGGTGCTGACTGATGAAGCACCTATGTTTTCTTGGTGTTAATTGTTAGGCCAAAATTAGCACAGGCATCAGAGAAGTGAGCCATACCGTTACATCTCAGCTTCAGAGGCTGCATTAAGTGCATAATCATCTGCCAATAAAAATCATGCACCAGCATTCCTTCCTCTACTTCTGGCTTGGCTTGTAGCCTTTTCAAGTTGAAGAATTTACCATCAGTGCTGACCTTAATGCCATATTTGACCGTATTGAAAGCATTTGACAACATGGCTAAAAAGGCTAAAAAAAAGCATGGGAGGCAAGCTTTGTTTCACTCCGTTGGTGACTGGGAAGGCACAGGAGCATTGTCCACTAGCATGCCATCGTGAAGTTGATGAAACTTCTCCAGACAACCAAATTTTGACATAATTTTCCATGAGTCCTCATGATTGACTGTATCAGAGGACTTGGTCAGTTCTACAGATGTTCTGCTCTTGGCATTTGTCCTGCAGTTGTCAAGCAAACATCATATCAACTGATCCTTAGCACTTGATGAATCCACTCTGTCTCTCAGATGGGTGACCGACTGTCTTCCAGGGGAAGGATCTGCCTATTAAGGAGGACTCTGGCAAGAATCTTTCCAGCAGTGACTAAGAGAGAGAGAGACCCTCCTCCCCCGTGATTGTCACAGGACAACCTATTTCCTTTACCTTTATAGAAATGGACAGTGGAGGCATCCTTGAACTCCTGGGGTATAACTTCTTGCCATATAACCCAGAAAATTTCAGTCAGCTTTTGTATGAGCAAGGGACTTCCCACCTTGTAAATCTCAGCTGGAATAGAATAGGCACCAGGTGCTTTGCCGCATGAAAGGAGCCTAATGGCCTCAAAACCTCTTCTTCAGTTGGAGCTTCAGCTAGGGAGGGATTGACTTCAGCCTGAGGTAAACAGTCAATGGCCTCAACATTGATTGATTATGGTCTGTTGAGAACACTATGGACGTGTTCACACAGTAAGCGCTTAGTAAAACACTTAGTGATTGTCAAATAATTGAGATGTCACTTGTTAGGGAAACAGAATAGTCCAAAAGTAAGTCAGGAGAAAATCGGACATCAGACTGCAGCATTTCCAAAGTCATTTTGCTGTATCGATCATAAAACAGGAAGTTCACTTAAGAGTGATATCTTCTCAAGCATGGGTGCTTTATCCAGTTGAAACCACTGCAATTGTGGAAGGCCCAGAAGCAAGCAGTCTCCATATTTTACTGTTGTGGCAACAGGTTACATCTTTAGGCCAGAAACAGTTCCCAAATACTCAACTCTACTGGGGGCTTTTTCCAGTAAATAAGAATGACTTATTGTTTGGTAATCCTTAAGTCTAATCATAAAAATCATAACTTGATCTGTATGCCAGGTACTAGAAAAAATAAAAGGTTTCCATTCCATTCCTATTTCTGCTTTCCCTGATTTTTAGTGTCTTAAGATTGAGAACCTATTAACACTACACTGAATAAGTCTTAATCCAGTCTTTATGACTTAACAGAGTAAGGAATATTTGTTCTTCGGGTTAGAAATTTTTTTCCCTGTTGTGCCTTTACTTGAATACCACAAAGTAAGTACATGATTTATGGTAACCCAAAGAAGAAAAAATGTGAGCCATCCAGTCTCTCATTTCATGGTAGAAACAAGAGTGAGGTAGCTACTCTCCATTTTTGAGGTCCATCGTCTCCCCGCATACCCCTATTAATAGTTATGTGAATCCTGGACCCTTTTTCAACATCTTTTTTGTCTTTTTGTAGTCCCATCTTAATCACAATTTAACCATCATGAGTACTAAGCGGCCAGGGTGGCTCAGTGGGTAGTCAGTGAGTCTAGAAACAGGAACACCTGGGGTCAAACTAAGTTTTAGACTTTAGCTGTGTGACCCTAACCTCTGTCACCTCAGTTTCCTCATCTGTAAAATGGGGGTAGTAACACTTCACAGGGTTGTTACGCACCTCGAATGAGTAATATTTGTCAGACCCTTAGTACAATGCCTGGCACATAGTAGGTGCTATTAAAAAATATTTGTTTACTCATCTAGAATTGAATTTGGTCTTTACATAATAAAATGTTTACATTATAGTTTTGCATGGTATTTTTAGCAACTGAAAATATCATTAAATCTGGTTTAGGGATACCCACTTCCCTCAAATATTAGCTCTTGATCTAACTTCCAAATATCAAGCATACATATCCATTAACATGACCTTTCAGAGATGTTAATATAAGGAATTTTTCACCCCATTTTCCATTGTGTCCATAAGAAAAACAATGAGTGAGTTTTTAAAGTATTGTTTAACTTTTTATATATTTTTAAAACCCGATACAGGAACTTGCGATCCTTTTGAACAGTTAGATCTCTTTTAAAACGCAATATTTGAAGCAGTTGTAATATTGTGAAAATTTGTAAGTTCAGTGTAATAGTTATATTAAGATTCTCAGCATCTTTAGTCATTCAAAATTCTTGTTGTTTTCAGGTGGCAAGAGTGTTTTATTACCTTTGCGTGATTGCACTGCAGTACGTGGCGCCTCTGGTCATGCTACTCCATACAACCCTGCTTCTGAAAACGCTCGGTATGCATGACTCAGCCTTGAGTTTTGTGTTCACTCCAGCTATGTTGGATTCATTATACACAGACATGTAAATATGAAGAGTGGGAATGCTCTCAAGCACCCATCTCAAAAAACCTGGAATTACTGTTAGCATAAAAAATATATCTTTAAGAGGATTACCAACCACCTATTAATTCTTCCGTTTTAAATGAGTTCATTGATCAGATGCATATTATTTATCTCATTTTGTATGTAGCAAGAGGATGGCCTCTTAAAAACTCATTACTAGAGTTAAGTTGCTATTAATGTTTTTAAAAGTTTAACAGTGGTCCACCAATACTGACTTTCACTGTACAGAATGCTTATTTGACTTATTGTCTCTCATTTGTACACTTCATTCTAGAAGATTTCTGATGAGAGGGTTAGGATTCAGCACTAAAAAAGGTGAAGTCTCCCTAGTGTCGGCCCCTTGGCTCAGTTGGTTCAAGAGTTTTGCTGATCAAATTGATGCCCTTTTATCTGATATCAGGAGGTGTGTTTGGACAGACCCCAAGGCCCCTAGTGGTGTGTGAACGGGTGTAACAGATAACCTGGGAAATCTAGAGATACAGTATCAAGAAGGTGTACGATGAAAACTTTCTGAAAGTTATTATTAGTTTCTAGCATTGATATTGCTCATTATTTCTTTTTTAAAATGTCATTATGACATTGGGAGTTTCTCACAGAATAGTGAGGACTTTTAGGAAGCCTCCTGATCTGTCTTCCACCTTTCGTGTTCTGGCTAAAGTGGTGGTTGGCTGATAACTGAAGAGTCATAGCTTTGTGGACAGTCGGCAGGACCCTGCTTCAAGTCTTGTTCTGATGCAGACTCACTGGTTTCCTCTGGTTAAGTCATCTCATGTGCTGTGGTTCTCCTTTTTGTCATCTTTTGGTCGTAGGCAATGCTTGTGGTGCCTGGCTTGTCGTGGAGACCAAATAAAATAATAAATAAATGCAAGTTGTTTTTTAAGCCACAAAATAGAGTAAATGTTAGTATCCATCATCATCATCAGTATTGTTATGGCCATGCCCTTCAGTAAGAAAATAGGTTTTTCATTATCTTAACAATATTTTAGTTTCCAGAGGATCATAGATTCAGAGCTGGAAAAAACCTCAGAGGTCATCTGAGTCCAGTCCCCTCATTTTATAAATGAAGAAGTTGAAAAGGTTTCAAGAGTTTAAAGAGGTTAAGTGACTTGCCCCGTGGTGATTAGAAATCAATTCAAAAATATTTCCTTTTTTTGCGTGTTATACTTCCGAGGTCAAATTGTATGTAGTCTGGTTATTTACTCAGGTTCAATAACAATTTTTAGTTAAAGGCATGATACTAATTGCTCTTTTTAAAAAATTTTATGTTCCATATCAAGTAATAATCTGGTAGCCTGGTAAATTTTGTTGTTCTTAATTGCAAAGTTTGGCTAGAGAGTTTTGACATTCATTTCTCACTTGAAAAATCATTCATGTTTGATTTGTTAACTTGGATTTTACAGGTAACCATTCCTGGGGGATTTATTCCGAGTCTAGCTCTGACTGTCTAGTGGAGAATCATCCATTTTCTGGTTCTGTTCACTCCGAATTACCATCTGCTGATGAAAAAATGAAGGTAACTGTTACCCAGATAACAATGGCACTGGGCAGCCTAAAGACCATCTTTACTCCTCTGCTTTTCCGAGGGCTCTTGTCATTTCTGACCTGGTGGATCGCTGCTTGCCTGTTTGCCACAAGCCTTTTTGGACTGTTCTATCACCAGTACCTAACCGTGGCGTGAAATAGTCAGCCAACAGTAACAGCAACAGCAAAAGATAGTGAAGGCAACCTGTTGTGGAGTCCATGTGCCTTTGAAGAAAGGGCTGAGGAAAATGAGAAGAAAGCATAAAGACCGAAGAAAAATACATATCATCCAAGTAGCTTATTTTTTTAAAATTCTTCCTCTGTCTTCTCAGGGTGAATTGATGTTTTAGTGTCTGAAATCACAAGTTGGTTTGTTAATTTCATTATGTAAATAGTAGGTGAGTAACTGTTGAATTGTGGCAGTGGAACTGTGACATTTTTCTTTATATATATATATATATATATATATATATATATATATATATACACATATTTATGTGTGTATATACGTATATATGTATGAGTATGTATACGTGTGTGTATACAGACACGTATACATACACTTACATACACATTTATTGATATGAGGGCTATTTAAATGCTTGTGATACCTTGGTTTACAGTAACACCCAACTGTCCTTGAAATTTTGTTTATGACTTCAGTCATTGTCTGATGCCTTTTAATGGTATTTAGGTACTGGCAATATGAACGGTGACTGCCTGGAGAACAGTCTGGAAACTGAGCCATACGGGGTGGGGAGACAAGAGAGAAAAAAATAAACTTCTGTTGGAGCTGGATTAGCTGAATGACAGCAACTACCACAAATCCAACAGGAAAGAAGAAACAGCTGCTGTATATTACAGCCAAGGAAGCTGTAGCATATTTTAATTTAATCAGCAAGCCTTGCTGCCTGAGCATAGCAGGAGTTGTTATTTTAAAATGTCCATTGTCTCAGTCTCTGCAATTCCGTAAAACAACAACAAATGGCCATAGGAACAATTGCTTTTAGCAGCTTGCTGCTAAGATTGGATCTCATGAATTTGGGTGGGCCTCAGTTTCTGTTTTTTTTCCTATGTTATTGGACAACTTTATCTTAAAATACTGTAAAAATATTTATCAACACTGATCAAACTTAAAAATACTTTTTAGTCCTGCTGAATGCATATATGTATTGTACATATTATATATTAAGTATATAATATATTGGAGTTATAAAAGATGAACATAGGAAAATCTTATTTTGAGTTACTGATTGTATATCAGAAAGGTGATTAAATGGAGGTGCACATGTGTTGAGAAGTTTCAGGCTTTTTGAATGAAAATTAAAAGTCATTTTTGAAAGTTCAGCAGAAAGCTATCCATTTGTGCTGCCTCACGACACTTTAGATTCTTAGCTGGAAACTCCCCTCCTATATTGTAATTCTTACTCTGTCATTTCTTACGTTCCCCAGAGTAAAAGCTTCAGAACCCTTTATATTAGGACCAATCATAAAAATTTCATTTTAATCTTTATAAATCAAATCTTCCTAAAAGAAATAAATAGGACTTTTAAAAATGGCTTAACCTGTAGTTTTAGAAACAAGAAATAAAATAGAGATTTTATTTGTTAGGTTGTTTTGTTTTCTAATATACACATACAGGCATATGAACATGATGAATCTGTACATTTAAAACTTAAATTCAGAGTTAAAAATTTAAAGATTTACATGGGGTTCAACTATAAAGTAATGTGGTTAATTTTTAAAGTAACTTTAAAAGAATTTAGACATCTAAATGAGAGCTGTCATTCCAAGCAGCCACCAAGGCAGATCTATTCCACAACGCTGCCGCCGCTCAGATTATTTCTTTAGTTCAATTCTTTAGAATAGTCTTCAGAGCCTGTGGTATATGTTCCTTTTAGTATTCCCAGGGATGTCAAAGTTTTCACCTTTATGAGTGATTTTGAAATAGCCAAAGGTGGTTTAGAACTAAATCTGATGCATAAAGTGCATAATCAACCCTGGGTAACACTCTTTGGGTCCACAATAAGATATGACTAAGTAAGTAGTGAAATTCATTTACCTGTGTATTTTATAAAGTGCTCCTGAAACCAGTTCCCGTTGGAAAGTTCCAGAATTGTTCTTTGAGGGGTACCAGTATTAGCGAAATAAGTGTATAGCCTCTCAAAGTTATATAGAAGGAACATTTATTTAGATGTATAACTTCTTACGTTTGGTAAAATACCAGCCCTATTATTTTACATTCATTTCTCACATCTGCCTTTCTAAATGTCTTTATCAATTTAGAGAAAATTCCTTGTGTTTGTTGAACTGCCATATTTATGGTGTGTGTATGTGTGCATGCCTGTGTGTGTGTGTGTGTGTGTGTGTGTGTGTGTGTGTGTGTGTGTAAATAAGGAATTGTGTTTGAATAGTTCTGAATTAAGTGGATATAAGTAGGATTTGTTGTTTTTACAATTTAAAATTTTTTACCAAAGGCACTACTCTTCAGTGTTTTAAAATCTGTACTATGGAATAAAAAGTATGCAAAGAAGATAAGATTTATCCATAAATCAAAAGAAACTACATTTCATATAACTTCATTATTTCAGGTGGATACCTGTAATTCAAAAAATATACTGATGGTTTATTTTTAAACCTGTTTTGCATGAAATGTCTTAGCCACAAATTTTGCACAGGGTGCAAATTACTTCAAGCACTAGATATCTCTTCAGTTCTAGAATAAATTCTTGAAGAACAGGTTTTTGAGAATGGATTAAGGATAATCATTGCTAACAAGAAAGTCTTCATGGGCTTGTAGCAAGCAGTATAGCCTTATGGGTGCAAGGGTGTGTGTGTGTTTAAAGAAGCTTGGTACTTCTGAATTAACCAAATTTTTATTTTTTGGAATATTGCTTGTTCGATTAAACTGTAGAGATAATGCAAACTATTAGTTTATTCTAAATTTCCTGATTTTCTTTTTTGTTTTTTTTACCTCTACCAGACTTTTTACATGCTGAGTAGATAAATTATTTTTTAGGTTATTCAATTCTGTTTTCCATATTGAGTAGAAATACTTAAAATCTTGTGTTGTATGACTTAATGAAAATGTCCCACAATTGAATATATGACAGACATTCATATAAAGGGAAAATAATCCATTTTTCGTTTCTGATCTAAATCAGCAATAAAATTATTAGAGCATTTCTCCTTGGGTTATAATTCAGGGAAAAAAAGTTAATGAAATTGATAGGTCTAGGGAAAAGAAAATCGTATTCATTATGCCACTAATTATAATACAAAAGAATATTTTTTTCTTGTAAATGAAAGATTAAATTCTCTATTTCTGAATATAGACTTTTAACATTTTCTGAAATCATCCAGTGTTTCAATCTGGTAGACTTTCTGACACCAATTGCAAAATTTTCTGTTACGGTTTGTAGCTCTGCTCAGCAAAGTAAAACTAAGTGATTTTTGTATGTGGATCATCCAGTGTCTTCATGGAGCTTCAGATCCAACCATATTTAAGATCCCAGTGGTTGAACTCAATCTCAAAGTCACATGATTGCAGCTTCTTACTCCCACTCATGTCATTATATCTGTACCCTGGCTTTATAACTGAGCCAGTCATACACCTGGAGAATGGTGATGTGGACGTATTGATCTTTCACTCCTTTTCTTCAAAGAAATCAGTGGTTTCCCTTTATTCTTGCTTGTTTCTGTCCTTTAAAAAAAAAAAGAGGATACAAGTAGGGTTTTTTTTTTAATCTATTTGGTTTGATCCAGTTGGACTCCTTACAAGGAAAGACTTTTAAGTTGGATGGACCTGAGAGAGAGGTGTTGGGGGGTAGGGCCAGTGGGAGGAGGAAAAGGAAAGAGAGAGAGCACTTAGAAGGCAAGAGACTGGATAGGCTCCAGGTGACCTTCCTTGGGCAAGATGATAAATCTTTGGGCCTCAGTTCCCTGATGTGCAAACTAAGGAGAGTGGATTGAATTATCTCCAGGGTCCCTTTTTGGATGCTGTAACACTTCAATTCTGATACAAGTTTATCTTTTTTGATTATTACTTGAAGGAGTATATACATGTAATAATACTTCATTATTTAGAGATGACTGTTGACCATACTTCTTAATGAACATTTCTTGAGTACTAATTGAAAGTGATGACATACCGAACTTGGAAGTACTTTTTACCAAAAACAATGATTTTGCAGTAATCAGATTGCAGTTTGCCATCTGTACGAAGCACACGGTCATACAGTTTAGCTGACAGGGAAAGAAATAGCTACTACCGAAGACAGCAGACATGTTTATATTGTTGAACAAAAATGTATTTTCTCCCCTCCAGCACTCCCTTTCCCCCAAAAAAAGACCAAATATTTTAAAATAACAAAGGTATAACAAATTTAACATCTGGAGTACATTTTCACTAAATCTATTTCAATTTAATTCAACTGACATTTATTAAACACCTATTAAAGGCACTGTGATAAGTACTGGGGATAGAACAGATAGAAACAAAATGCATCTGCCCTCATGGAGCTGCATTCTTCTGGGGGTTACCACAGGGACACAGATTTGTGTTTCTATCCTCTGCACCTAGTTTGGTGCTTTGCATTTAATATACTTAGTATATTTAATAAAGATTGATTGATTGATTAAATAAGGCAGTCAGAGGAAGGAAGAGATAGCATTTTGTACTGGCTTAATTAGGAAAAACATTATGGATAAGGTAGTACCTGACTTGAGCTTTGTAAAAAGCTAAGAATTGATTTTTAGAGGCCTGTCATGCTATTCAGGGCAATAGAAATGCTATTTAACCTTTTGTTATGCCTATTTGGGTTGCATATATGTAACTATGTAACTTGACTTTGGCAAAAACAAACCCTATGTCTCTTTTTCTTCATCTGCAAGATAATCTCTTAGACAAATTGCCATGTACCTTTAAAGGAATCTATGCCAACAAGAAAGTGAGACAAGACAACCTCAATGCCACGTTTACTTCCCAATTCATTTAGTTCAGCAAACGTATTAAACCTTACTGTATGCTAGGTGTTAAGGATGCAAAGATGAAAAAAGAATCAACTCCTGCTGAGAAGGAACTTAAATTCTACTGGGTGATTCATGGTTATTAAGATTTTTCGGTTAAAGAGGGATTTGCAATTAGAAAATATTGCCTCAGTTAAAATGGCTCAAATGACAGTAAACTCTCCAGTGTGGGAGTCTAGGGAAATCAGTGTGAGGGAGTTAATTTCCCATTTTCTCAAGCATTAACAAAATCTTTATATATTGTATACCATTTATGAATTTTTTTCAAGGCAGGGAGTGTCCTTAATTTTTTTTACTTTTAAAAGAAAAGCATAATGTTTTTTGATAGTCATAGGAAAAGAAATTAATATTACACCTTTCCCTTATCACTTAGTCATAGTTTGGCTATATCTAAATGCCTTCTTCAGCAAGTAGCTGCTAGTGCTATGAGGCATCTTCCCCAGTCACTACTTACTACCGATGAAACTGTCTTACTATTTCGCCCCTCAGTTTTTACTGTGAAACACAGTAGTAGCAGCAAGTCAAAGAAGGCACAGACTGGAAAATCTGATTCTAAAATTTCCTTTTACCTCCTCCAGAAACTTCTACCAATTGCTTGCTAGTAGGGAGACAGATTTTCAGGGAAGTAATTAGAAGAGGCTGGGCAGGGGTGGGGAACCTGCAGCCTTGAGGCCAACTGGCTTTAGTTAAAGGGTCACCCTTGGGACCTAGAGTGCCACATGTTGCCTTGAAGCCACAGGTTTCCTACCCCTGGGCTATCTATATTAGTTGATGGAGAAACCTAGACTCTTATTTTTTTAGGAGCCTTGGAGAGGCTGATATGGATGCCAAGGGAAATGATAATTTCCAGTTTTCTTATGAACAAGTTAGAACCTACCTGTCAGCTTATCCACCCTTAAATATGTATCATCTCTATCGATCAGAAGAAACTATAAAAAGTATTCTGTGTGTTACAGTCTGTATATTCTTTTCCTTCTTTCTGGGTTTAGATTAAGAAAACAACGAACCATATGTATGTGTAACAAATTATTTTCAGGGTATAAGTTATAATTCTTGAAAGGTATGTTAACTGTTGTCTGGATAGTAGAATTTAAGTTAATGAATAACTGCCCCATAGTAGTGGTACCCAAGTGGCCTGAAACTTAATTCACCGCTCAAACTGTATAGATTACATCATGAAATTTTTTATTCACCTTTGGAATATGAACTAATGATTATTGAAATTCATATTAACTCTGACTGATGATATAAGTTCAAATGATTAGAATCCAGAAGTGATATCAATGGTGCATATGCTGTCATTATTTATGTCTTGTCTATAGTATGAATGTATCTGTTATCTATGTTATCTATGCAATAGTGGCAAATCAGATGGATGACTTAAATTAGCAGTTAAATTTCCAGAGGCTGTTTTGGTGGCATATAAAGAGTGGGGCCCATATATCTGGTACCTTGGCATTTGCCACATAGTTTTGCTTTGTGCTAGCAAACTTGAGCTGTTAAATCTTCTAACCCACATAAGAATTCTACCAAGTTTGAGATATGAAGGTAACATAATATGTTATAACTGCCCAGAGTTCATATATATTCACTGGAATACATTGCTTAAGTTCAATAAATGTATAAGCACTTCTTCCATGCAGAGATTTATTCCTTGCACCAAAAATGACTTTTAAAAAAGTCTTTTTCCAAAAATATGGGAGGAGGGGAGAAAATTATGAACAGTGAGGCTGATAATTGCCATTTAACTAAAAATAACTACTAGTATACAGTAACAACTCCCTAAGAAGCAAGGGAAATGATCCAACATTATGGCAAATCTTTTTCAGAATGCATATTTATGTTACAAAATAATTAAACAAGTGAAAGTATCACTTAAGTCTCAATGATTTAAAATTTTAAGGCTTTAAGTTTGAAAATAGGGTACATGACATGATATTCTATATGCACTGCTGAGGATACTGGGAATAAATACAATTGTACAGACAAGGAAGATTGTTTTCTTTAAGAAGGTTCTTCTGACTTTGTTCTCCTCAACTTTAATTCTTAAATGTTAATGTTTTCTGTTTTGTGTTTTTGCAGTAAAACAAGATTTATAATTCTTTTCTATGAAGAAAACAGATGTGACTTTTTATTAAAAATTTCCAAAACACAGAAAATCAAACTAGTTTGACTTACTTTTATACAATAATTGAGATACCGAGAGTGAAATTAGTAATGGTTACATGTATTTGCACTTACTCTTTAAATATCCGTTGTTACATTTCTTTCCTCTTCTGTAACAGGTGGGTGCATTTTAAAAGCTCTCTTGAAGCTCAGTTAGAGGAAGTGAAGTTTGCAATTTTCTATCTTTAGGGGAATATAAATAGCAGTTTTAAAATTCATCCAGCTTTTATTATTTAGAATATTCTTTAATTTCACAAGGAAAGGGAAATGCCTCGTGTCCTCTTAAGTTATCTCACTGTAGAATGGTACTTTATCCTACTGATAATAAAACA
This sequence comes from Potorous gilbertii, assembly GCA_028658325.1. NCBI lineage: Eukaryota > Metazoa > Chordata > Mammalia > Diprotodontia > Potoroidae > Potorous > Potorous gilbertii. Next base: position 685,802,787 of record CM053769.1, read on the forward strand.
TGTTTAGCTTTATCAAGGAAAAAATAAACTTTTCTACTTGCTTTTTTTTATCAACAAACTTTATACTGGAACAACTATTTTGATTGTCTTTATCCATCTGTATAGGCGCACTACACTTCTTTCACTTATCCTTTATAAAGTTTGTTGTTAGCAGTATTCTTAGAGAATTGTAAACCATGCTCTGAATTAATTTTTACCGTTCTTTATAATATGTACCTTTTTTGTAGCTGATTTTTATGACATTCGAAACTCTGGGTATTCAATTTTATATGCATACTTGTAAGTGAGGATAAATTCAGAAGATGTAAATATCAATTTTCACCAGTCATATGCCTCGTGAACACCTCCTGGTGTTTTTAAAATCATACTATATCTTAAGGTTTTATCTCATACTTTGAAAGTATGTCTTTATTAATAAGCTATAAATTACAGAATTTTCCATCAAAGACAAGAATCTTTCAAGTACCAAATTACTTTATAATTCACAAAAATTGCTTTAAAATGATTAATTTTTGTATAAACTTAGCATGTAGATCTAAAGTTACATTTCAGTAATTTCAGGAATGCTATTGGGTACATTTAAATTAATGTTGAATTTCTAATACATTAACCATAAACTCAAACAACTAGCAGTAGGAAAATGAATAATTACTTTCCTCAGTGACATCTAAAATGCCATATATTTCAATACAATCAATGGGGAAGGGGGAGAGATTCTATCTTGTTCCCAGAGGTATTGACATTATAGGTTATCATCAGTGGTGCTTGCTAAGAAATAGTATGTCTATGCTATAGTTACTGCATTATAGTGGCCCACAGCTTGTCAAGAGTCATTAATATCTGTCATAAAGGAAAAGGGAAATCTGTAGGGCATCATTTAAAAAAAAACTTACAACAGTATTGAAAATAGTGCATATTAAAAAAAATACCATCCCATCTTCAGAATAAACCATAAAAATGTTAAGGTGCTTCAACATTTAAAAACTCCCAATTTTACTTCATAGGGGACCAAAAAAAAAATTTCAAATTTTTAGCCATGGCAAAAACAGAAGCCATTTTCACTGTATTATATTGCATAGGATCTCTGGAATCAAAACATATTTGGTAAGTAGGAACCTCATGCTTGCCCATGTTATTTGAAATTATAAATTTTATTGGGACAATACAGGCAAATCTTTATTAATAATATACCATTGACAATACATTCTCACAGTCCAAAGAAAATAACATTTTTAAAGGATTTTTTTTGTTGTTGAAATTCATCCACATCCAAAAACTTCTTTTCCTTCACTCTCATATTTGTCAGAGAGATGGCTGAGAAAAGGGAAAACCATGTGATTTTGTATTCTGTTCTTTGGAAACAGCTGTCTACAGCAATGAAATCTTGTTTTTGAATGAAATTTGTAGTTTCTGAATTAAAAGCAGATAGTTTGAGTTTATATACATGGTACAAGAAATATTCGAAGGTCATTACTGGCCTTTACTTTGGGTTAAATTGATTGGTAGAGTTTGACATTGTGAACTAGTCAGAAAGATGGACTTTTGCAGTTTTCAGCAAGCATACCATCTTGTAAGTAAATGACCAATTGATTTGAGTGAGTCATTAAAACTTAGATATTCATACTGTCATGCCACCATGGGTACAGACAGCATCACAGGCAGAATACAGTGGATTGAAATGACTATAATATTTGTAAAGTGGATTTTTTATGGTTTTTTTTTATGTGTAAGTCATATGACAATAGATTGTTGAATTTGGACGTTTTATTTTTTTAAGAACTAGAATTTTTGGTATTTAAAAGTATTTAGTATACACAGTGATTCACCAGGAAAAATCTGGCTCATAATTGTACATGGATTAATTCAAAGAATTGATCATTTTGCATGTAAAGAATTAAATATATGTGTAAACTGTATATTTGAATGAAAATAATAGAGTATGCACCAAAGGAAGCACTCCTTTTAAAGAAGCCTTATAATGTCTTGTGCTTTTCAAGCTAAAATGAAATGTCACTAGTAATTAGCGTATTAATTAATGTAACGATGGGGCAAGGGAAATGTATCCCTATACAAGCTACTGTATAACCTTTTGTTATTTTCTTGCACCATGTGTAGAAAGGTACATTGTCTTTATTGCTGCTAATGTTTTATTTAAGAGATTTTTTTAAGCTTTTTATCCTCTTACTTGATAGAAATTTGCATGTTGTTAAAAAGACTGATGTTGAGACTAATGAATGACTTGCTGATTTAAACTTTTTTAAGATATTCTGCCAAGTAAGGAAAAACTGTGACATTTTATTGAAAATATGGTGGGGTTTTTTCCTAATGCTCCCATTAATTTATTTGAAAATGTATTTTTTTTCCCTTAGGAAAATTCTTAAGCACAAACTAAATACTGATTTTTAAAAAAAGTTTTAAAGGGAAGACACTTTTCTTCAGAGACTCTAAATAATCATATGATTTGAAAGTTCTTTTTTTTAAAACTAGTTGTGATCATGTGTAGATACTGTGAAATGGCAGCCAAATGCAGAGGAAGATATATAAACAATGTCTATAGTTTCAAAGGAAAAGAAATACTTTCCCCCTATCAGTTTGTGTATTTTCCCTTTCCATCACTGTAACACATACAAACTAGTTTTTTTCTGTTCCTTTACCCTTGCATGTGGCATATTCCATTAAATTGTTTTTTACATAGTGCTGCCTGAATCAGAAATACAGCAACTTTGAAACCAAAGATCAATAAAAGTATTCCCCACCCCATGTGTTGATTGTTGTATATCTTGTTTGTCTGAAATAAGTTTTACATTGTTACTTCTTGGCTTTGCAAATCAAGAGCAACATGTGAGTAACTTTTGAAAATACGTTTCTCTGTTCCTTAAAGGATTAGACCTTATTGATTATTGACCTGGTAGGTTGTTGTCCTTTGTTCTCAGAAAGGACCAAAATGACCTCACTATGCTAGAGGTAAGTTATAGTTTGTCTGATCAGATCAGTACAAGCTCAGAATATTCTACCACAGGTTGGACACAAATGGTCCATGTGAACATTTAGAGTGGATTCTCTAAATTTGCGCATCTTGTGTTTCTTTTGAGAGGCATTAAACTGGGAGGTTGGTCAAGTTCCCGTGATATATGCTATTTCAAAGCTTTGTGCTGTTAAATTTTCCTTCACTTAACACTAGAATACTTCAGAATATACATTTGGATTAGACAAAAGATAGTTCTTTTGCATAGCATTTCAAATACTGTAGTTCTTGGACTTCAGCACCCATATAATTACCATCCACAACAGAATTGTGTAGTACTTGCCATAACAAAATGTTTTTCTTTGATGTTTAGTAGTCCTCAGAATTAAGGGTATGTGCATGATTCCATGTGTTTCATGGCACTGGTCTCATCAATATTCTTCAGAATTTCAAAAAGCTTTGATATGCTGTTAAAACCAGGGTCACATTATCCCAGAGAGCACTGAAGCATTTTCTCAAGGCTTGAAAGGTAGTCTTTGCTAAAGCAATTGTAGTAGGGCAATTGAATTGTCTCAACTCTTTAACTCCTCTTTAGGCTTCTGATATCGAAAGTAACTAATGAACTTACCTTCTGATTCCAGAAGCATTTATTAGGAACCCAAGAAGGTTGTATCCATAAATATTCTCACAATGAAGCAAGGAGTATGCTATCTGCTTTTTAGTATTAAATTGTTGGTACAGTGGGCTCTCAATGAAAGAAGGACTTTGTTTACCCACCTGTTAGAAAACTTACTAACACAATAATGAATTATATAGTAAGACGAAATATATAGTCCATGTGATATTGAAAGTGAGGACAGGTATCGTTTTTGCTTTTCTTGAGATATCCCAAGTACAGTGTCTACTACATAATAAGTACATGGTACTTAATAAATGCTTGTTGACTTGTAAGGTGGTCAGTATATTATCTCTCTAAAAATCCCTCTGTAGTGAACTCTTAGCTGTTGGTGAAGGTAGAAAACTTGGGATCAATTTGAATTCACAGCATATAAACCATGGTGGACAACCACCTTCAACAAGCCACTGAAATACATTTTTTCTTCAGAAGGCTCTGGTAACACACAAATGACCCTTTCTAATGTTTACCCACATGTTGAAACAGTTCATCCTGATCTTCTAGAATATCCTTATTGGAGCAATGAGGATGAGTGAATATATCTGGTGGTTGACTTGACTAATCAAGAAGGTGATAGTGAGACTTCCATTGTTGACTAAATTGAATATCTGAGTGTCACAAGCACCAGACAATAGAGTATTTGTGCTAAACGTTTAGTATTGTTTTACTATTTTAATACAACTGAATTCTGTCCCTGTCTTCTACAGTCCTAAACAAAATTCGTGGCATCAAATAAGACATCAGAGACATCAGTTGACATTCCTGTCCCAGTCAGCAGGTGTCCTGATACAAAATTGACCCAGCTTGCTGGTTAAAAGTATGGTACAGGTCTACATCATCCCATGTAGTTGAATTCATTCTCTTCCCTTCTCCCCGACTCCCTTTTCTTTACCCTTATGGAAGGAGTACTATAGAAGGGCATCTAATATGTAATCTCTTAGAACTCTTGCACATTGGAAACAAAAGTTTTAGAGAAATCCAAATTGATTGTAAAGCCATGAATATTAGCTATTACATGGACCCAAGATTTGATTTCAGCTCATTTGGCATTGATAAGAAATGACCGACTAAAGTTACAAAGGCCTTACCTAAAAAGGACTATCTTCAAAGCTATTTCTCCAAATCATGGGAAAGTCCTTCAAATCACAGAATTCAGGCATCCAGAGAAAATGGCACTTTTATAAATATATAGATAACACACACACACACACACACACACACACATATATATGTATGCTGAAATTAAGGAATTAATGGTATGACTATTTTGGTTTTAGAGTGGAGTAATTTTTCATGAGGATATGAATTTTAGAAATTACATTCCACTTAGACATTAACTTCTAATTCTGCCCACAGGTTTCATTGCTTGGATTTTTGTTGCACCCTTCGATATGTTCCATCATTACTCCAGTGTTAAAGATTTATTAGCATTTTACAATAAATATGTAAAATACAACCCTCAAAAGGTCGGGAAGAAAAAGAAGTAAGTGATCAAAATAATGGAAAATAAATTTTAAGAGATCCAACTAAATACATTTTAAGAGGGAATGGGTGTACGTTTTATCTGAACGTTGTGAGAATTCACATACTTAATATACATCTGTATTAATGGTATTAGTAATTAGTATTAATACTAATTAGTATTAGCATTATTAATGCTTTCCATTGATATGCATTGTTAGAAGCTTCCTGATCTGGAGTAAAAACCATGTGGGCGTCATGTCAGTGTTACAGATATATTGTCAAATGGGACAATAAAGTAGACATTTTAAGTGGGCTAGAATTGGCAGAGGTGAGAGATGAGTCCTGTTGGCAGTTAGACCTTTTTTTTTAAAACAGGATGACACTGTCCTGAAAGATATGATGAAAAATCCCAAAAGAAAATACTTTGGTATCAGTTAACTCAGAGTAATCTTGGATCCTTCAGTTTGGAAGAAACAGGATGAAGTAAAAGTCATTGAGCATTTGAAAGGATGGATGGGGTCTGTGGGACAAAGAGTACAGAAAGGACAGATAATTGTAAGGAGAGAAATACTCTACAATTTTGCCTAATCTGCCATATTTTCCCTCCAACTAAATGAGAACAAGTAATTACTACACACGACCATTTTATCTGATAATTGCAGATTTCCACTTACCATGATTTATAAAGAACTGCTTCCTGATTTGTTTATTTGCTTGTTTCCCTCACATCATTGACTTTACTTCATTCGAGGGGGTGGGGGGGGGATTCTCTGTATTAATGAGAAGCAGATGGGTAAATAGAGTACTGGATTAAGAGTCAGAAATTCCTAAATCCCGTTTCTTCTGTCTTCTACCTGTAAGACTTTGAGTAAGTCACAACATCTCTGAGTTATTTTCATCATCTATAAAAGGGAGGCTAGACTAAGTGGTCTCCTAGGGTCCTTTCAGTTTCAACATGTTTGACGAATGGAAAAGCCAACTTGGATGAGTGGCAGAGTATGGATAGGGAAGTACTGTACTGAGGCTAGAAAGATAGGTTGGAATCTTACATGGGTTGTGTGGAACTTGAAAGCATAATTTATATTTTGTCCTATAGATAACTCAGACAAACTAGAAATTCCTGTCATTGATTGACTAAGGGAATGACACAGATCTGTATGTACTTTTTAAAATTTTAAATTAATTTTTATTTTTGTTCTGAACTTAAAGCACCAAGAAAAAAAGTGTTTTCATATACCACATTTCTGTGCATAGTTGTAGCACCCTGTTTTTTCAGTCCAAAAATTAGTTTATAACCTTTCATTGGTAATCATTGCATGGCATAATTCTGTTAATCATGATGCTTAAAGGGTAAACAGAATGGCAATGTGTCTCATCTTTGGGGTTGTGAGCCTGAGTCTCAGTGCAAACTTGCCTGTTTTGTTTAGGTCTCTGCAGTAATAATGGCATTGTCATTAAACTCAATGAAGAGCTTTAGGTGCAAAGGGAGTGGGCAGATAGATGAAGCTTCCATAAATATGTCACATGTTATGATAAGACTTGAATCTTCTCAGTTTTAATGTATATTCATGAACAGTCCATGTGTCCTAATCTTGACACCAAAGACACTTTAACAAATTATTTTTAAGTAATACTGGCACAATTTTTTAAAGCTTCACGTAATGGTTGCAAACCCCTTTTTTTGTGAAAAATTTGGCATGAAATCTGCTATGATTATGAAGTGAAGTACAGTTTGCAGCAGAAAACAGAAGATTCCATATGAAACCATGAATCTCCACAGTGCTTGCTTAAAACAAACAAACAAAAAACAGGTAGCAAATTCTACATGTAACTGTCCTACTTGTCTAGGCTTTCTTCTGAACTTATGTGAATTTTGAAAGATACTATAGTAGCTCCCAGTTTTCTCCTCTACCCTTTTTATTTCCCCATCTAGGCATTTTTTTAAGACCATGGTTTTCATTTCATCTTAACCTCTTTCCCAGAACTCTATGTTTTTAATATCTAATATCTTACTTCCCTTGCATCCCATATTTTCTTCTAATCTTTTGGTTCTAATATTTCTTGCTGTCTCAAAGGATTCATTGAGTTCCATTTGATCTCTTCTAACTTTTAGAGATTCTAGTAGTTTCAATTGTAGCAGAAAAGTCATTCAGAATGAGGACCAGAAAAAGATGACCAGTTTTGGCAACTAAGATCATCAGTAACTTTGAAAAGAGCAGTTTTAGCTGAAGGTTGGGGAGAAGTGAGAAAAGAAGTGGCTGTGAAGAAAGAGTAGGTCCTAGAATTAAGGTATCTGAGGAAATGGGAACCTGAGGGAGCAGTTCACGGGATATTAAAGTCCCCTAGTATCATACATAGACCACGAGTTGAAGAGCTGAAGGAAATTGTGAGCCAGGTATTCATGTTACTTTACGGTCAGAATTGATTCATAAGAGACTTTTTCAGTATCCAGATGACCTCAAGAGAAATTTAAATGAGCTCTTTTTTTTCCATCAGTAACCTGCCTAATTAGTAATTTGTTGGATAAGAAAAGAATGTGTTACTTCCATGACTCACAGAAAGGGGTCTACTGCACAGATCTGTGATCATGCATCATTGGGAAGAATTATACTGAAATGGGAAAGGACTGGAATTTGCACCCAGGACTCGAATTTCAGTTCTGAGCCTCAGTTTTCTTATCTATAAAGTGAGGAATTCATATTTGATAGCCTCAAGATCTCTTCCAGCTCTAAATCAGTGATGGCAATTACCCTGGGAGACCTTTCAATGGCATGTGTGTCTTTGTAGATTCCTGGTAGGGAAGGGTTAGGGCAAATCTATCATACATTACGGGGAGAAGGAAGCGGGGAGAGAAGAACTCCCCTGGTTCACTATTAATTATAAAACACTTGCATGTTTTATTGATCCTCACAGCAGCCCTAAGCATTATCTCTATTTTGCAGATGGGGAGACTGAGCCTCAGGTTAAGACTTGGAATGTTGTGTAGTGGCTAAGAGAGTTTATCTCAGTCAGGAAGATCTAGGTTCAGCTCTCAGTGCCAAACACAACTCTAATTCTGTCATTTGCAGAGAAAGTACCAATTCACATTGATAGGGGGAGTGTCCTGTAACCAGTGAAATCACAGGTTTAGTCCTTAAGTCTCCCTAAGTCCCTATCTCTCTCTCTAAGGTCACAGAACTAAATGTTGAAAATGAGGCTTCAGTTGGAATTGGGAGAGGCAAATTATGTCAATTTTCTACCCCTTAACATTGGATGACACTGATATTTCATCCACCATAAATGTTCATTAAAAATAGATCTGATGAAGCACTATACTACAAGCATTACATGAAACTGATATGATGGGAGTTGTTAGACGACTATTTTTATTTTCGCATTATAAAGACGTTATGGCAATGTTGAGTGCATGCTTGAGCATGCTCTGGGTTAGTGGGGCTATAGAACTAAATTGAAATATTTGCATTTCAGAAGCTACAGAGCAGAGCCCAAGAGCTTTCTCCTGTGCTCTAGTTAACCTATGTTCTATGGCTCCATAGTGTTCCCCAGTACTGATTGACGGGGTGTTCATAGTCAGGTTGGGAGTAGAAAACTGGGGCAACCTAATAATGGTGCAGCTTATCTAACGTTAGTTTTCTCTTTTTAATCCATTGTCTAACATGATATTTATTTCTCTAGTAGAAGGAGAGTGGTACAAGGTCTACAAGCTATATGGGATTACATAGATGTAAGAAAATATCTCTATGGAACCTTTTAAAAATAGGTTCCACAGAGCATACAGCTCTTTAGAAGCTGCCAGAAAAGAACTCACAATAAGAGGTTAGCTTTTTCATATAATAATGGTATGAGAGAAGTAGAGACTGCAAAGGTTAATAAAGCACAGAGGACCTCGGCCTCAGCTCCAGTGAGAAGCAAGGAAGGAGCCTGGGCAAGTAGAAACTCTTGGAGAATGAAAGAGATGACAGGTTTAGGTGTGAGATTGTTAAAGGGTACTTTGTGGGTAGGATTCTGTATTGTAAAATAGTACAGGGAAATATCCATAGTAGGAATTCTCAGTTTTCCTGGAAGTAGCATTCATCTAAATTTGTGTGTAGGACTAGAGGAAAAGGGATAGATTGACACCGACTGAATGGAGCATGTATGTGTACTAGATACCCTGAACTGTTCTTGATTTATAGGTTTTTATTATTTCTATGCTGTAAAAATGTCAATACCAGCTGAACTTTGTTAGCCGTGCATGGGCAAGGATTTTTGAGAAGCAGACAGATCCCAGAAATCTTTGGGTAAACTAGTCTGTGCTGCCATCGCTTATTTTTGGCTTCCAGTTTAGCTGTCTTCCTTGACCTTTGCCTGGCAAATTGGTGAATGCTTCTGATCTCTTCCTTTTGATACATCATACCCAAATTTCCTTTATCCCTGTGGACTGTTTCCTTATCTTCTCTGTACACTATGTCTCAATACTATCTCAGTTGGTTATCTCATGGAGTCCATGGAGTCAGTTTATCTCTACACTGATGATTCAGCCCTAACATCTCCCGACTTCCAGTCTCAACATCAACTCCTATTAGATGTCTTGAACATCTAATGTGTGTCCTATAAACCTTTTAAACTCAGCATGCCCCAAAGTGAACTCATTCAGCTCTCCTCAATCCCTCCCTCTGCTCCTTAACTTCTTTATTACTATTGAAGGTTCTATTTTTTTTTCCTATTTGCCAAGCTTTGCCACCCAGGTGTCAACTTTGAATCTGTTCTTACATCCCATGTCTAATCTGTTGCCAAGTCCTGTAGAATCCACCATCCTAACAACTCTCCTATGTACCTCCCCCCATCCCACTTCTTTCCTCTAACCCTGCCATCACTCTGGTGCAGAATCTCTTCCAGTCTACCTGGCCTATTGCAAGAGACTTCTGATTAGTCTCCCTACCTTAGATCTCTCCAACTCCAGTCCATCTTCTGGCTCATCTGTCACAGTGATCTTCCTAAAACACAGGTTTTACACATCACAAACTCCCTTCAATTCAATAAACTCCAGTGACTTCATTTTACCCCTAGTGTCAAATATAAAAATTTGACTTTAAACCTTTCAGAATCTCACTTCTTCCTACCTTTTCCATCTTCTTTCACCTAACTCCTCTCCACATACTTTATGATCCAGAAACAGTGGCCTCTTGGTTTTTCCTTGCACATGATGCTGTAGCTCCCTCCTCCAGGCATTTTCATTGATCATCTCTATGCTTGCCTCATTTCCTTTCAATTCTAAGCTATCATGTCACTTTCTACAAGAAGCCTTTCCTGATCACTTTTAATGCTACTGCCTTCCCTCTATTGTATATCTTCTATTTATTTTATACACACACACACACATATATGTATATATATACATATATATGTATACACATATAGTTAACATAAACATATAGTTAACAGTTTTCACTCCCCATTCCCATTAAACTGTAGAGTGGGGCCTGTCTTTGTACATACAGCAGCCACACCCTGATAAAACCCTTTCAGCAGACAAGTTAAACCAGGTTGAGGGTAACTGAGAGGCCTTACAGTTGTTGATAATTGATTGAGTTAGGGTGATGTCTACCCCAAGCATGTGAAGACTTCTCCCAGTGGAATGGGCAGATGAGAACATTTGTTCCAGTGGCCATGAAGGCAGCTGAAGCAGGCACTGTGAAGCTTGTATGTGAGTTCATCGTTCATAGCCGAAGAAGACCATGCCATCAGAGAAATGATGACATGACTTGCACTTGACTTTGTTTTGAGTGAGGGAGGGCTGTGCAGGTCACCAGCCTCACTTCTCCTCCAGAGCTATCTGAATCCAGTGTCCAGATATTCCTCAGGATGACTGGAGATGACTCAGGGTGAGGCAGTTGGGGTTAAGTCACTTGCCCAAGGTCACACAGCTAGTGAGTGTCAAGTGTCTGAGGTGAGATTTGAACTCAGGTCCTCTTGACTCTTGCAGTGGTGCTCTATCCACTGCACCACCTAGCTGCCCACTGTAAAGCTTGGTCAGACGTTGAAGATACCAAGGTCATCCACTGCATCCTAGGCCTTTGCCAGTCATCTTGACGTTTGTCTTTCCGCTGGACTTGGCTTACTCTGGAAGAGATAATGAGTCCTCTCACTCTGTGCAATTCTGCCTCACTTAAATCCAATTCATGTGCAAGTCAAAATATCATCCTTTGATGTCATCAGTTCTCTTTGAAAGTCAAGGATGAACAATAATTAAGTACCTACTATTTGCCAGGTGATGTGCTATGAGGGTACAAAAAAAAAGCAAAAGCAAATAAAAACACGAAGCTTCTTGGAGCTCCAGGTGAGAGTTGGGTGCCAGGTGGACACCATTGGTGGATGAAGAGCCCTGAAAAGGACTCAGTAGGCCCTCACAACAGAGGTGCTAGTCCTCCAGGAACACCTCATACACCCCAGTGGGTATACTTAATAAATACTTATTAACTTGATTTTATTTGTTCTTAGGAGACTTATGCTTTGTGGATTAGCATCAGTAAATCCTGCTGCTTTATCATGTCTAGCCAAAAGTAAAAGATTGGAGCTGGCCAAAATTGGCTGATCTTTTATTATAATTTTCCCCTAAGTACCTCATAGGATCATAGTTTTCAGGCTCAAAGGAATCGTTTAGATACAGGCCTAGGAGAAACTCAGACTTCATCAGTTTCAACTTTCATATTTTGTAGATAAAGAAGATGAGGCCAAGGTTATAGGAGTGAATGGCAGAGCTGAGATTCAAACCTTTATCTTTGACTCCAAATCTGGCTCTTTACATTGTGGCATGATTGAGTTCATGCTTAAGTTACACAGTAGATACCTGTACTCACTCAGGTTTCCGTGAGTTTTCAGTTATATTGTTATATCTGCTACTGTAATGTACAGCTGCTAAGGCAGAACACATTCCAATTAGAGATTTTATTAGCTCATTAAATTTCCCGCATCTCCTGGGTAGCGAACCAGCTTAATACGTAGAGTGTTACACATAAGTAATACATATGTGCTCTAGTGTGATATGAAGGGTCTATACCCTGGAATATTACCACTCTGAAATCTTTGTGCAGATAATAGAAATTCCCCCATTGGAAAGTTATTCCCTTGTCTTTAACCCTTCTCAAAATAAAGGATGGGGAAGCTTTGTACTTAGAGCAAATCACCCACTGGGTAGAGATTTACAGAAATAAGAGAATGAGAATGCACCTTCACCAGCTTCCCAAGTTTGCCCAGAACAAGCTTTGTCTGGGCCTGTTATCAAGTAGTCTTTTATTTATGATTATATAGTGTGAAAAGTTTTAAGAGACTAAATCAGAGGAAGGCCAACTGTATCAGGTCCTCCCAAGTTGACCTTTGAATACTAGTGATGAGCTGTCATCCAAGTACCAGGCTAATCAGTTTTTGAGACTGGTCCCCTAGAAGTGGCTCCAGTGTTAAGATCTTGACTTCCATTCCTGCTTTGTCCCAACAATACCTAATCTATCCTCATCCCTCACCTCAGATTTCCATTGGTAACCATTTTCAATTCAGGTGATCAAGAGTCTGCTTGCCCCTGATATTTACTGGCCAGTCTCAACCCTTTGCCTTCACTCCACTTCCACCTTGCTTGTTTCATGTATTTAATTATGTAGATGTTCTTTCCCCTTGGTTGAATGTAATTTCCTTGAAGGCTTACAATAAACTAATTTTTGTCTTAGTATCATCAAGTCCTAACAAAGTGCCAGGCCCATGGTAAATGTTTACCATATGCATATCAAATTGAATCCACCTCATTGGGAAAGATTTAGAAGTAATTCCCACTCAATCCTGGCAAACGGACCCATTCCAAGCATCTGTTTCTAAGTCACTACAACCAATCTTTTGGTTTTACCACAAAACCCTGCCTTACTACAATTGGAAATTTTGGTTCGGCTAATAGGAAGCTATTCTGAGGCTAAATGTGATGTAGAATGATTCATAGATGTTGCTACTGCATAATATGCTCTTTGGGTTATCCCAAAGGACATTAGCACCAATTATAATCATTTCACACAAAAGTTTAATAAATATAAACGAACTGCCACCATAAGGAGGCCAAAGGATGAATTGGTTAATAAGTGTCTGACTTTATTGTTAAAAGGGAAATGGCAACTTAAGACAACTCTGGTTTAAAAATACAAATTTTGTAAAAATTTAAATGAGAAAGATAATGAAATGAGAATGAATGGTATCACCTAATGAAGCAAAAAAAAAAATAGTGGAGGGTAAAAATCAGTTTAAAGAAAACTGAAAAAGACCCAACTCACAAAATCACCCTGAAGAATTTTAAAAATAAAAATGTAAGGATTACAAGGAATAAGAAGAAAAGATCCAGAAAAGTTTTCTGACAGTGTTTTCACCACCAAGACAGTAGAGCTCTTTGGACTCTAACATAAGATCGGTTTGTCTCAGATTAGATCAAGAAATTAGAAATTAGAAGAAATGCCTGCTAGAGGTAGCACAGTTGAGAAGCTGATCCATTCACAAAGTCTTCGAAGGAGAGATAAGATTCCAAAGGCTGAGAAAAACATCTTGGACCTTATACTGTAATATAAAAGGCATAAGTATATTTTTTTTCAAAGAGGAGACTGAAAAACATCAATAACTACCTTCCATATACTTACTTAGCTATCTGTATAAAAATGTTTATGAGAATCATCTGCACAGGCACCAATGATGCCCTCAACAGGGAAAAAGCAGGTTTTCTCAATATTTCACAGTAGACGGGAATATTAATTAACTTTACAACCCCCCATTTGACTGAAAGATATAGAGAATTAAAGAACCCATGTGCTAATTTGTCAATTTGTTTTAAAAATACATAGATTCAGTAAAGCAAAGCATCAGTCTTTATTCCAATAAGGTGACTCCTGTATGTATATCAAGCTCCTTCAAGATTGATTGAAATTGAGGGTGATGGAAAGATGCATATTGGATTTGAGCAGAACAAATCAGGAAGACTGGTAGTAAAGGATGGCAGAGAAATCCATATAATTTTAGGGGCAGGGAGCTATTGGGTAAAACATGGTGTGGTTGAAGAATGACAGGTGGACAAGCCCAAGTTCTCTACTAATATTCTTGTGAAAAGGATGTGGTGTTAAAGAAAAAAAGGAGAATTTTGGCAGGTCCTCCTGTGGTAAACTTATGGACGATCCGATGCAGGATGGACAAGCATGGATGAATTGTGATCTACATTGTTGGGAGGTGTAATCAAAACAATGACATCACAGTTCCATTTGAATGAGATACATGGGTCTCCTTTTTCTCTCACACCATACTTCATTTCCCAAATCCCCAGAGTTTGGTGGTATAAAGCAGTTGAGTTTTGCTGAGAAAAAAAGTATATAGATTACAATCTCTCTTGTCAGATAATACTGGAGTGATATTATTCGGAAACTAACTTACCTTTAGAACTGAAACATGGCATTTATTTGTGCACCTTAGGCAAATTGCTCCCTCTGGGTATTAGTGTCCACTTCAGACTTAGAACTTTCTCTGTAATACACACAAACTTGACAGCATAAGATAAATATCTACAATATGTGCCATTTCTGGCATTAAAACGGTGTTCATTTATAAAAAGTATAATATATTCACACATGATATCTCTCACAGGTATTGTACCCTGGGACCCTGCATACCCTGCTTCTGACATCTGAACTGGATTCTTCTCATTTTCTACTTTCTTCCTGTGGCACATTCTTCCTCTAAATTGAAGGGTTTGGGTACATTAAGTGCTTAGGAATTATCACTCTGATGGCCTTTAAGTCTGTAATCAACTTTCAAAACCAGAAGTCATCTCAAATAAGAAAAGTTATTTCATGAATATGAAGATTTTATGCTGGTAAACAACATTTACATTTTAAACTATTTCATTTTTGTAATGCCAACATGCAATGATAAGTCTGACTTAATTGTCCTTGTAGAAGGAAAAACAGACTTGTTTACTGAATTCCGTTGAGCTTCTCTATCTACACCTAGGCCCACAGAATATCCCTGAGTGGATAGAGCTATTGCTGAAGATAAAGTATGAGATATTCCTAAGAATACTTTGTCTAGTTGTGTTTCAGATGCTCTTCCTGTCTGTTTTTTTAATGCCATTCGCATTTCATTATGTAGCATACCTAGAATGTGATGTTAGAGTCAAATATGGTAGCTCCGCTGTTCTTGATAATGAAAAGAGTTTATTATTTAAAAATGTGTGGATGCTTTCCAGTTTTCATCTGTTTGTATTGTTTCTAGTTTCATCTTTAAAATCACCCTCAGGATGACTTGGCTTAATTGAGTCACCACACTTACTTTGAACTTGTTTTCCCGCCATTGCTTCTTGCCCTTTCATAAAGCAACACCGTTTAGAATCTTCCACCATTGTTCTCCAAAAGATTTTGCAAATGTGTTTCACTGTAAACCAAAGCCACCCTTTTCTGCCACGTGTCTCCACTTAGCAGAGATCAAGTTTTGTGTTGGCTGAGGCAGCTTCTAGATTCTTTAAATCTCCTTGTTAGGGATGTATGGGGTGTACAGGGAGGACAGTAAAATGCATGGATTGAAACAATTGGAGCTTGGTCAGGCTTCAGAGATGCCAGGGTCATCTACTACATACATCCTGGGCCATTGCCAGTCTTGATTTTTGTCTTGACGCTGGACTTCAGTGACTCTGGAAGAGAGAGTGAGGCTGATGACTTTGTGCAATTGCTTCATTTAAATTCAATTCATGCACAAGTCAAGACATCACCCCGTGATGTCACTGGCCCTCTTCAAAAACAGGAACAGCAATTATGACAATTGATTTACATTGGTTAGACTTTTTTAGAAAATGATTATAGTCTTTGTCAATGTTCATTCTTTCACCCACTTCCATTTTTTCAAGTCAATTGCTTGTTTAGATAAATCAGGTTGGAGTTTTTTTTTGAATTGCATACTGTATCTCTTTATTCTAGTTTTGTATTAATTTTAATTTTTGCTCTGACAATTCAGTGGTCCTACTATGCACAGACATCTGATTTGGAAATGACTCCTACATTAGTAAGCATTTTCTGTTTGTTTAAATATAACCAATTTCTTTTTAAATTGCTCTTCTTGTTCTGTTATTTGGTGCTCAGTGCCTCCTGACTCTTTTCTAGAAGAATGCACTCACGATTTATGGGTAGGGATGTGGTGGTTTCTGCTCAATACGTTAAGTCGTTGGTTTCTCTCATTTCTTATCTTTAAACAATATTTTCTAGTTGTTTTCACCATCATCCTCTGTGTCCACTTTTGCATCAGACACCAAATATATGTCTACATACATATCTATACACACATATTTATATATGTACACCCACATAGATAGATTAATTAAATTATTCAAGGGATTTCCCTACCCCTTTAACCTTTGCAACATGCAACAAATGCTGGCACATAAGTTGCAATTATTTTCACAGTGACATCTTTTCAAATACTTACCATGAATATTACCTTATGAGGAGACTAATTCTCATGAGAAATTATATTCCATTCCATCATATCAGGTCTACTGCCTGTTCTCCTGTCTTTGGAAGGAAGGGGAGAAATGCCATTTTATCAGCTCCTTCTCCTGGGCCTCCCCTCACCTGAGCCACCTAAGGCTCTGAGAGGATTCTACCCTGAGGTCAAACCCCCAGAGATGTTGATAACCTATGAGAACTTATCCTTCAATGTTTAACAAACTCCTATCCCATCATGTCCTCCCTATACCGGTGATTCTGACCCACTGGCTCTCATCATCTCATTCATGAGCCAATCTTTATCGTCCCTTAACTGATCCCTTATTCTCACTTCTCTTAATCTTAGGTCTCTCTCAAAATGTCCCACTCGAAGGCTACCAAGTCACTTGTTCCGTAGTGCTCTTTGAAATGCCTGCTCCGTAAGTAACAAACTGGCTTCCATTTAAAATCTTTACCTTTCTTATGCCTTCCATCTTCTAGCTCTTACTCAGACCTGGCTCCCTCTTTATGAAGTAGCTTTCCTGGCCATCCTTTCCAGCATTGGTTGAACTTTCAGTCATTCCCCAGGGCTCTGTCCAAGGAAGGAAGGAAGGAGGGAGGGAGGAAATGAAGGAAGAGAGGAAAGATAGAAACAAGCATTTATTAAATACATCTTTGTATGCTAGCATTTTATAAATAATATCTCATTGGATCCTGGAAGGTAAGTGCTATTATTCATCTCATGTTACAATTGAGAAAATGGAAGCAAACAGAGATTAAGCAACTGCCTGGTGCTATCCAGCCAGTCAATAGGGCTAAGTTTGAACTCAGGGCTTCCTGTCTCTACACCACCTCACTGTCCTGGACTCTCTTCTGTTCTCCGTCTATTCTATTTGACTTGGTGACCTCTTTAGCTCCCATAGGTTCTATTATGATCTCTTGGCTGATGATTCACAGATCTTCTTATCTAGCCCTAAAATTTCCTAATTTCAAAGTGGATGTCCCAGAGACATTTTAAACCCAGTAGACCCAAAACTGTACCCATTATCTTTCACCCCAATCCTTCCACCTTCCAAGACTCCTTATTTCTGTCAAGTACACTATCATTCTTCAGTCACCTAGACTTTCAACCTAGGTGCTGTCCTCAAGTCTTTGTTTTCATTACACATATCTGTTGTCAAATCCTGTCAGTTCTGCTTCATGGTATCTCTTCTTCTGTACCCTTCCCCCACCCCTCAGTTTCTCCGCATTCTAGTTCTTCATCTCCTTAATTGTCAGATTGATCTTCCCAAGCTTGGGGTTGATCATGCCAGGCATGTCTTACTACTCCACTCCAGGATTAAATACAAAATCCTCTATTTGGCATTCAAAACTCTCTGTATCCTGACCCCCTCCTACCTTTCCAGTCTTTTTACATTTTACTTCCTTCCACATACTCTGTGACCCAGTAACATTGATCCCCTTCTTTTTCTCTTACACCATATGCTATTTCCCGAATCTGAACATTTTTAAGTGGCTGGCTATCCCTTACACCTGAAATTCTCTCTCTGCATTGCTGCCTCCTGGCTTCCCAACTAAAATCAAACTTTTCCCAATCCCCCTTCATGCTAGTGCCTTCCCTCTTTTAATTATCTCCAATTTATCCTGTATATATTGTATCTTTATACAGTCTTTTGAGTGGTATCTCACCCCTGAGATGGTGACATCCTTGAGAACAAGGATTCTTTTTTGCCTTTCTCCATAACACCAGAGTTCAACACACTTAGTGTTAAACACTAAGTAAACATTTAGTAAATGTTTGTTCACAGACTATTTATTTTCTGTTATTTCCACACATAATCAATCATTCAACCATAAACATTTATTAAATTCTTATTGTGTATCAGACATCATACTAAGCTGGTGATACAGACAAAACAGCCCTATCTTCCAGGAGCTTACATTTCTATTAGAGGTAGATAACACATATATAGGTGTGTATGACACAAAGCAAATGCAAGGCAACTATGGATGGGATGATACGAACAGATTCCAATGGGCTAGGATTAGGGGAGACCAGGAAATGCCTCCTATAGAAAATGCAACTTGAGTGGTATCAAAGGACACCAAAGATTCTTTGAATAAGTGGTGAGGTAGTGATTGCTGTCAGTCAGTTTTCAGTCATATCTGGCTCTATGACCCCACTTGGAATTTTCTTGACAAAGAGACTGGAGTCATTTGCCATTTCCTTCTCCAGCTCATTTTGCAGATGAAGAAATTGAGGCAAAAAGGACTAAGTGACTTGCCCAAGGTCACACAGGTAGTAAGTGTCTGAGGCCAGATTTGAACTCAGGAAGAAGAGTTTTCCGGACTTTGCACTCTATCCATTACACCATCTAGCCTAGGTGAGGCAGAGGAGAGGGAAATAAAACTAACTCTGATAAATCCTTTTTTCTTTTTTTTTTTTTTAAATCTTTCCACTGAGAATCTATGGATCATGTTTCCATAACTCAGCTCCTCCTATAGTACATCTAATTGTTCATGGGATGGGGATATGACATTTAGAGCACCAACAACCAATTTAATGTTTAAAGAGGAAATAAAAACCATGATATTCTCAGTATCCCTTCCCCCATTTTCAGCTTCTCCCTCCATCATTGTAGAAGGGGATGTGTAGACTATAGGACAGAGAATCATTTTGTATATTTTGTGTATTTCATAAATTGTCATGGCCAAAAAACTCTTTATCTAGTGATCAATCTCTTGGTGATGAACTCTTCTATTAGCTATACTGGCTCTTGGAGAGCAGACAGAATCTGTTATCAGAACCATATTCAGTGTTTTTTCCAGGTTGGTAGACCTTGTGAGAACTTGAATCCCACCCACATAAGCATGTGAAAACTAGGGCTTCCTCTATAGCCCAATGAGAACTTAGTAGATTGGAGTCATAATTCATTCTAGGAATTGAAAGGGAGATCAGAAGTCATCCAGCCTAACCTTATTTCACAGATGAGAAACCTGAGACCTAGGGAGGTTAAGTGACTTATCTAAGTTTACACAGGAAGAAAGAGGATTCGAACTCTCATTCTCTGACATCAGAGTCAGTGGAAGTAAGCTGCTTCTTATCTGTTAGGAAACCAAAGGGACTATATCAACAAAAGATATTTTGTGTATACAACCCGACATAATTCATCTCTGAGCTAATTTTAAGGATGAGGGCGCTGAGTCCCAGAGATATTAAATGACAACCTAAAATCACAAAGCTACTGAGCACATTGGGGTGAGGCCTCAAGCCTATCTTTTATCCTAGCCTGGTGCACTTTCTTTTTTAAAAAAATTAATTTATTTTAAATTTATATACTAAAACAAATACACAATAAGAAAAGAAACAAAAACTTAAATACAAAATAAGAAGAAAAAAGCATTACCATGTGCACAGCAGAATGTAAGAGAGGATTCAAAATAAATTTCCATTTCAAGAAAGTCTATAAAATCTAGTGCACTTTCTAATGCAACTTGATGTTTCTCTCTATCCACACTGCAAAACCTTATTCCTCAATTATTCTTTATATCAAGATTTACCAAGTTAGAAAATGAAAAAAAAAAACCCAGCTAATTGGAGGCAAGAAATCTTGAAAATATGCAATCTAATGCTTATGTCCTTGCAACTATTTTACTCCAAGAATGTGGTGTTCTGTTTACGTATGTAATTTTCAACTGCCTTCTCTAAGCCTGGGTAGCTAGGTGGATAGAGTGCTGAGCCTGGAGTCAGGAAGATATACTTGAGTTCAAATCCAGACTCAGACGCTTACTAGTTTTGTGACCTTTGCCTCAGTTTCCTCCTCAGTAAAATGATCGGGAAAGCACTCCATCTTTGTCAAGAAAACCCCAAATGGGGTCATGAAGAGTTGGACATGACTAAAATGACTGAACTAGAAATGTCTCTGTCTTCTTTTATAAGGGGCTGCACCTGGACTCTTAGCTTCTTACTCCACTTCACATCAAGTGCCCTGCCTGGTTTCAACTCCACAGAACCAGATGCTCCTCCCAGGTTAAGCTCATCCTCTCCAACCTCACCACCATACTGTCTTGATTGACACCACCTCCTGCAATATCCTCTCTGCTCTGATTGGAGGGCTGGAAGGTAGAGTTCCAACCTTCTCCCAATACTTTCCTCTATAGAGGACAGAGAGTGGAATCTTAGCTTATTCCACTTTGCATCTGTTGCTCTGTCTAGTTTTAATTCCACAGAACAAGTTGACCCGCACCCGGTATTCCCTGGTGTCTTCTCCCCTCCCCAACACATACACACCCTGTTTTCCTGCTTCCCTTTGTGTGTTACCTCCCTCTTTAGATTATAAATTCATTGAGGGCAAGGACTATTTTCTTTTTACCAGTATCCCCAGCACTTAGCCCCATGTCTGGCATGTTGTTGTTCAACCTTTGTTTTCAAAGAGGATGAATGACACCACAATTGTGGCTTGACTTGAACTAGATGTAAGTGAGGCAGAATGGCATTCTCTTCCAGTGTCATCAAAGTCCAGTGGCAGGATAAATAAAGGTCAAAGTGACTGATGAGGGCCAGAGATACAATGGATGACCTTGGTGTCTTCAATGAATGAACACCTTGTACATTCCATGTTTTGATAGTTAATGTTTATTGGATTGAAACTGATTTTCTTTCTGATTTTGTTTTAACATCGTTTGTTCATTTTCCTTATGTAGATTAAGTATCCTTGAGGTGTTCAGGAGGACCAGCACCTCTGGTGTGAAGGCTTGCAGCACTCTTTTCAGGGCTTTGGTGTCCACTTGGCACTTAACTCCCACCTGTGGCTCCAAGAAGCTATAGCATGCACAGTGATCAAACTCTGCTACAACTTTCTCGGTGGGCTAAACCAGGTTGAGGATAGCTGACAGGCCTCACACGATGGGTGAGTTAGGGGAGGATGTCTTCCCCAAGCATGCGAAAACCTCCCGGTGGAATGAATGGATGAGAACATTGTGTTCCAAAGACCATGAGGGCAGCTGAAGCAGGCACTAACTGAAGTGCTCAGTGCTTGGTCAGACAAGGATGATGCCAACGTCATCCACTACATCCCTGACCCTCACCCAGCATCTTGACTTTTGTCTTGTCACTGGATTTTGATGACTCTGGAAGAGAGAGTGAGGCAGAGCACTTAGTTCAACTCTACCTTATTTAAATCCAATTCACAGGTCAAGACATCATTCTGTGATGTCACTGGTCCTCTTTGAAAAATAAAGAATGAATAGTAATCCTTACCTAGCTCTAATTCATGCCAAAGTAAAGGTGGCATAGAGGATTTAGTATTAGACCTGGAGTCAGGAAGACCTGAGTTCAAATCCTGCCTCTGCTAGTCTTACTAGCTGTATGACCCTGGTAAGTGACTTAATCTCTCTCAGCCTGTTTCCTCATCAGTTAAAAAAAAGAGGGGCACGTGTGTGTCTGTATGTGTGCACAAATAGCATCTACTTTATAGGATTATTGTGAGAATTAAATGAGATTATATAGGTAAAGACCTTTGCAAAAACTGAAGTGCTGTATGCATGTTAGTTTTCCTCATTATTGTAACAGCATTTTTAAGCATTAAGCGGCAGTGTGCTAAAACAGACCCTAGGATATCTTACGAATTTTGTGTTCATTCCATGAGGTAAAGCCCTTCAACAACTGTGAGGGCTTCCAGGGCTGGCCTGAGGCCTCACCTATGTTGGGAAGGAAAGGGATTTTTTCATGTGTAGCAAGCAGCACGAGGAATTTAACAAGCTTGAACCATGGTTGATACGACCCATTTCCTGGGAGTAACTAATCGGAGTGGAGCGGATTCAATAGCCCACAAGACAAAGGTAGACTAGGAAACCGTGTCAACATGACAATGTTACACCGCTCCTCCATTCGTGGAGCAGGCCACAGGGGAAAAAGATATTTTAGCTGAAAAAGAAATCCATCAGTCTGCAGAGGGCGGCTTCCATTTCGACATCTCCCTTTTGCTCCAGCATTCATTGACAACACAATGCAGCGAGACGATGAGCAGGGTATTCCTGGCGCGCCCTCCCAGCCCCCTCGCCTTGCCTTCTCGTTCCTGTTCCTGTTTCTGTTAGAATTCCGGACAGATTTAAACACTCTCTCACACACATACACACATGGCTCTGGAGATCTCATGTCACATTTCTGAGGGTTGGGGGTGGGAGGGAAAGGGTTTCTGAATCAGAAAACTTTTTCGAATTTTGATTACTCCATGATATTGAAAGTGGAAATTTTGTACATCGTGTCCTTATGACCATTTTTTTTGTACTCGGTGAACAACAAAAACAAGGGGGGGAATACAGAACAATTCCACACCTGAAATTGAAGGAGTTGATTACTGTCATTTTGATGATATGCCTTTTATAACGTTTGCAGTGGTTAAGGAAGACTTTATGGTTTGGAGCCTGAGCACTTTAAAGTGATTCAAAATTATTGAAGAGCTGCAAATTTTATAAAGTGCCTCAATTTGTTACTGACTCAAGCAGCCCTGGAGCTGCTGGCAGAGCTTTTAGCGTTATGCACAGCCTGCAAATGCTCTTAGAAGCTGCCCAGGTGTCTCTCCTTCACATGTGTCCGTCCTGGATGCTCATGCTCGTAGACACGCTCCCATTCCAGCCCCAGCAGCAGCCTCAGTGCTGTCATCCAGGGGCAGCATTCTCACGGGGGGAATCATTTGGACAGCTCAGAAAACACAAAAGCAGCCCTCGATTGGCATCTTGGCTTTGCCAGGATTAAAAAAAAAACAACACAAAAAACTTCTGGCCACCTAATCGGGAGTCTCAGGGGGAAGAAGACAGCTTAGAAATTGCAAAATGGGAGGCATCGTGTTTTAAAGTCTCTAGAATACACTTGAGAGACTAATGTAGAAAAGGCAGGTGCTTTTAAATGGACTGGAACTTTTAAAAGTATGGATTAGTAAGTGGTTATTCTCTGCTTTCTTCCCACTGTGGACTCTGACTCCCCAGGCTCTGACATGTGCCTGTCTTGGTAACAGAAGGATCTGCTGACCTTGCTTGCAACTATAAGGCATAATTTGTGAAATGTTAAGTGACCAAGTAGTTTAGGTATTTGTTTAGAATTCATTTGTCATTCCTGTACAGGTTGAAAGATTTCTAGGCTTTTTTTCTTCAAGGTGTTTACACAGCTTCTGAGTGTTTTGGGTTTTTTTTGTTGTTGTTGGGTTTTTTTTTTTTTTGGTATGTTTCATCCGCATTGCTGCCAGGAAAGTCATCACATTTGGTCTTTTCAGAACCATCCTTCCCAAACAGCTCAGCACTTTTACTAAGGGATTGCACCATCAGGAAGGCTTATTGAATATGAAGTAATTGAAGGGAACGACGGAACTTAGGAGTGTTATTGATTCAAAAGTAAACACGTGTTTGAGAACAGTTTGTGTGCCTGCAACAAGATGGAACGTTGGAAGAAAACTCATTTTACAGATGAGGAAACTGAGGCAAAGAAGTGGAAATGATTTGACCGAGATCACAGAGTTGCGAAGTCCTATCATCTAAGGAACCCTCAGAAAGTGCCTTTCCTCTGACACATTTTATCCTGTCTGTGTCTTATTCAAACACAATTATTTCCATGTTGCTCCTTCTTGAGACTCCTCGAGAGCGAGGATTGTTTGTGTTTTACTTTTCTTTGTATCCTCGGGACTTGGGGGATGGGGAGGAAGAGAGGGAATAAGGATGTATTCAGCACCTACTATGTGTTAGGTTCTATGTTAATCTCTTTATAAGTATTATCTGATTTGACCCTCACAACACCTTTGGGAGATTGGGGAATGGGGAGAATGGGGATAATCCCCATTTTACAGTAGAGGAAACTGAGGCAGACAGAGATTCTGTGGCTTGATCAGGATCACACATCTAGTAAGTGCGTGAAACTGACTTTGAACTCAGATATTCCTCCCTTTAGTTCCAAAGCTCTATTTACTGCACTACCTAATCTTAGGCTTACCAAGGTACATGGCATAGAGTAGGAACTTCATAAATGCTAGTTGACTGACTCCTAACTTCTAGGTCAAATGTGATTCTCCTTGAAGTTGTGGATGATTATTATTTGTATGGGAATAGTATAGTCTTATGTCAGTGTTTTTATTTTTACTTTAATAGAGTCCCTTCGAGTTTACATAGCACGTTTCTTGTGTAACGGTCCTGCAGGTGGTACAGTTTTATTTTCTCCATTTTACTGATAAGGAAATTGAAAGGCAACTTGCTCACAAATAGTCAGCGAGTGCTCCCTGTCTTATGCCACTTAATATGACATAAATGATTTTAAAATTTTAATATATTAAACATTATTAACATTATGTTTATATTAACATGGAATATTATTATTTATTATAGTGTGTTAATAAATATTACTGAATAAAATTATTTTAATGTACGTTCATTAGAAAGAAATCCTTTGTTTAGAGATATATTAATGTATATGAAAGAAGAAAATGGAAGTTACATGAATGTACAATTTTGGTCTTTTATTTCAAATTCCTAAAAGTGACACTGTCCTCATTTTAATGATATATTTTACTATAGATATTTGTGTACTAAAATGGAACAAAGTAAATCAGATATTCTTCCCATCTTATTTTTCTTGGCAGAGTATCCTGAGTAAATAGAATGAATTATTGAATTCTCCTCCCACCTTCTTCCATAAACATTTCTTTGGAGCTATAGGGTCATTCCTGACCATCTTCAAGTGATGCAGTGGTTTGACATTTCCTTCTCCAGCTCTTTTTTTTTTTTTACAGGTGAGGAATCTAAGGCAAACAAAGTTAAATGACATGCTGAGGGTCACACATCTATGAAGTGTCTGAGCTAGATTTGAACTTAGGAAGATGAATCTTCCTGACCCCATCCCATGCACTATGGTACCACATAGCTAGTATTATATTAAGTACTTACACATAGTAAGTACTTTATACGTGCTTGTTGAATTGAACTGAATTGAATTTGGTAGTGGTAAAGGATTTCAACGATGTGTACTTCTGTTGAAATCCTCTCTATGCAAAAAGCAGAGCTACTGATAAATAAATGATTTATTTCTATTAATCGTTATTTCATTTTTCAAAAGATGGAGACAATGAAGAGAATGTCTATTCTAGGCTTGATTATGAATATTTTCCAGGAAGAAGTCATTATGGGGGTACAAATGATGGAATTTGGGAAGAAGAAATCACCCCTTGTTGGAGTTTGTGAGAAGAGAAAGTCATCCCAAGTCAGTGGAAAACATTCTCAATCTTGAAATGTTGATGATATGAGCAAAACATTCTGATGAAACAGAAAAGCGGCAGGGAAAATGTCTAAGAGTGATTGGAATGAATACTAGGAACTTTTCAACCACGTCTGATTTTTAAATGACACATATTGAAGGTAGGATAAGGGTAGGTAACTGAGAGTAGGCATACAAAAGAGTAATAGTCCTGCAAGGAGAAAGTGAGGAGCATCTGAGGCCCATGATGAATGCTAAGGATGGGACAAAGGGCTATTGTTTTAATCATATTGAGGTCTAAAGTAAGTTGAAAGAACAAAAATAGTATTAATATAGAACTTGAAGATTTACAAAATGTTTTACATAGGTTATCTCCATTTTACAGACTAGGAAACTTAGGCTAAGAGAAGTTAAGTGACTTGCCCAGGATGACACAGCCAATGAGTGCCTGCAGCTGGAGTCATACCTAGTTTTTCTTGATTTTACACATTCTATCCACTGAGCCACCTCAGATCAGTAGGGGAATGGATGGTCTAATGGAGAATGAAGATGAATGAATGAAAAGGAAGAACTCTTGACTCTTATTTTGCCTGTCTTCTCTTTCAACTATTTCTTCTTTGAAAGATTAAAATGAAACTAGTTATACCATAAGAGAAGAAATAGCAAAAGATCATACATTGGTTGTTCAGTCCTGTCCAACTCTCATTTAGGATTTTCTCGGCAAAAATGTTGGAGTGGTTTGCCATTTTCTTTTCTATCTCATTTTGCAGATAAGTAACAGAAGCAAACAGGCTAACAGACTTGCCCAGGGTCACACAGGGTGGGAGGCTGGATTTGAATTCAGGAAGATGACTCCTTCTGATTCTTAGCCCAGTATTTTATCCACTGTGTTACCTAGATACCAAAAGATCAAATAACTAATCTCAATGAGATAAATTCAATTCAACAAATATTTGAGTATGTGAAAGACACTGAGTTTAGGTGATGGAGATGCGAAGCTTTTAAAAATGATTTAATTCCTCTCTTCAAAGAGATTATATTCTACTAGTGGAGAAATGACATGATGGAGTAAAGGTAGAAGTCATTAACTCCATCTTTGCTTCTAGTTTCTATCCCAAGAGAAATCATCATCAAATAGAAAAAAGAGTTAAAAAGGAGATCAGGGAGTTTACAACCAGAAAGGACCTAAAAACCACATAGTTAGAAGAATGAAAGAAACATTTATTAAGCACTTGTTATATACCAGGAATTATGCTAAGCACTTTACAAATATTTTGTGGAAACAACTTTCATTTAAATTGTTTTTATTCTGATAAGAAACACCAATAAAAATGAGCAGTTCTGTATACATGATTGAAGAAAGGATTATTTATGAAACTCTGAATCTTTGTTATTTTATGTAGTTTGCTTTTTGAAAGTATATAATAATCTCATAATGTAACTTATTAAGCTATTTGGTTTTAGCTTGTGGTGCCTTCTGGTTATCTGTCTATTCTATTGTGTATATTTTTAAAAAGTCATTCCTTCCTTCCTTCCTTCCATTTCTCTTTTTTTCTTGACAACTCTATCAATAATTCCCCTCTCACTCTCTCTACATAATTTCCCTATTGAAAAAACTTTTATAATATGTTCATGAATTTTGCCAGAAACTGAATTTGAACTCACTCGCCCATAATTTTCAGATGTTAATCTCTTCTTTTTTTGTAAAAGTAGGACATTGTCCCATTTTTGGACCTGTGTGTTGCTTCCTCTAGTCATACTTTTAATTATCATTGACACTAACTTATCATTCACATCTACTAGTTTGTTTAATATTGTTCATCTACTTGGGACTGGTGACAAAATCATCAAGAGGCAACTAAATTCTTTCTTATTATCTTTTCCTATGTCCTCATACAACAACATATAATTATAGCAAAAGCACAGGTATTGATGGGAAGGAGGAAAAGAGAGAGAGAGAGGGAGAGAGAGAGAGAGAGAAAGAGAGAGAGAGAGAGACATCAAGTAATTTTAAGTGCTAAGTGTTACAGACACTGTATTCTGGGGATACAAATAAAACAAGACAGACCTCGTGTTTGAGGAGCATCCATTTGATTAAGGGAAGACAATGCACAAAAGTGCTACCGGTAGGTGGGGAAGTATATGGTCTCAGGCATGGTATAAAGAGGGCTTGGACATGGGGTAGAGGCCTAGATCCCAGAAAGAGAGAGATAGCTCAACTATCAGAACTGGGGAATGCAAGGGCCAAGTCTAACGTCGCAGAGAGAGCTAAGGATAAGATGAGCATGACGGCCAGAATATAGGAGGCACAAAATGGAGATAGCTTTATAATCTCTCCTGGCAACACACATAAAACATATACATACCCATTGTGGTGCAATATTCCTTTTCCCTTACATATGTCATGAACATGGGTCTAAAACTACGGACTCCAGACATTATAGATGTCTGATGTATAGATACATTTTATCAGTTACAGTTGTGTTGGCTCTACCACACCCTCAAATACACACACAAATATTTCCCCCTCCCCACCCACAGTAAGTAATTTGTAGTTCTCTCCTTTCTACTTTCCCCTGTCAAGATTTGCATGAAAGAAACCAGAATTAATCATGACTCCTAACTCCCCTGTCTGAAGGGAGCTCTAGATGATGGCCTTGGCACATATGTGCACCGATCCACAACTGTGTGTCACAATCCATCCCAGTCAGTGTTCTGTGAGGGAATTTCAACCAGGTTCGTTTACTCCTGCCTGATTCACTTTGTGGTACAATGATTTGTTTGATTAAAGTGCAAGCCACCTGGATATTTGTAAACAGACTGTACAAATATCTAGGAACTCGGTTTCCATTAAGAAAGTTTAAGTGCAGAGGGTTGAAGTGCCCAAACTTAGTATAATAATCACATATACTCCCTTGCATAGCAGAAAGAGACCTTAGGTAGAAGACATTTGCATGTGGAATTGGCAATAGTATGTATTCCCTTAAATCCATGCAGATATTCCTCAGGAATGTAGTTTGAGATATCCAATATGACAGCAACTCTTAGGACATTTAATTGTACCTTATAAACTTTGAGGAGGCTAGGTGATCTGGTGGATAAATAATCAGGGTTAGAGCAGCAACATTTAAATAGTACTCTAAAGTTACAAAGTACTGAGAGAAATTATATCTCATATTAATAACCAATGATTAATTGAGATTGAGTTTTCCTTCCTATTTTCTCATTCAAAATTCAGTCTCTCAAGGAGATTACTGACCTCGCCCAAAAAATTTACCCCACCTGGACTATATTATCTAGGTGGAATTATTACTTCACTCAACTAGAAAACCTCACAGAGAATCTAATCTAGGAGAATTCTAGCCCATTGTGTTCTACTCAGGTAAACTTGGGGGCAGGGGGGTGGGGCAGTAAATCCCTTTGTCTAGATTAGGAGGACTGGGGGTGCTCTAGGTAAAGAGGAATAAGGGTGACATAATCAGTCATGTTCCCTGGCCCCTTATTAGAATAAGTTCATCTCGTATTATAATATTCATTCTTTCATTGATTGTTAACTAGAGTTGATTGCCACCTATTGGGAACACCCACTCTTCCAAGGGCATGAAAGCATTCAGAGACCTTCAGTTTAAGAGAGAAAACCAAATTAGCTGTACTTTTATTTATCATTTGCTAGTCATAATTAATAAAATTATTAATTACTCAGAAATTATCTCTGGAACTTGTCACAGTTCTTTACAAATAGTGTCTCCAAAATAAAGCTTTATCCTCATCACAACTCTAGACGTAGCAGCTATTGCTATCATCAATTCTATTTTATAGATGACAAAACTGAAGCAGACAAGGGTAAATGACTTGTTCAGGGTCACACAAAGAGTAAATCTATGAGGCTGTATTTGAGCTTAGATCTTTCTGAATCCAGGTCCAGACCTTCAGCTAGGTGGCAGGGTGGAGAGAGCACTGGAAAATATATGTACTGTTATTGTTCCCGTTTTACAATTGAGGAAACTGAGACAAATAGAGATTAAGTGACACCCACAATCACAGTGCACCCAAATATGGAATACCTTGTACCAGCATTCATGGCATTGGAGCCATTATGTTGCATTTCAGGAATAGTGACAAGTCTTGAACAAAGAATTCACAAAGTGGAGGGATATCAAATAAGGCTTGAAATGTCGATTAGAGTTGAGACCATGAAGGGCTTTAAAAGACAGACTGAAGAGTTTGTGTTTTATCTAGAGACAATTGGGAGCCTGGAGCAGTATTTGAGTAGAAGAGTGACAGGGCCAGACCTGTGCTTTAGGAGGATGATTTTGGTGTCTGTGTGAAGGAGAGATTAGAGGCAGAAGAGACTGGCAGCGGGGAGATAAATTAGGAGACTATTAATAACAGTGCCGGCAAGCAGCCCTGAACTAGGGTGGGGCCCAGGTGAGCGCTGAGAAGAGAGATGTAGGAAAACTATGGTGGAACAAAAGGGGTACAACAACGGGTGAATATTGGCGGTGAGGGGAGAGAAGAGACTAAATGAGGGTTCAGACCTGAACTAAATCTGACTTAGCACATGAGGTTATTATCCTCAGTAGAAATAGTTATTTTTCAGTCATGTTTTACTCTTTTTTTTTTTTTGAAGGCGTTATTTTCTTTTTTTTTAAATTTTCTTTATTTGATATAAATTTATTTATTTAACTTTTTACATTCATTTTCACAAAATTTTGGGTTTTAAAATTTTCTCCCCATTTGTCCCCTCCCTCCTCCCCAATATACTGAACATTCTAATTACCCATATCACCAATCTGCCCTCTCTTCTACCATCCCTCCCTTCTCTTGTGCCCAACTTCTCTTTTGTCCTGTAGGGCCAGATAACTTTCTATTCCCCTTTACCTGTATTTCTTATTTCCTAGTAGCAAGAACACTACTCAACAGTTGTTCCTAAAACTTTGAGTTCCAACTTCTCCCCATCCCTCCCTCCACACCCATTCCCTTGGGAAGGCAGGCAATTCAATATAGGCCATATCTGTGTAGTTATGCAAATGACTTTCATAATAGTCGTGTTGTGTAAGACTATATTTCCCTCCATCTCATCCTGCCCCACATTGTTGCTATTCTCTCTTTTGATC
>CM053769.1:685834208-685850726 GCA_028658325.1 Potorous gilbertii
TTTTCAGCACTACTGTTTTTGAAGCTATTTTCTGTCCTGAGTTTTCGGAGAAGAAAAACCTTCATTTAAGGGAGTAGGTGGTAAGAAATGGAGCAACCTCAGTTAGGACAAAAGCCAGAGGTAAAGAAAAATTCAGAGAATGAGTGATTTGTCAGCCCTATCCCCTTCACCCTCACTATTACTCCCACCCCCACCTCCACACTACCCCAGGGAGATTCTTCGGATAAATTGCATTGAGTGCCTCAACCTCGAAGCCCACTAAGTGAAGATCTAAAATCCCCAGTTCAAAATGAAGGACATTTGGTGATTGAAAAAGGGATAGGAAAAGAATGGTAGGAAGTGGAGGCTCACCTTGTACTCTTGAGGGGAATTTATTCAAAGAACAGAGACTCAGAAAGCCACCCACGAGCTCCCCAGGGCAGCTGTTAACCCCAAAGAGAAACTTTGGAACACCTGAGAATATTTGATACCTGACAGCTGCCCTCTTTAGTAAAGGGGTTACCCCTTCACCTTTAGTGAAGAGATGATCCTTCCTGTCTTGGAAGAGTCCTATGATCAAAATAACTCTTTTATTGGAGTTAGCAAAAGCTAAGAATGTACAAAGGGGGGATGAATAGGGGATGGGGGTGGAAGGTATTGCTTCAACCAGTTTTTCCCAAGATTGTGAATGTATAGGTCCAAATAAAAGTAGTTCAGTATAAGGAGCCCATAGTTATTTGACAAGACAGCCTGAGATTCCTTCCACCCATCTAGTCATGACTATAAGAATACCCTTAAGGACAGTAGGAAGTATAGAGTTTACCATGAAAGAATGATGCATGTAATATGACCGTGTAACTGAAAAGGAAGCAAATCTCTAGATTTAAGACATGATTTTTAGGCTTTCTTTTTTTACCTTACTTTTAAATTGCCTTCAAATCTTATCTGGAGATGGTTACCAGCTAATTTTGTCTATATAACTGACTTTCTTCTTGTACAGAAGAAGGCCTTTGTATACAACTCTGATAAACATAATGAATATGAAATATTAAAATTCAAGTCTGATGCTTGAAGTTAATTAACAGCAGCTATAACTTGATTGTTGCCTATTTGTTACTATATGTTTACTTATGACTCATTAACACAAAGACATCATGTCTAAATTTTCTAAATTCAACCCTATAAACCATTGCTTAGCCTATGAAGTAACATGTGCCTATTTTAAAGGTTTTCCATAAAAGTATTTTTAATTTCCTTTATGATTTTGATACATGAAAATAAATTGTTTCTATAACCTTTCTTCAAAAGTGGTTATAATTCTTACATACAAGATAGAAATATATGACAGATTTTTTGGTTCAATCTTTTTATTACTTTCCAATATTTAAACATTTTTATTTCAAGCTTTAAGTTCCCAATTCTATCCCTCCCTCCCTTCTCCCTTCCCTGAGAAGGTAAGCAATCAGATATGTTATATATGTGCAATTATGTCAAACATTTCCATATTGGTCATTTTGTACAAGAAGACAAATAAAAGAAAAAAAGAAAGTGAAACTGTTTCACTTTGTATCAATAAATATCAGTTCTTTCCCTGGAGGAGGATTGAATGCTTCATCCTTGCTTCTTTGGGATTGTCTTGAATCATTGTATTGTTGAGAATAGCTAAATCAATCACAGTTCTTCACTGAACACTGTTGCTGTTACTGTATACAACTTTCTCCTGGTTCTGTTCACTTCACTATGTATAATTTAATGTAAGTCTTTCTAGGTTTTTCTGAAATCATCCTCCTGTTATTTCTTATAGCACAATAATATTCCATTATAATTATATACAACAGCTTGATTAGCCATTCCCCAAATGATGGAATCCCTTTGATTTCTAATTTTTAGCCACCATAAAAAGAGCTGCTATAAATATTTTTTGTACAAAAAGGTCATTTTCCCTTTTTCCGGATGTTTTTGTGATACAGACCTGGCAGTGATAGTGCAGGATCAAAGGGTATACAGTTTTATATCTGTGGGTATAGTTCCAATTTGTTCTCCAGAATGGTTAGATCCATTCACAACTCCACCAACAATGTATTAGTGTCCCAGGTTTCCCACATTCCCTCCAAATCCAACATTTTTATTTTTTTTTTGTCATATTAACCATTCTGATAGGTGTGAGGTGGTACTTCTGAGTTATTTTAATTTGCATTTCTCTGACCAAAAATGATTTAGAGCATTTTTTTCATAGAACTATAGATACCTTTGATTTCTTTGTCTGAAAATCACCTGTCCATATCCTTTCACCATTTATCAATTGGGGGATATGACTTGGATATTTTATAAATTTGATTCAGTTCTCTATATATTTGAGAAATGAGGCCTTTATAAGAGATAATATCTGCAAACTTTTTCCAGTTCTCTGCTCTCATTATTTTTATTGCATTGGTTTTGTTTGTGCAAAAATCTTTTAATTTTGTATAATCATAAAATATTTATTTTAAATTTTGTAATTTTCTCTATATCTTTTATGGTTCTAAATTATTCTTTTATCCATAAATCTAACCAGCTCTTTCATGCTCTCTTAATTTGCTTATAATATTACCCTTTATGTGTAAATGATGTATCCATTTTGAATTTATCTTGGTATACAGTGTGAGATTTTGGTCTAGACTTATTTTCTGCCATACTGTTTTCCAGCTTTCCCACTACTTTTTGTCAAATAATGAGTTTGTGTGCCAAAAGCTTGGATCTATGACTTTATTTAGATTACTATGGTCATTTACTGTAATGTAATTTGTATCTAATCTACTCCACTGATCTACCCTCTATTTCTTAGCCAGCACCAGATTATTTTGATAACTCCTGCTTTATAACACTGTTTGAGATCTGGTAGACCTAGACCACCTTCATTTCCTTTCCTTCCCCCATTGATTCCCTTGATATCCTTGAGCTTTTGTTCTTCTAGATGAATTTTGTTATTATTTTTCTAACTCTACAAAATATTTTGATAGTTTGGTATGACATTGAATAAATAAATTAGTTTAAGTGGAATTGTCATTTTTATCATATTGGCTCAGCCTATCCATAAGTAATTAATACTTTTCCACTTGTTTAGATCTGACTTTATTTGTGTGAGAAGTATTTTATAGTTGTATTCATATAGTTCCTGGATTTGTCTTGGTAGGTAGACATTCAAGTATTTTATATTGTCTACAGTTATTTTAAATGGAATCTCTCTTTCAATCTCTTGCTACTGGACTTTGTTGGTAATATATAGACATGCTGAAGATTTGTGTGGATTTATTTTGTATCCTGCAACTTTGATAAAGTTGTTAATAATTTCAAGTAGTTTTTTAGTTGATTATCTAGGATATTTTAAGTATAGCATCATATCATCCATACAATGATAGTTTTGTTTCCTCATTGCCTACTGTCCTTTAATTTCTTTTTCTTATCTTGTTGCTGTAGTTAATTATTCTAGTAAAATATTAAATAACAGAGGTGATAATGGGCATCTTTGATTCACCCCGATTTAATTGGGAAGAATTCTACTTATCCTCATTATGGATAATATTTGCTGACCATTTGATAAATATCACTTATCATTGTAAGGTAAGCTTCACTTTTTTTCTATGCTCTCTAGTATTTTTAATAGGAAAGGGCGCTATATTTTGTCAAAAAAATTTTCTGCTTCTATTGAGATAAGCATATTATTTCTATTGGTTTCATTATTAATATGGGAATTTATGCTGATAGTTTTCCTAATATTGAACCAAGCCTACCTTCCAGCATAAATCCCACTTGGTCATAGTATATGATCCTTGTTATATTGCTGTAATCTCTTTGCTTGTATTTTACTTAAATTTTTAGATTAATATTCATTAGGGAAATTGTTCTATAATTTTCTTTCTCTGTTTTGGCACTTCCTTGTTTGAGTATTAGCACCATATTTGTATTGTAAAAGGAAATTGGTAGGATTCCTTCTTTGCTTATTTCTCAAAAGAGTTTATATAGCATTGGGATTAATTGTTCTATAAATGTTTGGTAGAATCTATTTGCAAATCCATCTGGTCCTGGGGAATTTTTTTTCTAAGGAAGTTCACTGATAGTGTGGTCATTTTCCCCCTAAGATTAGATTATTTAAATATTTTATTTCTTCTGTTAATCTGAGCAAGTTATATTTTTGTAGATATTCATTCATTTGTTTTCTTACTTTCAATTTTATTAATCTTTCCTTTGATTTTCAAAATTTCCAATTTGGTGTTTAATTAGGGGTTTTTAATTTGTTCTTTTTCTAGCTTTTTTAGTTGCATGCAATTCATTGATCTGCTTTTTCTCTATTTTATTGATGCAAGCAATTAGAGATATAAATTTTCCTCTAAGTAGTGCTTTGTTTGAGTCACGTAAATTTTGGTATGTTGTCTCGTTGTCATTTTTTAAATGAAATTATTGATTGTTTCTGTGATTTGTTCTTTGATCCACTTGTTTTTTTAAAATAAGATTATTTAATTTCCAATTAATTTTTAATCTCTCTTTCCATTTTCCATTATCGAATGTAACTTTTATTGCATTATGATCTGAAAAGGATTGTTCACTATTTCTGCTTTTCTGCATTTGGTTTATTTTGTACTAATTTTTGTGTACTAACACGTGGTCAGTTTTTGTGTGGGTGCCATGTACTGCTGAGAAAAGGTATGTTCCTTTCTATTCCCATTCAATTTCCTCCAGAGAGCTATCCTGTCTAACTTTTCCAGAATTTTATTCATCTCCTTAAATTCTTTCTAATTTATTTTTTGATTAGATTTGAGAAGGGAAATTTGAAGTCTCCCATTAGTATAGTTTTATTATCTCTTTCCTCCTGGAACTCATTCCACTTCTCTTTCAAAAACTGAAATGCTACATCATTTGGTGCTTATGTGCTTAGTATTGATATTATTTCATTGTCTATGGTATCTTTCAGAAAGATATAACTTCCTTCTTTATTGCTTTTTTATTGCTTTTAATCATACCTACTTTTATTTTTTCTTTGTCTGAGTTCATGATCACTATTGCTGCTTTCTTTGCCTCATTTGAAGCATAATAGATTTTGCTCCATCCCCTTACCTTTACCCTGTATTTCTCTGTTTCAGATATGTTTCTTATTAACAACATATTGTAAGATTCTGTTTTTTCATTCATTCTGCAATCTGCTTCTATTTTATGGGTGAGTTCATCACATTCACATTTATAGTTATGATATCTAACTATTTCACTCCATGTTATTTTCACTTTTTATCTCTCCCTTCTTACATCTCACCCTTTCCTCAAAAGACTTTTACTTCTGACACTGCTTTCACCAATAAACCCTCCCTTTTTCCAGTCCCCCCATCACCTACCTTCTGTTATCCCCATCTCTTTTTACTTCCTTATAGGGCAAGATAGATTTCTACATCCAACTGAGTGTGCATGTTATTTCCTCTGTGGGCCAATTTTGATGAGACCAAGGTTTAAGCTTTCCCACAATCCCTACATGCTCCCCATCTTCCCTTCCATTATAACATATCTTTCATGCCTCTTTTATATGGGATAATTGACCCCTCATTCAATCTCCCCCTGCCTTCTTTCAATGCAACTTTCTTTCTCATCCCTTCATTTTGTTTTTCTGGGATATGACGCCATCAAAATCACCTTATATCCATACCCTCTGTCTACATATACTCTTTCTAAATACTTACAGTAATAAAGTTGTTAAAGTTACAAATATTATCCTGCCATATAGAGTTAAAAACAGTTTAACCTTATTGAATTTCTTATGATTTCTCTTGTTTCTTTTTTAACTTTTTATATTTCCCTTGAGTCTTTACTTGGAGGTCAAGTTTTTTAATTTAGAACTGGTCTTTTAATTAGAAATGCTTGAAAGTCCTCTATGTCATTAAATGTCCACTTTCCTCCTGAAAGGTTACATTCAATTTTGCTGGGTAAGTGATTCTTGGCTGTAATCCTATTCCTTTGCCTTCTGGTATATCATATTCCAAGTCCTCCAGTTCTTTAATGTGAATGCCAAATCTGGTGCAATTCTGACTGTAGCACCACAATATTTGAATTGGGTTTTTTTTTTTTGGTCACTCACAATGCATTCTTCTTGATCTATGAGCTCTGGAATTTGGCTATGATGTTCCTGGAATTTTCATTTTGGGTTCTCTTTCAGTCAGTGACCAGTGGATTCTTCAAATTTCTATTTTACCATGTGGTTCTACTATATCAGGGCAATTTTCTTCAATAAATTCTTGAAAGATGTTGTCCAGGCTTTTTTTTTTTAAATCATGACTTTCAGGAAGTTCAATAATCCTTATATTATCTCTCATGGATCTATTTTCTACTTCAGTTATTTTTCTAATGACAAATTTCACATTTTTCTTCCATTTAAAAAATTTATTTCTTTTACCATATCTTGTTGTCCCATGGAATCATTCATTTATACTTATTTGATTCTAATTTTTAAGAAATTGTTTTTTTCAGTGAGTTTTGTGCTTCCTTTTATATCTGGCCAATTTTTTAAAAAATATATATAATTTGTTCCTTTTTCAGTTTTCAGCATTCACTTACACAAGAAATTGAATTCCAAACTTTCTACCCATCTCTCCCCCACGCCATCCTAGGACAACATGAACTCCATCCATCCCTTCCTCCACTCTGTCCTCCTGTCACCCCTCTTTCTTCCATCCCCCTTTCCTCTATTTTACTGTAGGGCAAAATAGATTTCCATACCCCATTTCCTGTATATCCTATTTCCCAGTTGCATACAAAAACAATTTTTAACAATGATTTTTAAAGCTTTGAGTTCCATATTCTCTCCCTTCCTACCTCCATACCCACCCTTATTGAAAAAGTAAGCAATTCAATATAGGGCACACATGTGTAGCCATGAAAAAGACTTCCATAACAGCTGTGTTGCAAAAGACTAACCACATTTCCCTCTGTTCTGTCCTCCATTTACTCCATTCTCTCTCTTGACCTGTCCCCCCACAATAGTGTTTGCTTCTGATTATCCCTTTCCCTAATTTGCTATCCCTTCTAATATCTTCCCTCTCCTATCTCTTTCCCTCCTGCCTTCCTGCAGGTTAAAATAGATTTCCATACTTAATTGAATGTGTATTATTCCCTCCTTTAGCCAAATCCCATGAGAGTAAGGCTCATTTATTCCCTTCATCTCCTCCCTCTTCCCCTGCATTGTAAAAGTTCTTTCTTGTCTCTTTTATGTGAGATGATTTGCTACATTTTACCTAACCCTTTCTCTTACTCCTAGTAAATTCCATTAAACAGTTAGTCTTATTTTTTAGGTAGTCTCCTTTTATATTCTTTCTATGTACACATATACATATACATATACACGTACACCAATATACATTTTCATAACTACACATATATAATATACACATACATACATACCCATACACACATACAGGCATGCGTGCACACACACACACACACACACACACACACACACACACACACACATATTCTCTCTTACTACGCTAATACTGAAAAAGGTCTCATGAATTAATATCATCTTTCCATATAGGAATGTAAATAGTTCAACTTTATTGAGTTTCTTATGGCTTCTCATTTCTATTTACCTTTTCATGTTCCTCTTGATTCTTATATTTGAAACTCAAATTTTCTATTCAGCTCTGGTATTTTCAACAAGAATGTTTGGAAGTCCTCTATTTCATTGAAATTCCATTTTTCCCTGAAGTGCTATACTCAGTTTTGCTGAGTGGGTGATTCTTGGTTTCAATCCTCTCTGCTTTGACCTCTGGAATATCATATTCCAAGCCCTTCAACCCCTTAGTGTAGAAACTGCTAAATTCTGTGTTATCCTGATTGTATTACAACAATATTTGAATTGTTTCTTTCTGGCTGCTTTTTATACTTTCTCCTTGACCTGAGAACTCTGGAATTTGGCCACAATATTCCTAGGAGTTTTCCTTTGGGATGTCTTTCAGAAGGTTATCAGCGGATTCTTTCAATACTTATTTTACCCTCTGGTTCTAGAATATCAGGGCAGTTTTCCTTGATAATTTCTTGGAAGAAGATGTCTCAGCTCTTTTATTGATCATGGTTTTCAGGTAAACCAATTATTTTTAAATGATATCTCCTGCATCTATTTTCCAGGTCAGTTGTTTTTCCAATGAGATATGTCACATTGTCTTCTATTTTTTCATTCTTTTGATTTTGTTTTAAAATTTCCTGATTTCTCATAAAGTCAGTAGCTTCCATCTGCTCCATTTTAATTTTAAAGAACTATTTTCTTCAGTGAGCTTTTGAATCTCCTTTGCCATTTGGCCTATTCTGCTTTTTAAGGCATTCTTCTCCTCATTTGCTTTTTTAAACCTCTCTTTTCCATTTGGTTTAGTCTGTTTTTAAAGTTATTATTTTCTTCAGCATGTTTTGGGTCTCCGTTAGCAAGCTGCTGACCCATTTTTATGATTTTCTTACATTGTTCTCATTTCTTTTCCCAATTTTTTCTCCACCTCTCTTACTTGATTTAAAAAATCTTTTTTGAACTCTTCCATAGCCTGGGACCATTTCATACTTTTTGAAGGCTTTGGATGTAAGAGCCTTGACTTTTGCTGTCTTACTCCAGTTCCATGCTTTGATCTTCTTTTGTTTGCATGCTTTGATCTTCCTCATCCAAAAGAATGAAAGAAAATACCTTTTCACCTTTGTCCTTTGTCAGATGGAGAGCATTCTATGCCAGACTTCAGAAGTTTTGTGCAACTGTTCTCTGAGATATCTCTAGGGACCTGTAAGTTCTCAGGTCTCCCAGAGTGGCATAGTCAAAGGAGAGGTGTTTACTCCTCTCCTGGCCTGCACTCTGGTTTGTGAAAAATGACAAGCACTCTTTTCTGTCCTGGAACTGCAAGTAGGATTTATTTTCCACAGCCTCCCCCAGTTCTGCCATTCCAATGTACCTCCTCACCCCAAGACAACTATTCAGCACTAAGACCCAGATCAGCTGCTTGATTCCCCCACCATCTGTAGGCCAAAAGTTCCAGAAGCAGTGGTTGTTGCTGCCCTGATGCAGATCATGCTCCCCCTCACCAGGTAAAAGAGCTTTCTCACTGCCTTTTGAAGCTGATTTGGGCAATTGTAGGTTGAGAAATATGGAAACCATAGAAGCTGCCTGTGATTCAGCGCCCTGAAGTCTGCTCCAGTCCCATCTGTGCTGACAGTCCCACACTGGGCTACATTCCCCTTCTGAGTCTGGTGTAATAGACCCTTCCTGTTGGTCTTCCAGGTTTTCTTGGGGTGGCAATCTGTTTCATACTATCATTTCATGACTTCTACTGTTCTAGAATTTGTTTAGAGTCATTTTTACAGGTATTTTAAGGACTTTGAGAAGAGGGCAGAAGCAGGTCCCTGCTTCCACTCCACCATCTTGGCCTGGCCAATTCTATTTTTTAAGAAATTATTTTCCTCAGTAAATTTTTGCATGTCTTTTCCTATGCTATTGACTCTTTTTTTTTCATTATTATCTTGTATTACTCTCATTTCTTTTCCCAATTTTTCTTCTACTTCTCTGATTTGCTTTTTTTTAATTCTTTTGAAGCTATTCTAGGAATTTGTTTTGGGCCTGAGATCAAATTTCATTTTTCTTTGAGACTTCACATGTAGCCATTTTGACACTATTGTCCTCTTCTATAGTAACTTTCTATAGTCAATTTCTTTTTTTGTTTTTTGTTCTTTTTTTTCTGCCTTTTTTGTGACTTGATGTTTTTCTGTGAGAGCTGGGCTCTGGTCCTGCATCATACCAAGTATTTTGTGCTGGGCCTTTGGTTCTTACTGCTGGCTTTTGCTGGGCTTTAGAGTTTAGCTGTTGGCTAAAGGGTAGGCTTCCCTTCTGGCTTGTGCTGGGGGATGAGACCTCTGTGTTAGTCTCCTCTGGGTGTGGAGGTTAGGTGTTGGCCTCCTCCAGTGGTGGGGCTTTACTGCTGGGTTAATGTGGTAACAGAGTCTTTCAGGTGGCTGGCCCTGGAGGATGGACCTTGTTGCTGGTCTATCCCAGGGGCAGGGCCCTGTTGCTGGGTTGCTTTGGAGAAAGGGTCTTTCTGCTTGTGGGCCCAAAGGGCCAGGTCTTTCAGTTATTGTACCCCAGAGCAGGACTTCACTACTCGTCAGCAATGGGGTCAACTGGCGGCTTGTGCTGAGGGTGATGTGGGAGGGAGGAGTCTTCTCATATAGCACAGATTGCTCACTTGCCTAGGAAGCTGCTGACTTGCAAGAACACAGGGTATCTCTGGTGTGTTTCCCTGGGCTTGGAACCTTGTTGCAGGTCCTCTGCTTGGAGGATAGCTACTGCTGCTGCTCTTGGATTTTGCTCCCCTCCTACCCAGTGAGATGGAACTTTCCTGCTCCTAGATCAACTCTGACTCAGTTTTCTAGTTGTTTGAAGAGGAATTTGGGAAGGCTTCAGAGGGTTCTCTCCTCATTCTGCCCTCTTGGCACTGGAAGTCATCAAATGATAGATTTAAACAGTACTACAACTGGACTAAATGATGTTTTTCTAGTTAATATATATAAATGTAAATTTTTTAAAAAGTTATTCTAGTTCCTTTTTTTCTAGTAAACTTATTTCAATTACTAATGACAAACTTAACAATATTCTTACATAAAATGGTTTTAAAATGAAATTTTTAAAACTTTATTTGAACTTCTACAAACATCTTATTTAAAACAGAAAGCATATAGTACTGAAGGCTTCTTGAAAAATATTTCATGTGATTTTACAAATAAAGAATACTACTTAGTTTTTACTCTGTTAATGTTTAACTATCTGGACTTAAGCAAGTCAAAACTTTTCTAGGTCTCAGTTTTGCTATCTATAAAATAAGAAGATTGAATGAGAATATTACTATCCTTTTCAACTCTAAAATTTTGCTGACTTTATGATTAATTTAATTCTTATTAACATAATATATTTGCATATATCTGGCATTAACTTCAAAATAATTTAATTCAGGGGTAATTTTTTAGGTTTCTTGTAATTCATTTAATTAATATGAATACTGATGTTATTGTTAAACTTTTTAAAGGGTGCATACTTTGGAGTGTCTCTTATTAGACATAGAATAGCAAATATTCCAGTCATAGAGTCATTTTAAGCTAAAAGGATGTTTTATGTCTACAAAAGTTAGGAAAAGTATGCAAAGCAGTGATAATGGTTTAGGTGACTTGTTTTATCATTAAAGGAAGGCAAAATCACGTATTGGGAGACAATAGGATGTATCTAAAAAAATGCTGAAGTCGAATTAGATGACGATTTTGGATTCTGCCACTGACACATCTTGGCTGTAATTTCTCAGTATCCCAGGTAACTTTTTAAGGCTGTAAGTTGCACAATAATTGTTGTTCTGAATTGGTAGTTCCCAATAGATAGCTCCCTGCTAGGAGTTCTTGATACTAATTCAATCCCAGATCCCGACGAGAATGAACAAATAAAACCTTCTTCACAGAGTTGCTGGGGATAAAATGCTTTTTAAGTTTTATGACATATAAACCATGATAAGTCATTATGATAGTGGAAGGAACATTAAATGAGAAGTCAAGAAGCCTTGGTTCTAGTATCTAATCTGCTGCTGATTAGCTTTGTGACCCTGGACAAGTCATTTAACCTTTTTGGCCATCAGTATGCTTATCGGCAAAAGTAAGAGTTAGGGGTTGATGACTGTGAATATCCCATCCACTTCTACATAGAAGGGCAAAGACATGGTCACTCCCCTCAAGGGGCTCATATTCTAGAAAGAAAAAACATACAAATAACTATGTAAATATAAGATATTTACAGATAAATTAAGATAATCTCATAAAGAAGATACTAGCAGTAGGGGAAATGGGGAAAATGTCATGTAGAAGATGGGTTTTTTTAATTAATTTTATTTATTTTCAGTGTTCTACAATCACCACCATATAGCTTTGAGTTTTTTTCCTCCTCCCTCCCCGCTACCTTCCCCCTCCCTCACCGAGATGGCATACAATTTTATATAGGCTCTACATGTACATTCCTATTAAATATATTTTCACTATAGACTTGCTGTATAGAAGAATTGAAATGAATGGGAGAAATCATATAACAAACCAAAATGAATACATAAGAAAATGTTCTACTACATTCTGTGATTGAATTCCATAGTTCTTTCTCTGGATATGGAAGGCATTTTGCCTTAAAAGACCATTGGGAATTTTTTTAAGTCCTTGCATTGCAATGATGTTTCAAGTCTACCAGAAAAATCTCTCACACACTGTGGTCATTGCTGTGTACAAAGTTCTCCTGGTTCTGCTCCTTTGCTCAGCATCAGATCATATAAGTCTTTCCAGGTCTCTCTGAAGTCTTCCTGTTCATCATTTTTTATAGTGCAATAGTATTCCCTTACATTCATATATCATAATTTATTCAGGCATTCCCCAATTGATGGGAATCCCCTTGATTTCCAGTTTTTGGCCTACCACAAAGAGTGCTGCTAGAAATATTTTTGTACATATGGGACCCTTTCCCATTTTTATGATCTCTTGGGGACAGAGTCCTTGAAGTGGTACTGCTGGGTCAAAGGGTATGCATATTTTTGTAGCCCTTTGGGCATAGTTCCAAATTGCTCTCCAGAATGGTTGGATCAGCTCACAGCTCCACCAACAATGAATTAGGGTTCCAACTTTCCCACATCCTCTCCAACATTTATCATCTTCCTGATCTGTCATATTTTCCAATCTAATAGGTATGATGTGGTACCACAGAGTTGTTTTGATTTGCATGTCTCTAATCAATAGTGATTTAGAGCATTTTTTCACATGACTATAGATATCTTTAATTTCTTCCTCTGAAAACTGCCTGTTCATATCTTTTGACCATTTATCAATTGGGGAATGACTTGTATTTTTGTACTTTTGACTCAGTTCTCTATATATTTTAGAGATGAGGCCTTTATCACAGACCCTAACTGCAAAAATTCTTTCCCAGTTTTCTGCATCCCTCTGAATCTTGGATGCACTGGGGTTGGTTGTCCAAAAACTTTTCAGTTTAATGTAATCAAAATTATCCATCTTGCACTTCATAATGCTTTCCATCTCTTCTTTAGTCAAAAATTCTTCCCTTCTCCATAAATCTGATAAATACACTATTCTTTGCTCCACCAATTTGTCCATAGTATCCATCTTTATAGCTAGTTTGTGTACCCATTTGGACTTTATTCTTGTGTACAGTGTCAGGCATTGATCTATGCCTAGTTTCTGCCACACTGTTATCCCATTATCCCAGCAATTTTTTCAAACAGTGAGTTTTTATCCCAGAAACTGGGGTCCTTGGATTTAATCAAACAGTAGATTGCTATATTCATTTCCCACTGTGTCTTGAGTACCTAGCATATTCCACTTGTCTACTCTTCTGTTTCTTAGCCAGTACCAACTGGTTTTGATAATTGCTGCTTTATAACACAATTTGAGATCTGGTAGCACTAGGCCACCTTCCCTAGCATTTCTTTTCATTAGTCCCCTTGATATTCTGGACCTTTTGTTCTTCCAGATGAATTTTAATATTATTTTTTCCAGCTCTAGAAAATAATTATCTGATAGTTTAATTGGTATGGCACTAACTACGTAAATTACTTTAGGTAGAATTGTCATTTTTATTATATTGATTCAGCCTACCCATGAGCAACTGATGTTTTTCCACTTACTTAGATCTCATTTTATTTGTGTGAAAATTGTCTTGTAATTGTATTCATTTAGTCCCTGGATTTGTTTTGGCAAGTAAACTCCCAAATATTTTATAGTGTCTACCTTAGTTTGAAATGGGATTTCTCTTTCTATCTCTTGCTGTTGGACTTTGTTACTAATACATAGGAATGCAGAAGATTTGTGTAGATTTATTTTGTAACCTGCAACTTTATCAAAGTTGTTTATTATTTCAAGTAGTTTTTTACTTGAATCTCTGGGATTCTCTAAGTATATCATCATATCATCTGCAAAGAGTGATAACTTCTTCTTTGTCTATTCTAAT
Source organism: Potorous gilbertii (assembly GCA_028658325.1). NCBI lineage: Eukaryota > Metazoa > Chordata > Mammalia > Diprotodontia > Potoroidae > Potorous > Potorous gilbertii. The sequence goes on from CM053769.1 coordinate 685,848,208, forward strand.
TCCTTCAATTTCTGTATCTTCTCTAATTGCTCACAGCTAACATTTCTAGTGCCATATTGAATAACAGTGATGATAATAGACATCCTTGTTTCACCCCTGATTTTATTGGAAGTGCATCTAGCTAATCCCTATTGCATATAATGCTTGATGAGGGTTTTAAGTAGATACTGCTTATTATTTTATGGAAAGTTCCCTTTATTTCTCTGTTTGTCAGTGTTTTCAATAGGAATGGATGTTGTATTTTGTCAAAAGCTTTTCCTGCATCCATTGAGATAATCATGTTGTTTCTGTTAGTTTTGTTATTGATATGATCAATAATGTTAATAGTTTTCCTAATATTAAACCAGCCCTGCATTTCATGAATCCTATCTGATCACAATGTAATATTCTCATGATAAGTTATTGTATTCTTTTTGCTAAAATCTTATTTAAAATTTTTGCATCTATATTCACTATAGAAATTGGTCCATAATTTTCTTTCTCTGTTTTGTCTCTTCCTGGTTTAGGTATCAAAACCATATTTGTATCATAAAAGGAATTTGGGAGGACTCCTTCCCCAATTTTCCCAAATAGTCTATACAGTATTGGAATTAACTGTTCTTTAATGTTTGATAGAATTATCTTGTAAATCCATCTTACCCTGGAGATTATTTTTCCTAGGGAGTTTATTAATGGCTTGTTCAATTTCTTTTTCTGAGATGGGGTTGTTTAAGTATTCAACTTCCTCTTCTGTTAATCTGGGTAATTTATATTTTTTAAAATACTCATTCCTCTCATTTAGATTGTCGAATTTATGGGCATACAGTTGGGCAAAGAAATTTCTAATTATTGTTTTAATTTCCTCCTCGTTGGAGGTGAGTTCATCCCTTTCATTATTGATATTGGTAATTTGTTTTTCTTCTTTTTTTAAATCAAATTGACCAAAGGTTTATCAATTCTATTAGTTTTTTCATAAAACTATTAGTTTTATTTATTAGTTCAATAGTTTTCTTAATTTCAATTTTATTAATCTCTCCTTTGGTTTTCAGTATTTCTAATTTGTTATTTACTTGGGGATTTTTAGTTTGTTCTTTTTCTAGCTTTTCCAGCTGCATGCCCAAGTCATTGATCTCTTTCTCTACTCTATTCATGTAGGCATTCAAAGATATAAAACTTCCCCTAAGAACTGCTTGTGCAGTATCCCATAAGATTTGGTAGGTTGTCTCATTATTGTCATTCTCCTGAATGAAATTGTTGATTGTTTCTATGATTTGTTATTTAATCCACTACTTCTTTAGAATTAGATTATTTACTTTCCAATTAAATTTTGGTTTATCTTTCCATAGTCTTTTGCTACACATAATTTTTATTGCATTATGATTTGAGAAGAATGCATTGAATATCTCTGCCTTTCTGCACTTGATTGTGAGGTTTTTGTACCCTAAAACATGGTCAGTTTTTATATATGTGCCATCTACTGCTGAGAAAAAGGTATATTCCTTTCTATTCCCATTCAATTTTCTCCAGAGATCTATCATATCTACCTTATCCAGAAGGTGGAGTGTGAGCTAAGCAGTGGTGGAAGCCAGGGAAGCCAGAGGATAGAGGTGAGGAAGAAGAACATTTCAGTTGTGTGAGGCAGCCAATACCAGGCACAGAGTCAGGACATTGAATGTCATGTGTGAGTACCAGCAACTAGTTCTGTGTATCTTCATCATAGAGTATATGTAGCGGAGTTACACATAAGAAGATTGGAAAGATAGGAAAGGGCCAAGTCATAAAAGCTTTAAATTAGAAGGTTATTTCAACAAAACTAACCAGACACATTTAGTTCTATCAAGAGGAGCCTCACTGAGCTCCAAAAGGTAGGGTACAGTCTCCTGGATGAGAGAGGGAGAGGCAGAAGCCTGTTAACAGTATCAGAAAGCCATAGGGAAAGACATCAGTCATAGAGTCAAAGGTCTATATGCAAAGTATAATATTCAAGATATATTTTACATATCAGGAAACAGGCTCAGGAACTTAAACTCACACTTAAACTTACACTCATGGTCCTATCGCTAGATAGGATAGGACAAGAATTTGCATCCAGATCTGACCCCAAGTTCAGTTGGCAGTAGCAAATACCATAAGCTTCATATAAGAGCAATACTATATTTTTTATCCTCCACAGTAACTAAAAATGCAATTTATTGAATGATCACACGATGGGATTACCAAATTAGTGGGATACCCACATCATAGGAGCAGATAAGATCCAAAACATCAGTCTTAGAAAGTTGATTTCCTTTGAGATAGGAGATAAAGAAACGAATAGATGAAGCAATGTTAAGAGTCTGAAATCAAGAGGAAGGCGCTCATGTGTGATGGCATCAACCTTCTGAAGTAGGGAGGGAAGGCCATCTAAAGCAAGCCAAGAACCTGCATATGGTATTAGAACTTCAGGAGAATGGAAAAGACTTGAAATAGCCACTGGAATGCAGTAATGAGTCTACTTAAGATGAATAAATGGATTCCTGAGCTCATTTGAAATTTTTTTT
>CM053769.1:685851226-685868731 GCA_028658325.1 Potorous gilbertii
ATAACTTTCTATTCCCCATGACCTGTATTTCTTATTTCCTAGTAGCAAGAACAATACTCAACAGTTGGTCCTAAAATTTTAAGTTCCAACTTCTCCCCATCCCTCCCTCCCCACCCATTCCCTTTGGGAAGGCCATTTGAAATTTTAAGAACCAACAGAGGGTCCAGGGAGTAATTTTATGATATTATATACTTTGTGAATAGGAAAATAATTTGATAGCTTCTCAAGTATGCTTTGTATTCCAATAGACAAAAAAATTTACAGGATTCCCCAGTAAAGGTGATCTGATTCAAAATCTTATGATTCTAGTAAACATGGGAAAGTATACAGCCTACATAATAAAGTTAGGTCAATTATTTATTAATTTACTTAAGGGGGGGGAGGGTATACAGACCTGTGGGTTTCATAGGTATGGGAACTTCCAGTGTGGCAAATCCCTAGACCAAGAGCTCTAACTTAGAGAATTAATACTTTCCAGGATTTTCTCATTCTTTCTGAAGATTAGCTGATTCATTTCACCAATTATACAATCAAGAACTGCGGAACAGGTATGTCATGATATATTTCTTACTGTGATTACGTTTCTAAAGAATCTTTCCTCCTCTCTCCTATCCTTCTCACTATCTATTCCTTTCTTACTTCCTTCAGGTAGTTTTGAGCTCGTTTAGTCTGTGCAACATTTTCAGGAATCATCAGTGGCATGCAAGAATGGACTCTTTGTTTCAAGTTCAGCTTTAAGTCTACAAAGTTAATTTTCATTTCAACAGCCATAAGACTTCCCTCAGCAATATCAGTGATTGCACATGCAGTAGAAAGATCAAGTTTCGGTGCTACATCATCTGAATGAGGTTGAGTTATGTTTTCAATTGGACTAAGGCATTAAGTGATTAAATTAGGCACTCAGACACACACTTTTATCCAGGCTTACTATCCAAGCAAGCACAAAAAAGTCAATTTTTGGCATAGAAACCTCTAAGGAAAACTTGGGATGCTTCAGGAAATGATGTTAGCAGTTAAAGTGGTAACATTTTTTCCTTTCCATCACAAACAATGCCTGAATGCCAAGTTAGGAACATTGTAGCTACTGTTACTTTAATAATCAAGATCCTCTATCATTTAGTGAGAGGCATGGAGAGGAAAGATTTTGGCAGTCCCCCTCCCCAGGCCTCTCTGATGTACAATCATTTAAGAGATTACAAATGACTTAACAGAGCTGCAGTAAGAATTCCCAGAGGAAATTATCTTTATTCCTACCACCGCTAATATTCACAAAAGACTTAAGGCCAATATCAGTTTGGCAGCTATATTTTGCCTACTTAAATTCTTCTCACAGCTGTACTTGGGCACAAAGGTAGGAGTCTACATCCTATCTCTTTTCCTCTTGTTCTAGACTGTTATGCTCTGTTTAACAACTATTTGGTTCCATGCCAGGGCTGGTTGCATCTTAATAATTACTGACAAGGTTCCTAGATTATAAGTGCTCTTAAATGAAAGCTACCACACAGATATAACAAAATACTAACTATGTGTCATAAATGTGAAATCCAAACTCTTGAGGGACAATTTTCACCTTCTTTGGAAAATTCTTTGAGGCAATGGAAAGGGGAAGAAACAGGAAGCAAGTTATCTTTTGTTTACACAGCAAACTACTCCACTCAGGCCTATCGAGAAATATCTCAATTAAGAAATTCAGTTATCAGACCACTGACTATCTACTTTAAAGCTCATGGGATTTAGAGTTAGTACAAGAGTCAATCATCAAAATATAAACGATTAGACTGAAAAAGAAGCAGGTAGTTCTTGGTTATATAAATTCACAGACTTCACCTGTAGCAAGAGGAAAAAAAATGAAGAGAAAAGAGAAAAGAAAAAAATGTGGTTAACTCTTGGTGACTTTTGGGAGCCCTTGATGAGGTTCATAAACCATTAATCTATGGCGAATTAGAACTTTTGCTTTGTGTTCAAACTAAGCCCAATTTCAAAATATCTTTAGAGAATGTATTATTCTTCTTAGCAGGATTTATTCTTTACAAAATAGAGAATTCTGAATGCTTTGGTTTAGCCAGTCTAACAAGCTCAACAGTAATTTCTTCAATGTGTAGACAAAGTGTTTCACCAAGTGTTGTCTGAAAGATAAACTTTACTATTAATGAATTGCACTACCACAAAAAAGATACTCTTGCTTATAACTTTCAATTCAATTAAATGGACTTTTTTATTAAGCATCAATAATGTACAAAGGCACTGTGTTAGGTGTTTGGCGATACACAGACGAAAGAAATAGTCTCTTCCTTTGAGGAATTTTTGTTTAACTAGAAGGAGCCTAAGATATACAAAGATAAGATAAATACAATATAAAAGTAAGTTGAAGGAGAGATCTCTAACTGGGGATAAGTGGAGCAACTACATGGAAGAACCTATAGAAATTGGAGTAAATATACAGTGGAACCTGAATGGATACTGCATTTGAAACACGACAGCAGAGCCTGACTCCACTATGACTGAGTCAGGGAGCTGGACGCTAACCTTCCTTTTTTGGAAGCGTGTATCTTCTTTTGAATAGCTCCCAAAAATCTTGAGTGTTTACTAAAATCCTAAGATTTTTAATCACACCACCTTTACTGGGGACTCCTGTAAGCTTTTATGTCTATTGAAATACAAAAATCTTCCTCTCACTCCACCCCATATTTCCAGCTGTTACTCTGGGAATCAAGTCAATGCTATCATTTCTTCTGGAAAGGCAATGTCAGTCAACTGCCCTCTTGTTCCACTTGCCACCCCTGTGATCTTCCAGACTAAAATGTCCTTCCCTGGCCACCCCTGTCCTATATGTGTCTTACCCTATTAGAACCCAAGCTTCTTGAGGGCAGAGATTTTCTCACTTTTGTATCTGTAGCTATAGTAGAGTGCCTGGTCTACAGTACATAAGGAATAAAAACTTTTTCATTAATTCATTCACTTATTCCTTATATAACTTCTGTTCCTCTCTAGCACAGTATACATAGCCAAAAAAAGGCTTAGGTTTCAGAACCTCTGATGGATATCAGTATTGTTTTTTCCCAAATTATGCTGCTTTTTTCTTCATTAGTTCAAGTATCGAGTAATAGACATATTGTATTTCAAGGAAAAGATTGTTAGCTCTAAATCCCAAAGAAAGTTGAACTATCTATAGATACACAAAGAAGAATCCCTTAGGATGTATATAAATCATAATCTAGAAATAAGTGTCCTTTTAGGAGACTCCAGATTTTAGGATTTACAGATAGAAAATCAGTTCTACCTTTGACAATGAGTTTGAGATGTTGATGGAACCTCCATGGACTTTAAAGATCATCAAGTTCAACCTCATTCTTCTACAAATGAGGAAACTGAGACTTATAGAGATTAAAGAATTTGCCCAAAGTCATCCAGGTCATAAGTAGCTGAACCCAACTCTGATCACAAATGGGAGGTCCTTGAAAATTCACTGTGGTGCCTCTCCTGCTGGGAGGGAAAGATTTTTTGAGAATTTCCTCCTGAAAAAAAGCCTTAACACCTAAATCCATTTTCTGAATGTGTATGCTATCACCCATCCCTGACAATACCGGGTCAGTTCTGACATTGAGTCAGTAGGGACCTTTTTATAAGTTTCAATTGCACTCAGTAGGCATTTGTTAAGTATATACCATATTTATGGACCCTATGCCAGATACTTGGGAAACACAAGACAAAGAAAACATTTCTCTCTTTCAAGAGCCCAATATCTATAAAAAAAGATAAATATGACACAAAAGTTGGAGGTTGAGTACTAACTGGGGTTTCAGAAAGGTTTTGTGGAGGGAGTGAAACCTGAGCGGTGCTTTGGAGGAGATCAAGGATTCTTAGAGGTAATGAAGAATGCATTCTAAGTATGAGGAGTGTCTTTGCAAATACTCAGAGAAATTAGGGGATGGAGTGTAGAATTCTGGAGAAATGATAGGTTTAACTAGATATAGGAGAGGGGAACCTACAGCCTCAAGGCTATGTGTAACCCTTTAGGTCCTCAAGGATGGCCTTTTGACTGAATCCAAACTTTACAAATCCCCTTAATAAAAGGATTTGTTCTGTAAAACTTGAACTCAGTCAAAATGTTACACTCAAGGATCTAGATGGCCACATATGACCTTGAGATCACAGGTTTCCTACCCCTGAGAATATACATTTTGTAGAAGACAGTATTATGAGACAAGGCTACAAAGATACGTACTAATCCAGATTGTGTGTGTGTGTGTATGTGTATTTGTTAAATTCTGGACTGTAGATTTGATATTTTATCCTAAGGAATGACAAACCACAGATTTTTTTGAAAAGTGAATAACATGATCAGACCTGTACCTTAGAAAGATCAATTAAGAGGCCATTGTAGTAATCCAGTAAAGAGTGATAAGGATATGAAATAGATATAGGCTCTGTGTGTGTGTGTGTGTGTGTTTAAGGGAATAGAGAGCAGATAGATTGCCAAAGTAGGATTGACAAGACAAACAGATTTACCAACTGATTAGTTGTGTAAAGGGGAGGAAAGGGTTAAGGACAACTCTCAAAAGGATGTTTGTGTTCTCAGCAGAAATAGGGAACAGGATCAAGAGGAAAGGTCAATTCTGTTTTTGACAAATTGAGTCTCATATGATGATGATGTGGTATCCAAGAGATGTCCAGCAAAGCGCTGAAATGCAGGACTAGAGATCACAAAGGGGATTAAGGAATGACAGTCATCAGCATGGAAACGCAGTTGAAATCATATATAAAGATGGGAATAACCATAGGGAAAATCTAAAGAGAAAAGAGGATACAAGACAGAACCTTCAGGGACATTTGTGCTTAAAAGGTAGGACATGAATGAGGAGTAAAAAAGATGGAGGAGGAGGGGTCAGAGAGGTAGGAGGAAAACCAGAAGACAATGGGGTCACAGAGGTTGGGGAACAAGAGCGTATCTGAGACATGAGGGTAGTTGATATTATCAAAGACTGTAGGGAGAACAAAGATGGTAAGACATGAGAAAAGATTTTTACATTTAGTCGTTAAGGGATCAGTGGTAACCTTGAATATGGTGAATATGGTGAGGGTGCAAAAGAGAGAGACTGCCCTTTATTATAAAGGGTAGGCGGTGGTGCAGTGTCTTCTGGGTGGAGCCAGGTTTCCATGACTGGAAGAAAATGGAAACTGTGTGAAAGGAAGTATTCTAGAATTATTGAACCTCTTACCAAGATGGTGGCCATGAGAGCCTAGTTCTCCTGCACTGCCACAGATGATGGTTTCAGCCCAGGGTTGGGATAGGAAAGCAGATTGCAAGGTACTTAGTAGTTCATGAGAGGTGAGTAAGTGGAGAGAAGATAATCTGAGCCCTCAAGGAACTTGAAATCTAATAAGGAGGTATCTTTATGACAGGAATGAGGTTTAGACAGGAGTGAGAAACCTGCAGCCTCAAGGTTACATGTGGCACTCTAGGTCCCTTTGACTGTGGCCCTTTGACTGAATCCAAACTTCACAGAACATTCTGGCCACATGTGGCCTCAAGGCTGCAGTTTACCTACCTTTGGTTTAGTATCCCTAAAAAGGTTCTTACTGGTTGACAGTAAATGCGCCAAAGATTTTCTTTTCTAAAAAATGAGAAAATCTATGAAGAGTCACATGTAATATAACAGCAAACTCATTTTTGGGCATCAGGAAAGTTTTCTACTCCTACCACATGAGTACTGAAAAGGTGAGTATTATTTCAATTCACTTTGAGTCAACATTGTAAAGTATCTGCTGTGTGTTCAGTATGTGCTGAATGTTTAGGAGCTTCAAAGCATGGTCTCTGCCTTCTGCTGGGCCATCTCCAGTTCTCCTGATCTATATCTGGAGATGACTCCGGAGGAGAAAATGATGCTGGTGACTTTGCATAGCCCTCCTCACTCATATCCAACTCAATGCAAGTCATGTCATCATTTCTCAGATGTCATAACCACAACCCTATCCTCTAGAAATGAATAATTTAGTTGAGGAGACAAAACAAATATATAAAAATATATATATGAAATGGGTGGCAATGCTACAAAGCAATATAGTTTGGGAGGACGTGTCATGAAAAGTGTTTAGGAGATCTTGTGGTATAATGAAAATAGGACTAATGGGTATTCAGGATATCTGGATGTGTGGCCCAAGTCTTAGGGTAAGTGACTACATAATCTCCATCAGAATCCTCATTAATTAAGATATAACATGACGTTATATGAGGACTAGATGATTTGGGGGATCCTTTTTGTATTTTCTCTGAGCAGAAATTACTATGTTCATTTGGATGACATCCCTGAAAAGAAAGACCTTGAAAAAAAATAAAAATAATTTGTTTTGTTTTGTTTTCCCAAAACAGAGGCAACCGTAGATTATCACACTTAATTAGTTGCATGATTTTATCTGTAGAGTGTGTGGGTAAGTTCACTCTTTCCTGATTGTAAGTAAGTAATCAGATTCTTGATGCTTTGTCTCTCAAAAATAGGAAGGCATATTCATGCTACAGAGAGGTGGTCTCCAAAGTTGAGGTCAGAGCCTCCTGAGTAGCCTTGGAATGACCCCAAGGGATATGTTATCAACCAGTGGAGAAGGTGGGAGAATGTGGGGTCTGTCCTACCCTCACCGCAATAGCCAGTTTGGACTTTTCTCCAGCCCAATTATGCATAATCTTCCCACATTATAGCTACTATCTCATACCACCTCCCCTTATGAGCACCTAACCTTCCCTCTTCGACCTGGGTATTGGGCTCTCCAGCCAATTTTAAGCTAACCTCCACCTTGGCACCTACAGCAGCAAGTACCATTGAGAACCCACCTCTATACCCTAGCCTAACCACAAGGGGGAAAAATACTGATAGGAATGCCATTAGCAGGGGAAAAGAAATTCCCAATATTGCCCAGTCTTCATTGTTTCATTGATCAATTTAACTTTTAGAGACTACCACAATGTGCCATCATTCTACCTTTCCATGCTTGTTCTACAAAACTCTCCTTTACAAAGTCTGTGTTCCATCCCAACTGTCTACTTGCCATTTCCAGATCCCAGCATCCCAGCTCTTCTCTCTGATCCTCTGCAAAGCTGCCCCAAATGTCTAAAATAATACATTCCCTTTTTTAGATTAATTTAATTTTATTTTTCAAAATCTACTTTTATAAGATTTTGAGTCCTAAAATTTCCTGTTCAATCCTCCCTCCCCACGATGACTTGCACTCTGATATAGGTTATACATGTATGATCATATTAAACATATTTCCATATTAGTCATGTTATGAAAGAAGAATCAGAACAAAAGGAGAAAACCATGAGAAGAAAACAAATATAAAAGAGAAAATACTACCCTTAGATCTGCATTCAGACTCCATAGTTATTTATCTGAACATGGATAGTATTTTCCATCATGAGTCTCTGGAGTTGTCTTAGATTATTGCATTGCTGACAAGAATTAAGTCTATCAAAGTTGATCACTGAACAGTGTTGTCATTACTGTGTACAATGTTCTCCTGGTTCTGCTCATTTCACTCAGCATAAGTTTATACAGATCTTTCCAGATTTTTCTGAAGTCTGCCTGCTCATCATTTCTTATGGAACAATAGTTTTCCATTACATTCACACACCATAACTTGTTCAACAATTGATGGGCATTCCCTCAATTTCCAATTCTTTGCCACTACAAAAAGAGCTCCTATAAATGCATCCTTTTCCCTTTTTATGATCTCTTTGGGATATAGACCTAGAAGTGGTATTGCTGGAACAAAGGGGATGCACAATTTTATAGCCCTTTGGGCATAATTTAAAATTGCTCTCCAGAATGGTTGGAGCAGTTCACACCTCCACCAACAATGCATTAGTGTTCCACATCTTTTCAAATATTTATCATTTTCCTGCTTTATCAGGTTAGCTAATCTGATAGGTGTGAGGTAGTACCCTCAGAGTTGTTTTAATTTGTATTTCTCTATTCAATAGTGATTTAGAACATTTTTTCATATGATGGTAGTACCTTTAATTTCTTCATCTGAAAACTGCCTTCATGTCCTTTGACCATTTATCAGTTGGGGAATGACTTGTATTCTTATAAATTTAACTCAGTTCTCTATATTCTCTATATATTTTGAGATGAAGCCTTTATCAGAGACACTGACTGTGAAAATTGTTCCCCAGCTTTCTACTTCCCTTCTAATCTTGGTTGCATTGGCTTTGTTAGGGCAAAATCTTTTTAATTTAATGTAATCAAATTATCCATTTTGCATTTTGTAATGTTCTCTATCTTTTGTTTGGTCATAAATTCTTCCATTCTCCATAGATCTGATAAGTAAACTATTTCTTGCTCTCTTAATGTGCTTATAGTCTCAACCTTTATGTCTAAACCATGTACCCATTTTGACCTTATCTTGTTATATAGTATAAGATGTTGGTCTATTGGCTAGTTTCTGCCATACTATTTTCCAGTTTTCCCAACAGTTTTTGTCAAATAATGAGTTCCCATTCCAGACACTGGAATCGTTTGGTTTATCAAATAGTAGATTACTATAGCCATTGACTAGTGAATATACTCCCTCTCACTTCTACCTCCTAGAACCCATAGCTTCAAGGTCATGGGATTCTAGTTAAGGTGATGGCATGAAATGTTGAGGAGAATCCTTGTACTTCCACATATAAAACAGTGATGATCAGAAAGGGCACCACATTGAGTGATGACCAGGAAATTCAAATAAGACTTCTGGTAAAAGTGACAGAGGGCACAAGAGCAATACATCCTGGCACAAGTGGTCTAGCAAAGATCAAGAGAGAGCACCAAGCGGGATGATTATCAAGACTCCAAAAAGATGTTACAGAAAATTCCCTTATGTAGGCCAGTTCTGCATAAAGCAACAACCAGAAACAACCCAAACTAAGTAAGAGAAATACCCATAAAAGTCAAGGCAAACATACTTCTTGCGATTCTTTCAATCTGGACCAGTAACACTCTAGGGACACCTGGTGCCTACTGAGTGTGCCAACAAGGAATAATCCAGAGGAGCAGTGCAGGGCAGTCTGACCTTCAAGCCTTGGCAGGAGCCAGGAAAGCTTGAAGAAGGGAGAGGATGATCCGTAGTCAACAATGCCCTGGAAGAAATGAAAATTTTCAGCAGATTGAGCTGAGTCACTCTGGAGGAAAACACAATGCTTCATATCTGGCAGACACAGGCTGACTTAAAATTTGTGAGCATTCTGAGCACTGCGTTAAATATTGTATCTTGTTCTGGTTCCCCTGAGCACTCCCCCCCGCCCCCACATCACTTCCTAGTTAGTCAGTTTGTAAGTAACAAATACAAAGAGGCAATAGCAGGAAATAGGGCAGCTAGGTGGCTCAGTGGATAGAGTGCCAGGCCTGAAGTCAAGAAGACCCATCTTCATCAGTTCAAAGCCAGCCTGTGACACTTACTAGCTGTGTGACCCTGGGAAAATCAGTTAACTCCATTTGCCTCTCAGTTTCTTCATCTGCAAAATGAGCTGGAGAAGAAAATGGCAAACCACTCCAGTATCTTTGTTAAGAAAACCCCAAATGGAGTCACAAAGAGTTAGCCATGACTGAACAACAACAAACCAGAAATGAGAAGAAACTTAGAAGTCTGATACAAACGAAGCCAAAGATCAAAGGATCACAATTTACAAATTGTATGACATCCTGGCACTATGTCAGGGTTCTGGTCTTATGTGGCAGACCATCAAAATGCGACTGATGATGCCGATCACTTCAAGATGACTTGGACATGTTAACTTTAAAGATTTACCAATAACTTTGAGATAATTTGGATATGCTAACGAACTAACCCAAAGTGGCAATGAGATCTCAAACTCCTGCTCCCTCCTCCTCAGAACTCTTCAGCTCCATTGGATTCACGCTGCCCAGTGCTTCCAGCTCCAATCCATTGTTCCATGAGTGTTACTCTCTGCTCTCCCCCTCCTTCTCATTTTCCCCATGCCTCCTACTTTTCTTCACCATTCCATCTCCTGTTCCTGTGCTGTCCCGTATTACTGCTTGTCTCTGTACCCTCTGTGCCTAATCAATGGGATTCCCTCTTTGTTTCCTGCTGCCATCACAGGCTTTCCCAGCAAGTACCCAAAGAGGGGAGTCTATCTTCCCCCATTTTATAAATCCATAATTTCATAAATTAATTATTAATTCAGCACGGAGGGTAGTGGAAGTAAAAGTCAGAGAGAAAAGCCCAGATGATACAGATCAGGCCCACGCAGGACCTGATCATACCTGAGAGTGTCGAGCCAGTCCTGCCACAAAGTTCCAATTCAGAAGGTAAGGCTAGAAATAAGAGTAAATAGAAGACACTAAAGATAAAGAAATATTATAGATCTAGGAGTAACTTCACCACAATAACAAGCAGAGCCTCAGATAAAAGAATGCTTTGCCCATAAGAACTCCTGGAATGAATGAAACAAGAGGAGGGGGGAGGAGAAAAAGACATTATACATTAATTGAGACCTTTATAGAAAAGAATGGGAAGAGAAATCAACAGGGTAAATAAAGAATGCTCTAAATCTTACTAAGAGTTAAATTCACTGAAATTTAGAATGAATTCAAATAGAAAGCAATAATTCCATGAGACAAAAAATACTAAACAAATTTGAAAAATCCACTGGTTACCTCCCAAAAGGAACTTCAAAATTAAAACTCTGAGGAAAGTCACAGTCTAAATCCAGAACTTGTAGGTCAAGAAAAAAATGCTTCAATCAAAAGCAGAAAAGGCATAGTGAGAATCACATAAGACCTGACAGCTACAACTCTAAAAAAGAGCAGAACTTGAAATATGAAAGATACCCCCAAAATGAAAAATGATGGCTTTTTACCAAGAGAAACTTGCAAAAAATTAATATAATAGAAAAAGGAATAAAAATGGATATTTAGTTAAATACAGGATCAAGCTTTACTGAGAAAAAAATGATGGGAGCTGAGTTGAAATTCTAAACTAAATATGAAGTCTAGAAAGGTAAACATAGGGGATATAGTATGATCAAAATGCTTACATTCACCTAGAACAAAAAGTGGGCCCCAATTTTCTAATAGAATTTAACCCAAACTACCAAAATGTTATTTATTAAACTAGAAAAAACATAAAATTCACCTGGAAAATATTTTTAAAAATCAGGAATTTTAAGAGAAAGTAGGAATGAAGAGAGTCTAGAAATGTCATGTCTCAAACTACACAACATTTTAATATAGTTAATCATTTTAAAAAATGATTAGAAAACTCACAAGTTGATCCGTGGAACAAAATAACTATACAATGTACCATCAGAAATAAAACTAGTAGTCTACTCTAAGGTAAACCCAAGGACGCTAGCGGCTAGAGTAAGCATTCACTATTCAACAAAAACTGGAAAGCAGTGGAGTAGAAATTAGTTTCTAATTAATAACTCATACCATATAACAAGGTAAACTCTCAATGAATATATATATGCCAGATATAACAGGTTATATCATTTTTGAAAATTGAGGCACAAAGAAGAAATTACCTTTCATATCTATATGTAAGAGTAGAGTTTATAATCAAAGTCCTAAGAAGATTACCAGAAATAAAATGGACAATTTGGATTTCATAAAATCAAACAGTTTTTACACAAATAAAATCATCACAACCAAAATTATAAAGGAAATCGATAACTTGGGGGAAAAGATTTTCAGCGCATGTCCCTGATAAAGGTCCCATTTCCAAGATATAGAGGAAATTGATTCAAATGTGTAATTTATGATACATTATACTTACATGTAATTTGTATGTCTATTCTCCAATAAATAAATGATCCAAAGATATGAACAAGCAGTTCCCAAAAGAAGAAATTGAAGTTATCAACAACCATGCAAAATTCTCCAAATCACAAATAAAGAAATACAGATTAAAGTAACTCAGAGATGTCATCTCATACTGATCAGATTATCATAGCTGACTGAAAAGGGAAAATTACAAACGTTGAAAAGGCTATGGAAAAACAGGTACATTCATATGCCATTGGTGGTGTTATAAACTGGTTCAACTATTCTAATGGCCCCAAGTTACTAAATGGTATACACTCTTTCATTCAGTGGTAATACCACTAAACTAAGAAAGACAAAAAGAACACAAACGTAAAAATATTTATAGCAGCTCTTTTTGTAGTGACAAAGAAGTGGACACTAAGAGGACACCTATCGATAGGTGAATGACTAAATGAATTACAGTATATGAGTAAATTGGAATACTGTTGTGCTGTAAGAAATTACAAAATACATAATTTCATAATTTGTATGAGTTGTGTAATGTGGCAAGAAGAACCAGGAGAATGATTTGTATAATTACTATATTATTGTGAATAAAACTGCATTGAAATTCTTAAAAACAGGGACCACTGTAATGGCGAAAGCTAAATGTGTTTACTCCCCTAGGCATGGTCTCTGGAGGTGTGGAGTTGTGGAGATAGAGCTGTCAAAATTGGGTGCTTGATTGAATATGGGTAGTGAGGGTTGAGTTCATCTCTTTGTTACTAAATATTTTTTATGAATATTATGTATAAAGGAATATATAGAAAGCTTATATATTTTCAGATGACACAAAGCTAGGAAAGGTGTCTGATTGGCTGGATGGCAAACAAGTTCCCAAAAAATGCTCTTGAGTTTATAGCATTGAGCCAAAACTAATAAGCTGTAGCTTAATAGGAGTAAATATAAATTCTCGTTACTCTTGTAGTGGTCCTTCATTCTCAAAGAGGATCATGATTTCAGACAGGTGATGTCATGACTGTAAGTGAATTGAATTTAAGTGAGGGAGGGCTGTGCAAAGTCACCAGCCTCATTTTAATAAGTAGTATCTATCTAAAACCTTATGTTTGCATTCAAATAATTAACTGCACAGGTATAAAATTCAAGTGACCAGAGCTAGAAAATAGTTTGTCTGAAAAAAATCTGGGAGTTCTGGTGGACTGCAAACATAACGTCAGTCAGTAGTATAATATATTCATATATATATATAGCCACAAATGCTAAAGGGTTCAGATGTATTAAGATAAACCAAACATCCAAGATGATGGAAGGCTGTCCTGGTTAGACCAAATCTAGAGTCTTGTGTTTAGTTTTAGATACCATAGTTTAGGAAGGATATTAAAAAGCTTAAGAAAGTCTAAAGGACCAAGAGAGTGAAAAATCTCAGGATTATGCCACATACACATTGACTGAAAGATAAAAACATTTGGGAAGAATTTACTAACTGGCTTCAATGGTTTGAAATTCTGTCATGTGGAAGCAGGACTAGACTTTTTCTGTTTGGCTACCTTCAGGAAGCCCCTTTTCAGCTTTTTTATGATATTTTCCACCATTAGAATGTAATTTCTTTGGAGGTAGGAACTGTCTTTTTTAATATATTTCTATTTCCAGTGCTTAATACGGTGTGTGACAAATAATAAGTGCTTAATAAATGTATGTTGCCTGCCTGTCTGTTCCAAAGGACACGGAGCATTCTAAGAGTAATAGATAAAAGTTATAGTGAAGCAGAGTAGACTTTATTGCGGGGATTGGAGAGGGGGGTGACTTTCTAGTAATTACATCATCCTTAAATAGCATACGTAGTCCACTACAGGAGAGACTAGATTTCTCTCTATTTCTCTGGTGGAAGGCTAGATGAACACTTGCAAGGTATGTTGTGGAGTATTATTTTTCTGACCTAGATGGTCTCTAAGACTCTCTTCCAACTTTTAGGGTGTTCCCTGATGCATCCAAGCAGAAACAGTTGATTGTGATATAGTCTAAGAATTTTAGAGAACATGCCCAAAGAGTTATAAAACTGTGCATACCCTTTGACCAAGCAAGTCCATATCCTAAAGAGAACAAAGAAAAAGCACCCCATGTAAAAAATATTTATAGCAATTCTTTTTGTGGTGGCAAAGACATGAAGACTGACTAGATAACTTGTTGTATACAATTATGATGGAACACTATCCAATACTATGCTATAAGAAATGATGAAGGAGATGACTTCAGAAAAACCTGGAAAGACTTACATGAACTGATGCATAGTGAAGTGAGAACCAGGACACCACTGTACACAGTACCAGTAATATTGTATTGATTATAAATTGTAAAAGGCTCAGCTACACTGCTCAATACAGTGATCCATGATAATTCTAAAGAACTAATGATGAAAAATGTTGTTCCCCTCCAAAGAGAGAATTGATGGACTTTGAATGCGGATTGAAGCATACTTTTTTCACATTCTTTATTTTTCTTGGGTTTTTTTTGGTAATGTGAAAATATGTTATTTATGACATCATATGTAAGAAAAAGTTATGATCTTAGTGAGCATTAAGAAATACTTTGCTCGATATAAGAGAGGAAATTATATTTTTATAATGCTAACATAGTATTGAGTTAATTTCTTTGTCTTAGTTATTTTAAATCAGACATCAACTTAAGTGTATCAAGTGAATATAAATGTATGTCTATGTATATAAGTATTATAACAATATAACAAGAAAACACCAAATCACCTTTTGTGACAAAAAAATAATGCTCTCTCTCTGTCTTTTTTTGTATCCCTCTGCCTTGTTTTTTCTCAGTCTCTGTCCCTATCTCTCTCTCTGTCTCTCTCCCTCTCTCTCAATTTTAATCTCTCCCTATCTACTACTGCTAAAAACATCTGTCAAAAAGAAAATTTTTGGTCCAGACATTTGCCCTGATTGATGAAACAAAATTTAAGAGAAAGAGAATTAAGGGTTTATTAAAGTACATCAAGGTAGCTCCACATGGATGGGGTGATCACTGGGCATCAGCAACAGCTCTAAGATGGGGTCAACTTTTATTGATAACTTTAGGTTCATGTTAGCAAGAAGATGATGGGTATTGCACCTCAGTTCCTCCTCCAAGGTAGAGTATCCGCAAGGACCCCAGCACACACAGGAGGGCCTGCTGTACAGGTTCTTAGATCTGCTTTTCTAAGAGGAAAGCAACTTTTGAGGGGTCCATAATCTCCTTTAATCAAACACATATATCATTCACTTAGTTCAGAGGAGAAAGTCAGCACCCTGAACTTCAGAGAAAATACAAAGAAATAATAATCCACAGACAAGGCTTTCAACCACAAGCAATACATACATCATAGATCAACAGACAGATTCAACTGTCTGACCATACATACAGAGTCACCAGACAGAGAAGCAACAACACATGGGTTTTCAAAGCTGGGGGGGGAGCTCCTTAGCAGCTTCGCAGAGTCTCATCAGACCAAACAAACACTTCCAATGAATAAGCCCCAAAGGAAAACCTCACCTCAGAGTATGTATACACTTTTCAGAGCCAGAGGACATCACAACCCTTGAGCACCACTGCCTCCTTAGAAAATTAACAAAAGGTATGGACCTCCCCTAATCAAGATTCCCTTAATGGGCAGGCCCATCAGTGGGTAGAGAAGGTCTTTAACTCTCATCAGCATTACAGGTAGCAAGTATGAGACAATTTCCAGGGACAAATTGATAGAACCCTGATGATGAGCCTTAGGCAATACAAAGTAGCAGATTGAAAGAAGCCTCTCTCCTAGGCTGCTTGACAAGCAGGTCTGGGTACAATGGGTCATTGAGTCTGACTAACTTTCAATACATCCTTTAAAAACCTTCTCTAGACACTATCATTCCCTTAAGTGAGGAGTGTGGAACCTGCGGCCTTGAGGCCTCTAGGTCCTCAAGTGTGGTCCACCTCTGGCTTAAGCAGTTACCCTTGATGTGGCCTCAGTCAAAAGCCTAGTCAAAGTGGTCTATGTATCCTCATTGTGTCTACTCACTCACTACTCAGTCCTCTGCAATCTGGCTTCTGATCTCATCACTCAGATTGAATTTACTCTTTCCAGAGTTGACCACCTCCCTTCCCCCATACTCTCTCCTCTTGGTTTTCATGTCACTGTTTTTTCTTGGTTTTCCTTGTGCTTGTCTGACAACTCCTCAGTGTCCTTTGCTGGACCATCATCCATACAATGCCCACTAACTGTTCTGTACCCCACGCTCTGTCCTAGGCCATCTTCACCCTCTATGCTCTATCTTAATGATGTCATCAGTTCTCAGGGATTTGATTAGCATCTTCATGCATATGGTGACCAGATGTATGGAGCCAAGCCTGGCTGGATCCAATGAGATAACACTGGTAAAGTGCTTTGCTTAAAGCACTGTATAAATGCTAATTATTATTCTTAAAAACTTGATTCAAAGTCATAGATTTAGAACTGGAAGGAAACTTAGAGGACACAGTAAAATTCTCTAGTTTTGCAACTGGAGAAATTAAATGACTTGTCCAAGAGCACATGGGCATAGGTTGTATGTAAGGAACAGAATCAACATTTGAACCTAGAACTTTCATTCAAAATAAAATCTGATTTCAGTGTTTTGTCATCATCATATAGCCTTTAAATGCTGGAAATTGGGCATGTTTTGAAAAAAATTCAAATAGGATATTTAAAAACAAGTAAATTCCATGTAAGGGTTATTTGTAAGTATAAGGTGCTTGTGTGAGTGTGTGAGTGTGTGCATGCATGTGTGTATGTGTATGTGTTCATCCTTCATTGCCAAAGAAGACCATGCCATCAGAGAAATGATGATACAACTTGCACTTGACTTTGTTTTAAGTGAGGGAGGGCTGTGCAGGTCACCAGACTCACTTGTCCTCCAGAGCCATCTGAATCCAGTGACCAGATATTCATCAGGATGACTGGAGATGACCCAGGATGAGGCAGCTAGGTGGTGCAGTGGATAGAGCACCAACACAGCAGTCAGGAGGACTTGAGTTCATAAGGTGCTTACTAGCACCTCGAACTCAACAGGTTTCAAACTTAGTGTATCATCTTTTCCAAAATCCACTCCTTCTCCTAATCTTTCTATTTCTATTGAGGAAAGCTAGATGGTGGGTGGGGTGAATAGAGCCCTGAGCCTGGAGTCAGAAAGATCTGAGTTCAAATCCAGCCTCAGACACTTACTAGCTGTGTGACCCTGGGCAAGTAACTTAAACCTGTTTGCCTCAATTACTTCATCTGTAAAATGAGCTGGAGAAGGAAATGGGAAACCAGTATCTTTGCCAAAAAAAACCCCAAAAGGGCTCACAAGAGTAAAACATGGAAGTAACTGGCTGGGAAAATGCCCAGAAAAGGGAAAAAAATAGGACCATAGAAGGTTATTTTCTTGGTGAACAAATGATTCCAACCTTCCTCTCTGACGAGGAAGAAAGCTGCTTACCATCAGGTAAAGACATAGGAGTCAAGGCCTCTGTATCCCAAACATCTGAAATACATATCCAGTGGGCTCAGGCCATGGAAGAGCTCAAAAAGGATTTTGAAATCCAAATTAGACAGGTGGAGGAAAAACTGGTAAAAGAAATGAGAGAGAGATGCAGGAAAAGCATGAAAAACAGGTCAATACCTTAATAAAGGAGAACCAAAAAAATGCTGAAGAAAATAACACCTTGAAAAATAGGCTAACTCAATTGGCAAAAGAGG
>CM053769.1:685869231-685887548 GCA_028658325.1 Potorous gilbertii
AGCTCCAGGCTATTTTATTTGTTTTGTGATTTTCACTTGCTGCTATATCCAACCAACATAGGAAATCATTCCTCAGCCAAATGTGTCTTTTTAAGTCCTTTTACTTTCACCATAGTGTCAGCTCTCTGAGCTCATTTTGCTATGATAATTGAGGTGAATACATGCCTTTCATAGATCATGGACCGTAGGGTCCTCGATTTGTAACTAGAATGGATCTTAGTGGTTATGTAGTACAATGGCCTCATTCTCCAGATGGGAAATCATTCTCTATGAGGAGGTGGGGAGCATTCTTCATTATTGTGGTTGATGACTACATTGATCAGACTTCCTAAGTCTTTCTGTTTTACAGTGTCAGTGTGTTAGTACTTATTGTTCTTCTGGATCTGCTTCTCCCTTTACTCTGCATTAATTTATACACTTTTCCAAACTTCTCTGAAACTCTCTTGCTTCATTTCTTACCGCACCAATGTATTCCATTCTATTCCTGTGCCATAATTTATTTAAGCCATTGTCCAGCTGAAGGGCAACCCTTTTAGTTTCTAGTTCTTTTCCCGTACAAAAAGACCTGATATGTATGTATGTGTGTGTATATATAGCTATGTATATCTATACACACACACACACATAAATATATGTATATATGTGTATGTATGTGTGTATGTACATGCACACATACATACACACATTATATTTGCAGAAACAGAACCTTTTCCTCTTTAATGTTTTTAGGATATAAGCCTAGTAATAGTGTTGCTGGGTAAAGTGTATGCAAAGGTTTGGTAATGTTTTAGGCACAGTTCCAAGTTGCTTTCTACAAGTGCTGGAATAATTCAAATTTTTACCAACAACTGATATTTATCATTTGCAAAAAAAATCAAATTTGCTAATATGCTAAGCTTGCATGGTACTTTAAAGTTTCTTCAATTTTCATTTCTCTAATTATTAATGACTTGGAATATTGGTATAAGTCCATACATAAATTGGATTTCTTGCCTGCCCATATCCTTTGACTATTTATCAGTTGACAAATGACTTTTATTCTTACAAATTTGAGTTAGTTCTTATATATCTTGGAAATGCGATCTTTATCAAAGAAACTGCAAAGACTTTTTAGCTCTTTTGTAAACTTAGCTAGATTGGATTTGTGAAGAAATTTTTAAATTTTATGTAATCAAATTTCCCCTTTATCTCTATCTTTTCTTTAGTTATTAACTTTCCCCCATCTATAGATCTTAAAGGTTAATTTCTTCCTGGTTCCTCTACTTTGTTTATGATATGAACTTTTATGTGTGTCATGTATCCATTTGGAGCTTGCCTGATAGGAGATGGGAAGGTTGCTTTAAACCTGATTTCTGTCAGACTACTTTCTAGTCACTTTTTGTCAAATACTAAATGCTATTCCCAAGAACTGGGGTCTTTGGAGCTATCAAACACTACGCTGAGCTTTCATACCATATAGCTAATCTGTTCTACTGGTCAAAATCTTTTTTTTCAAACCAGTACCAAATCATTTTAATGATTATGGCTTTATAATATGGTTTGAAGATCTGGCATTGGAGACCCTCTTCCTTCTCACTTTTTCCCCCATCATTTCTCAGTAGTATTATAATTTATATTATATTCACTTGTCCTATCCTAGAACAATGAATATTTCTCCAGTTATTTATTTCTGTGATTGTCTCTTATAGTTTTATTCCTATACTTCCTGTATATATTTTGGTGGGTGGACTTCAAATTTTTCTTTTTATTTCTTTCTGCTGCATTTTATTAGAAATGCAGCAGAAATAGATAAAAAGAGCAATTCTATTTATTGGAAATTTTTAAAAGTAGCTCCTAATTTTATTTATTAATTATTTTTCTTTTGCTCTTAATTTTTTTATTCTCATCTTTGATTTTCAGTTTATGCATCCTTTGTTGATCAGTTCTCTCTCTTTTTTGTTGGTGAAAAGTTTTTAGAAATACAAAATTTTCCCTAAGGACTACTTTACTACATCTCAAAAATTTTAGTATATTTTCTCATTGGTGTCACTATCTTTAATGCAATCATCTATCATTTCTATAATTTAATCTTTGACCGACCTATTCTTTAGGATTAATTTATTTAGTTCGGTTAATTTTTAATCCTTTCTCCAATGACCAGTGCATTTCCATTGCACTGTTGTCACTAAAAATTCTGAATTTGTTTGCTGTGTTTTAATGCCCTAATACATGATCAGTTTCTGTAAAGGTGCCATGAACAATACATACTGATCTCTATTTTCATTTAACAATCACCAGATCTATCACATCTCATTTTAAAAACTCATATTTAGGTCCTCAATGAATTTCTTGTTTATCATTTTGGTTAAATTTGTCTTATGCTAAAGGGATACAGCAGGGATATTCAACTCTTATCTGTTTATCAGAAATTCTTGAAAATCCTCTATTTTATTTAAGGTTTATTTTTTTTCACTTTTCCTGGAAAACTTATTCTTGGTTATAAGATTTTATCTTTTGACTTTTGGAATATTTTATTATGTTTTCCACTTGTTTATAGTGTTAGCTGTTAAACCTTGTGTCACTTTCACTATGGTTTGTCAGTACTTGAACTTTTTCTTTCTGGTTGCATGTACCTCTGGCAGCTCTTGATTTGGATTATGATTCTCCTGGAAATTTTTATGTTGGTGTTTCTTTTAGGAGCTCAGTAGAGGATTCTATTTTACTTTGCCACATTTTTCTAATATGTCTGAGCAGCTTTCTTGAAATTTGTTGTTCATGGCCTTTCCAATACTCCAATGAGTGTTAAATTATCTTTCTTTTATCTGTTTCCCAGGGCATGTCTTTGATATTGGGCACCTTATATTTTCACCCATTTTTTTAGTCTTTTGATTGTTAAAAATAACTCTCATGGAGTAAACTCATTCTATTTCACCCTTTTTAATTCTCAAGGAGACTCTTAATGGAGCAAGGCTTTATACATGTTGAGTTAAGCTGTTCATTTTCTTTCCAAGTCTTTCCTCTTAGCTCCCTTTTTCTTTCCTCCAATGTTCTCATTTAATTTTTTAATATATTTCAAATTCTTCAAAAGTCTGCTTAATTTCTTCTAGGAATTCTAATGAATATTGGGGTTAATCTGGGGGGGGACGTTAGTGGCTTTTCTTGCAGGTGTTTTGAAGTTATTCTCCTCTTCTGGGTTTGTATCTGGGTTATTCTTCATATTGCAATGGCTTTTTAAACTGTTGTTAATGTAGTCATTCTTATTTGCTCATACTTCTAGCCTTATTTCCTAGACTTTGTGTTAGGGCTAATTACTGCACATTTCTGGGGAGATTATCATGGTTTTACAAGGTCCTGGAATGTTCTGCTCCCCAGGTCTGGCTCCAGGATTCCTCTCTTGAATTACAGTAACAGTGACACTGTGCCTATTATTTGTTGACTATAAAAAGCATTTGATAGAGTAAACAGCCACCTTACATCTTCTCCTCCTATGACTTATCTCCCAATGTATATCTCAAAACCACATAAGAATTCTTGAAAGATGTCGAGATAACTATGTTTGACAACTCTCTAAACATAAATCTAGAGCAAGGTATAGAAGATATGTTTACCAAAATTATTTTTCATTGTCATGGACATTGCCATGTCTAATGCAAACTATAAATTGGAGAACAAAGATTTTTAGGAGATTACTTAATCAAGTAGGAAACAAGCATTTATTAAGTGCCAGGCACTGTGCTGGCAAGGTCTTCCAGGTACTTGTTTGCAAATAACATAATGCTAATTGTATCAAGAGCCAGAATATTTAAAGTTTCTTTAATGAGATCTAAAATGACTCATTTACTCTAGCTATTCACATGAGGGAAAAAGTGGAATAAAATTGAGTACTGCTCACAGTCTAGGTTGTAACCTAGCATCTGATGGACAACCAATAAAGGTGGTCTTGGATTGGACTCTTTATATGGGCAATGAACTGAAGAGCAAAAGCAATTTCCTTTGGGAAAGAATCTCAAACTTTCCTCTGAAATAAACACTGATCTTATTAGTTCCAAACTAATTCTGGTGACCTTCTGTGTTTGCTAAGTGTAGAAGAAAACTATCTCCAAAGAATTCAAGTTTCAGATCATCCAAAGGGCAATAGAAAAATGAGAAGTGAGTTTCATTAGGCTGCCACAATATGGTATTAATAAAAAAAATTATATTGGAGAAATAGCCCAAGCTAAAAGTACAAAATAGATTCTATAGGCTGAATGTGACAGCAGATACCTATAAATGATTAAAGACATCTGTGCAGTTTCTGTAAGCAATCCCAACCAGGGAAAGGAGTCTCTGTCAATCAACCAATACCTAACTCTATATACCTATATATACTCACTGCTACTTCATCCTTACTGCCTGACCCCTACTTATTTGCCCTCTTTTATTTTTTTGGCCTTCCTTTCCTGTTGCTTCATTTACCTACCTTTCCTCAAATCATAACTTAATCAAAACACAACTAAATTGGATTAATAAATGCATATTTAATCCAAGTTCAGACCCTACCTCTTCCAGGATGGGGAAAGTCCTACAGCTAGACTCTTTCTAGCTAAGATCTGGATGATGGACTCCTTGGGTGTCAAAATCTGGCCACAAATATCCCTTATCTCTGTTCTAACACAGATCATAAGAAGAACATGAACTTGTAATCGATGTGAAAGTTTGAAATCCAACAATCCCCTTTTGCTCGTACGGGCATTCATCTGCTAATTTCTCCCCACCAATGATATTGCTTCTTCTCATTCTTCCTATTGTCAGTAGTGGTTACTTGACCCCATAACTCAAATATTTATCTGTCTTAAATTCTTACTTGTACTAGGAAGAGTTGGCATTTAAAGGCTACCCTACCCCTCTACTTATTCAAGTGATCTCATTCCATCCCATCCTCTCCATCATTGCCCCGTCTGTCACCACTACTTTTTCATTTATATTCAGTCTTTCTCTACTGGCTCATTTCTCATGACTATAAACCCTCTTTCCTCCTATTCTGACATTATCACCGAAAAAGCAGAAAGGAATTGCACAAAACTAAGAGCTACTTTATATTTTTCTTTGCTTTACGGGTTGTTGTGACCCACAATTCTGTTTTCTAGTGGCTAGACTATTGCTAGTGAGCCTCTCTGTTCTTAGCTAGATGGGTCTTTAGGAAACAGTTATAGGATGTTGCAGAGTCATACTCAAGCAACAATGCTTATTGTCTAGGTTATAATCTAGAGTTTGATGGGCAGCCCACAAAGATCAGATACTTTATCCGGTCTTTGCTTTTTCTTTGCTTTTCTTACTTGCTTCTTGATCTGGCTTTTAAAGTGGATCTCTGCTTCTAGGGCACAGGGGGCTCTGTCCCAAGTTTCTTGACACTAAAATGGAAAGCAAGCATAGTTTTCTTTGGGAAAGGATTTCTGATTCACTGGAATAGAAGTTCCTCTCTATGCCACAGTGGAGCATCAGAAAAGCATTTGATAGCCTCGGTGATATGTTTTCTATACCATGTTAACAACAGTGATTACTAACATTTATGTAGCTCTTAATACATGCCAGGCACTGAGCTAAACATTTTATGATTATTTTCTCATTTGATTTTCACAACCACCCTGGGGAAGTAGGTGATATTGTTAGCTCCATTTTACAGGAGGAAACTCTGGCAAACAGAGGTTGAGTGACTTGCCCAGAGTGACACAGTTAGTGTTTGAGGTCACATTTGAACTAAGGTTTTCCTGACTCCAGGTCCAGTGCTCTATCCATTGTGCCACCTATCTGCCTCTATTTGGCGAAAAGAATATATCATAATAGCATCCTAGAATTTAAAGGACAGGACAACCAAGAGGTAATTTGGCCTAATCCTCCCATTTTACAGATGACAAGACTGATGCCTAGAGAAGAAAAATAGCATGCCTTAGATCCCATAGTTAATAAATACAACAATCACATTTGGAATTTGGGTCTTCTGGAACTTCATCTAGTGTTCTTTCTACTATAACATAGAGTTATACCTAACAAGTTCAACTATCATAGAGGACGATAATTAATTGGGAGGGGGGGTTAAGAAAAATTTAAAAGAAACAGTGAGAACTTTGAAGTTAACATAACAACAGTGGGTAAAATTGCTTCTGTGCCCTAAGGAGTAATGGTGCGGTGGCACCACTGTCTTGCCACCTTCTAAGAAAGTGGAAACTGGTGGATTCTTTGAACCTGTGAAATCTGAGCTTCAATAGGACTGAATGTGATTTTAAGAATTTGAAATGTTTATCACTAATATGGTGAACTCTCAGGAACAAGGTACAGGGGAGAGGCTTAGGGAGGAGCAAATGGGCCCAGGTCAGAAATGGAGCAGGTCAAAGCTTCCTTGATAAGCAAGAGTAGGGTGGCGGCTGTATTTCTAGTCTGGTTGAGAGAGGGAGACCAAATGGTGCCCCAGAAAGTGACTTTAGCTGAAGTCTGCAGAAGGTTTAAAATTTTGTGAAGACCCCAGATAAGGAACTCAGCTCACTGCCTAAACAGCAGTATTCTGAAGCTGTTTGTGGAGAAATCATAAATACCTCCTAAAATAAGAGCATAGGTCACTGATTCTCTGCCAGGCAAGTGAATGATGGTATCTATGAAACATCTGGTTTCTTCCATCATTAGCCTCATTTCTGTTAGAAAGTTGGGTTATATCAGTGCCCCATGCCTGAAAGAATTATGGTTTCTAAATGTTTCCCAGTATTTGAAACTTTTACAAGGAGGCTAGTTACCATCCCCCAAATCCTCTTTTTACTGAGGCTACAAAGAGTAAGAAATTAATTTATAATATAGCTAAAATGAGTAGTGATGCAAAAGGGAAACATTTTTAATGTTAACCACTCTGGTACTCTGGTATTATTAGAACACCAGGGAGGCTGAGAGATCCTTTCCCTCAGAATTTTTAAAAACCTTTAAAAGAGGTACCAATAATCATCTCATAGAATTTTAGAATTGAAAGGTACTTTAGAGAGGACATCCTGTACCTAGGCAAGAATTCCTTTTCAATCCCCAAATATTCATATCCATTTTTTCCTTCCTTCCTTCCTTCCTCCATCCCTCCCTTTTCCTCATTTCCCTCCATCCACAAAGGGAATTATACTCTTACCTGCAGATGCTCTGCCTGAAGGAATATAAATTTTGATCCCTGAAACCCCTCAAGATATTTTTCTCTTCCATACTTCTTTATTCTATCATTAAAAAATTAACTCTTTTCTCCTGTATATTTTCTTTAAAATTTCTTGAAACACAGTATTGGAAAACCAGGCTTTGAAGAATTCCCTTTGGGATTCAAATAGAGCTACTTGACCATGCCTTAAACCCAGATTCCTGGCTTTCTCTGATTGGCCAACAACAGGTCCCAGCCCAAGCCTCACTTAGTCCTCTGAGTGAATCTAAGTAACATTTTTTTATGTTCTGGCCAGAAATCTTCAGGTCGTCCCCTCCCATATTGATTTTTTTTCTTTCAAGTAGGTAAAAGAGGCCATTTTTCTACCCCTCATTTTTCACCTAGCCTTAATCACTGAATGGATGTGGCCTCAGTCAAACTGAGACCAGGGAAAGACCTTTGCTTCAAAAGACCCTGGACAAGTAGGCACTTAAGTAATGCTTTCTGTCCTTCTAACCGAACAAAGTCTGTCAGCTAGGAAAAGGTCTGAAGATATAGTTGAGATCAAGAAACACTGGCTGAAGAGTAAGAAAGAGAGGTCAACAGGCTTAAAAACTGACACAGGCTTCTCAAAATCTAAATACCAAGGAGTTATGGGTTCTCTGAAAGGTAGTTAGCTGTCCAGAAGAATCCTTGGCGAGAATATGGGAACTAATTCATAAAAATCACACTGATTCATAATCTCATAATATGAGATTCAAGTTGATTGCACCCAAGCATGATCCCAGGATGTGCCCAGGGATACCTTTTTCAGGATATCCACATTCTCAAATTAGACAAACCAAAGATATGGAATGTCAGAAGCAATGCCTTCTGTGTTTCGCAGAGAAGAGGTATTAGGAGACCATCCCGTTAAATTCTCCCTTTGATTCCTGGTTGAGACATTTGGGGTTATGGTTTCAAAAGCAGTGAAGTAGATAAGGTCAGGAATTAGGGTTATGTCCTCTTTAAATAAGCTAATGAAATGACATCAAGATCCCCACTGGATCCTCCACAAGTGAGCCTAACAAGATGTGTAGAGAGAAGAAATGAAATCGTTTCAAGAATGATGACACCCTGCTGTGGACTGTCTGTCATTCAGCAGGGGCCATGAGCAAATCAGATAATACAGATAGGAGTCTAGAGTGAGAGAAAAAATGTGCTTGAATAGGATCCTCGGTCTTATGCGATGAGAATCCACTGGTTCAATGAAAAATCCCCTTATTTCCACTAAACAATCCTGGTTGATCAAAAAGAAGAAACTGATTGGACAATTGGGTTGAGATGAAGTGATTTAAAAAAAGAATCTATCTACATAGTAGGTATTGTATACGGTGTTGTAAATTGATAATTGAGTCCATCAGCCTCTGAGACCAGGACTGGAATTCTAATCTATGATGATTTTGGAGACTTCCTACAACTTCAGTCACCCTAAATGTTTCACGTTCTTAGGTCTTTATTTATTCCACCACTTTTAATTCTTCTGTCTTGACAAGTGTCAACTGCTTGAAGTTCTTTTGTGTTTCTTGTTTTCCTACTAATATGAGAGTGATATTTACCTCCCCACAGTTCCCTTGCCATAGTTTCCCCACTTGGGTTCAGCTTTGTGTGATGGCAGAGAGAGAGGAGGTGGGAGAGAAAGAGGGAAGTTCAATTAGCTCTAGGGACGCTGGGAAAACTATTTCAGGTTCTGGAAAGATCTCCTGGGATTCTTCAGTTTCAGGTTGAATCAAGTCAAGGGTTTCCATTTCCATTTTATATCTGAATGAATAACCTCCATGTTAATAACCTCTCCTGGTCATGTTCTTCAGAGATTTTCCTTCATTCACAGTCATTTGACATTTTCTTCATCAGAATGGCATGACATATGTACTTACTTGAGCTATCTCAGGCTTCCCTGAATAAACATTCACTGGAGTTATTTCTGGAAGACAAAGGTGGGCTGCCAACAGAAATGGCTTGACTGTGTTTTTGTGAGTTTCAAGTCAGTTTAGAAACTATATGACCTATCAGATAAGTGGAAGTTGAAGATTTTATAACTGCTCAATTTAGCCACTGGGGAAATCTGCGTTGCTCTGCCTCAGTATCTTTATATGCAAAATGGGGACAATATTACTCTTACCTGGCTTACCAGAAGGTTAAGAATCTGTTTATAAAACATTTGAATTTTGACGGAAATGCTCTGAGTAAAACTCATCCTCATCCTCACTATCAATATTATTGACACACTGAAATAGATTCTTCATAAAATAGTGCCCCAAAAGTCAGAATTCAATATCATAGATTAAAATTGGCTTGAGGGGAGATGAATGTAAGTGTCTGTCAATGACAATTGGATGCAGTGAGTAATCCAATTTACTTCAGGGAATGTGGAGTTGTGGCAGGGATGAGGAGTAGGTATGAAGATGGGAGACATTAACAAAGGTAGCTTACAGTTGGATATTCATGACTATGTTAAGGAAACTGTGGGAAGAGGAGGGGGAGGAAAGGGAAGATACATTTAGGAAGGGATGAGAGAAAAGAATTGTAAGAGAGAGTAGATAAAGATCTCAAAGTGGTAAGTAATCTCAGAGGAAGGGGAAATCAAATAATACAGGCAGAATGCTCTCTATAGGTTGTTGACTGAGAGAAAAGCAGTAGACTCAAGAAGTCAAGGGCATGGAGGGAAGTTAAAGAGATCTAACTGAATTATTCTTCAGCTAAAGTTTTCTTTAAGAAAGAGAAAATTCATAGAGGACGGAGAAAGTTGAGGAAAAATAAAAAACCTCCAAAGCCCTTGACACTGAACATCTAAAGAAAGAAAAAACTATTTGCCTACCGAAAAACAATTTAAAGTGAGGAAGGAATAAGTGTTGCTGTTGTATGAGGGTAGAACAAGAAAGTCCGGACTCTTTAGTCTGGAAAGAAAGTTATAAAATCATGAATGGTGTTAAAGGGGAAAACATAAAGATTCAACGATTCACACTAGACTAAAACAAGAGAGTATTCCTCTGAAACATGAGAAAGGCAGGTTTAGAACAAAGGCAAAGAACTGATACCTTATGCTAGGGGTAGCAAACTCATAGAAGTTCCAACCCTACCTTTTAAAAATAAAAAAGGTTGTAAATCTTGAGGATATTGGTATTAATTGAAATAAATTCCTAGATGAAAGAACCATACTGGGTTGGTAAGGGAAAGTAGAGATGCTTGGGATAGAGTTCTCACCTTGGAGGTGGTGTTAAGAAATATGGTCATTGTCCTCAAAAGCCTCTTGAATTCTCTTTAAAGGCTCTGCAGACCTAGTTGAGGGGGCAAGAGTTCATGAGCAGGTTGGAACTTTAGGGAGTCATAGGATCACAGCATCAGACTGGGAAGGACCTCAGACAATCAATCTCCTCCAATCTCCTTTTTTTCTAGACAAAGAAACTGAGGCCCAGAGATTAAGTGACTAGTCCTAAATACTAAATACAATGGCCTCTGAAGTCCCTTCTAGATATAGATCTATGATCCTCTGAATTTCCTGATTTTTACAAATGAGGAAATCAAGGTTATTTATTTGATTTACCCACTGTCACACAGGTAGGAGCAGAGCAAAATTTAAACCCAAGTTCTCCGATGCCATATCCAATGCTCTACTAGGGTTGGGGAACCTGTAGCCTAGAGGCCACATGTGACATTCTAGGTCCTTGGGTGTAGCTTTTTGACTGAGTCCAAGTTTTATAGAACAAGTCCTTTTATTAAGAGGATTTGTCCTGTGAAGTTTGGATTCAATCAAAAGTCCAAACTTGAGGCCCTGGAGGGCCACATGTGGCCTCAAGGCCGCAGGTTCCCCACCTTTCTCTAGCTATTCTACAACATTGCCTCTCAAGACCAGCTCCAAAACAGAGATCATTAAATTTAGGGACCTAAGTCAACACATTCACAATATAGATTGCACATCCAACACATTTTGTACAACTATGTTCTAGAATAAGGTTTTAAAATGGCAAAACTTAGACTCCAATTTAGAGGGGCATTTAGAGAACTGTCTTGTTTTTGCAGTAGGAATGCTACTTCTGTCTCACACTAGTGTCACATGTCAGTGAATGTCATATCTACCAAAGGACCTCCCATCTAGCGGTGGAAACTGCTTGTTAGCTTAGACATCATCACTGAACAAAATCTCTGTAGCAACAGATGGTCATAGACTAAGGTTAGAATTGGAAGGAGTTGCAATTGGGGCATTCACATCTTTGGGGGAATGCTATGGTACTAAGGAAGATGTAATATCCCTCAGGTGTGTGGCCAATGGCACCTATTCCTAATCCCTTCTGTATCTGACTGACTGAGCCTCAGGTATGCTTGTCTAGATCTGGAATGGGATTGTATGTGTGTGTGTGTGTGTGTGTGTGTGTATACACTCTCTCTAGTTTGACATATTGGTTAAGTATTTAAATAATCTCTTCATGGAAATTCTATAGTCAGTCATTAATTTTCTATCAGCAACACAAAACCATATCCTTATTTGGCAATTTTAAATAGGGATTCATTTCCAATCAATTATTATGAATGGGATTTAGGGTTTTACATTCTCACAAGAAATGGTAAAGGACTCAGTGTTTAGGTTCTTGAGAAAAACGTGGCAAATGCTTCTCACTTTGTTGTATACATTGAGTTTTGGGGCTACATATCCTATCTGAACATTGCCAGATTTCATCCCATTTTCATGACCCTTCCTTCTTTTGTGACTTCTCAACAAGGTATAAACTGTGTTCACTTACTCATCTAATAAGTTTCATGCTTTATACACTTCTTATTCTGTTCATAGAAAGTCACATTTCAATTCCTTTGTCCTTGTGGTGCCTCCCTGGAAAGGCAGAGAGAATCTCACAAACAGGGAGACAGGGAAGGCAAAGACAGATGAGGGTAGGGAGCATGGGGATGGAGGACTGTGGGGGGCAAATAGGGCAGTGTGTTCAGTGAGCATCTCTTAGTGAGGCCCTGGGACAGTCAGCAGGGGTGCTCAGCTCTCCAGGTTTCCAGGCCTGGCTTTAGTCTGAAACACACTAGCCCTCTGTTTCGTGGACTGTGTAGCACCCTTGTGAAGAAGGAACCCTCAACCTAGAGGTTGACATTTTATTTATATCACTTCTCTTGTTGAATTCTTTCTGAAGAACCCGAGGTGGCCGTGGCATTCCTTCTCTTTATTCACTTGGTTACAGTTTAAAATTTGAATAGCTGTTTATGCTGGAAGGCTGAACACCCAATCAGCAGCCTTTGAATCGAAGCCGTATTGTTCACTCATGGAAATTCCTGTTTCATCTGTCAGCCTTCTTTTATAGTGAGCCTAATAATTTATGCTTGCTAAAGATGTTTTCTGACCTGTGATTCCATTGCTAGTGAGGAAAGGGCTTTGACAGTATTCACACTTCCTCTTGCAAGAGGGGCCACTAAGGTACCATTTAGTAAAATTACCGCTCCAGTGCATTAATGGTACCCAGACTCAGACTGGGGAGGGCACCAGGGTAGGGGTGACGGACCCCCATCCTTCAGACAGGGCTTCTAGATTCTAAAGAAAGAGTCCATGGGGAGGGGACTCATCAGCAAATGCCCCCTTCCCTATGTTTCTGTCTGACCCTGATGGTGTATTAATGGCCAAAAGAATTAATGCACCTAAGAAAATGCGTCCATACATAAAAAGGATTTTATATAGGTTCAGCCCAGGAAGGCCCCTCTTTTAAAAAGGTGCCCTCTAGCATGAATAAAAATGAATTGTTTTCATGGAGGAATTCTGTGTTTTCCATTCACACATCTCCTCTAGCCTGGTGATGTAATTTTATTATACAGGGTGGCCCATTTCAAAAACTCTCCATTTCTGCAAAAAACAAGAAGGACTTGGAGCACTTCATATGAAAGACACTTTAGATCTTGAAGATACATATTCTTATGGTTGAAGAAATTATATTTTGTGAAATGAGGCCTCTTTAAAGGAGTCATACTACAGCTACAATCCCGTATAAGTATTTAATTCACAAGTGCTCTGTTTGGTAGAAGCCTGAAGCAACCTTTCCTAATTAGGAGTAGGATTGCAGGTCTGTATCACCAGGCATCACTTTACATACCAGGGCAATAAATGACAAAGTCTGAGCTCAGACAGGAGATGGAATGTGGGCCCTGAAGATAGTTATTCCTCCTCTTACCCACTGTAGCCACCCTAATTTTAACCTAACCTAGCAAAATAAAGGGAAAATGTACTGGTTTGTGGGGTTTTGGTGGGGACAAGGGATGATTCTTTGTCCCCATTTTCTACTTCCACGAACTACCTAAATCATGACCTAAAAGAGTTCCCATCTATCTCTCCAAAGTTTTCATGCCTTCACTAGGAATTAGTTATTTCCTTAATGGAGCTAAAGATAGCATATTCTAGAGTCGACTGTAGTTTTTGTTTATTTAATAAATTTACTATTTATTTATAACATTCATTTTTTAAAATGGAGTTTTTATCTTTTAAGGGAAAGAGAACGTCCATAGAAATTTAAAAACAGATCTGTTTATTTTGATTGCTAACCCATTGCCAGAATTCAACCTTCATCTCATTAGTAAAGGTGAACAGAGAGTGAAGTGCTTCATAAAGAAGCTTTCTGAAGAATGAACAAGGAATTTAAAGTTATTGAGGAGTTGGCCGGGTGGCCTCAGAAACACTAAGGAAATGGATCTTCCAAAAGATATTTGCCCCGTTTGCATTTTTGCCTTCAATTGCTGGTTACAACAGATCCAGCAGGAAAAAAATGTCAATGTACTGCTGTAAAGATCAAACAATGATGGTCAGAGAAGAAAGTAGGTGGCCATGTATGGGGAGGGGAGGGAGGAAAAAACCCCACAACTTGCTTGTGTTTTTTACGATGGTTTTATTTATAAACAATAGGTAGAATTTATAGAGCTTCACTTTGGGAGTGTATGAGGGGACTAGGCCTTGGATCTAACCAACTTAAGGAGTTCCCAGTGAAGAACTGGGCCTAATAAAGATTTCCCTTTAAATAGTATCTAGAGAGCTCTGACTATAACCATGGAGAACTGAGTTCAAAGATGGCCATCGACACTGTGACCCTGGGCAAATCACTTAACTACCACTGATTGCCTCAGTTTCCTCATTCGTAAAGTTGGAATAATAATAGTACCTTCCTCCCAGGATTATTGTGAAAATCCAATGACATCATAGTTGTACTTAGCATGATGCCTAACACATAGTAGGTGCTTAATAAATGCTTATTTCCTTCTTTTCTCTCTCATCAGCTTAGAGTCTTAGTGAGTTATCTGGGGATACAGAGAAGTTAAGCAACTTTCCCAGAGTCACCCAGGAAGTACACAACAGGCTTTAAAGTAGGTTTTCCTGACTGCAAGGCCAGCTCTCTATTCTCCATGTCACTCTGCCTCTTACTTCTTGACAGCACATACTTATCTCTCTGGCTCTTTCTGTCTATAGAGACCTATCAAGGCAATGTGCTGCACCTGAAAGAATACTCGATTTTAATTCAAAGGAATTGGAATCAAATTGCAGGTCTCTTGCCATTCATTACCTGTAGGACTTTAGGCAATTCAAATAATCAAAGAAGCATTTATTAAACATCTACTACATGTCAAGCATGGGTTCAAATAGCAGTTCTCATTATCTGTGCGACTTTAGTGAAGTCAAACCAGTCAACAGGCTTTTAAGTTCCTACTTTGGGCCAAAACACCCTGTAAACATTGGGAATGCAAAGTAAATCAAAAGTAATTTCTGACCTCAGAGAGCTTACAGTTTCTAATGGTAAGTCCCTTAACTTCTCTGGGCCTCAGCATCTTTATCTATTAAATAAAGGGGTTAACTCAATGATCTATCAGGTAATTTCCAAATATAAATTCTACAATCCTGTGATTTACAAAAAGACATACCATAGGATCAGAATTTTAGAGCTGAGCGTGATTAGCTAGCCTAGCCTCTATCAATCTTATACATTTGCTTTTTTCTGAACGCACACTTTCACTCCCCTGTTTCAGACCCTCATCCCTCTCGCCCAGTGTATTGGTCTGCTTGGCTCGTCTCCTCTTGCTCCAGTTCACCCTTCATACAGACACCAAGGTGATTTTTTCTTAAGTAAAGGTTTGACTGAATCAATAAACTCCAGTGGTTCCCTATAACCTCTGGGATCAAATATAAACTCCTCATTTAGACTCTTCACAATCTGGTCTCTTCCTATCTGTGTAACCCTCTTACACATTCCTTCCCTCCAAGAACTCTATGGTCCAGCCATATGAGCCTACTAGTTCCTTATCCATGATTCTTGGATCTAGTCTCCAAGACTTTGTATTGGCTGTTCCCCATGCATAGTGTACTCTGCATCTTAAACTCCACCCCTTTGGGGTCCCCACTTTTCTTTAAGACTCAGCTCAAGGGCCAGCTTCTACTGGAGGCCTTGCCTAGTCCCCAGATCCTTCCCCTCTAAGGTTTACTTTGTACTGACTTTGTCAGTGTCGTAGATGACTTTTTATGAACAAGTCTACCTATTAGGATGAAGCTGCTTGAGTATAGAGACTGCTTCCATTTTGTTTTTGTATCCCTAATATTCACCACATAGTAGGCATTTAATAAGTATATTGATTCTTTTTCCTCTAATTTTTATTTATTTTTAATTTATGAAATAATATAATTTAAAAAGATGAAACATTTACATGCAACTGCTACTCTACTATGTATGTACAACTTTCTCTTCTTTTTCAATATGTAGCAGTTATCATGTAAATTTCTTTAGGGTCCTTTTTTTACTTCCCTCCTCTCACACTCCTTCCTGCTCCCCCTGGAGATGGCTACCCTCACACCCAAATAGGTATATCTATATGTAAAATCATTCTACATATACTTCTGTTTATCAGATTTTTTCCCCTCTGGATGCAGATAGTATCTTCCTTCATAGGTCCTTTGTAGTTAGTTTGGTTATTTATAAGAGTCAAAATTACTCATTTGCTCAAGGTTGTTCTTAAAACAATACTGTTATTATATACAGAGTTCTCTTGATTTGGTTTGCTCATCATTTCATGCAAGTCTATCCATATTTTTCTAAGATCATCAAGCTCATCATTTTTTAATATTCCATCACAATCACTCATACCACAACTTTTTGAGTCATTTCCCAATTTACAGGCATCCCTGCATTTTCCAGTTCTTTTCCACCACAAAGAGAGCGGCTATAAAGATTTAGAACATATAAGTTCTTTTCCTTTTCCCCTAATCATTTTTGATAATAGACCAGTGGTAGTATTGCTGGGTCAAAGGTTTAATAACTCTTTGGGCATAATTCCAAATTGCTCTCCAAAATGATTGAATCATACGGATGAAGAAATTTAGATCCAGATTGATGAAATGATTTGAGAGACATCCTGGTACAGTGGAAAGAACACTGACGTTGGATTAAGAGAATGTTAGTTCATATTCTGCCTTTTTCACCTATGTGATCTTGTCAGGAATGCAACTTAAAGTTCTCTTGACTGTTTCCTTATCTATAAAATGACCAGATGAGACCAGATGGCCTCTAGGATCCATTCCATTTCCAAAACTATGATCCTATGACACAGCTAACAAATTTAATTGATACCAGGACCAGAACTCAGATCTTCTGATTCTAATTCCAGTTATACACAGGTCACAATTCCAAAATTCACCTTTTTAACAAATGGAAAAGTTTATTCCTAATGGGTCAAAGCTACAGGAACTTCTTTGTCTGGTATTGTCAGTAAACATGTCATTACACTGTGTCCTTGATCTCCATGAGAAGAGTAAAAGTCACTTTATTCAGGCAGTTTCTATAACATCCCAGTAAATGGTACTAAAAATATTTTTTAATTCTCTTAAGCCCAGTTCAAACAAGGATCTGACTGAGTTTTTGCTTTTTTTTTTTTAATCAATAGAGTCAGAAAACACATTTCAATTTCCAGAGGCTGAAGAAACTCAGGAGAGACATGAGACTTGGAAAGTTTCATAGAACAAGTAAAATGACCAAAGAAATGGAGGGTCTTTCATTTGGGAGAGACTAAAAACAGAGGTGAGGGAGATGATCAAAGTTCATAAAATCATGGAGGTTATGAATAAGTTGAGCAGAGAATTGTTTAACAAATCTTAGAAGCACTAGATATGATGGGAGGGGGAGAACACCTTGAAGACTTGCAGTGTCTATCTTTGGTGGAACCCCAAGAAGAAACATGTTACATCATGAGCATTAAACAGGAAAAAAAATTTATTTTAGAAGTGGTAAAATATATCTATGAGTGGACTTCAGAAGAATTTAGATATATTTATGAATGGTAGAGCTATCACTGAATTTTAAGAGAATGAGGGGATATTGAAGGATATCTTTTGTGATACTATCATGGCTCACAGCCTTCCATGAAATGTCCTTTGATATTTCTTTACAAGAATAGACTGATTGGATCAATGTGAGTGCGACTTTCTATGGTTCTTAACTTTAATATGCCAATGGATCTGTGATAGAATCACTGTGAGTAAACCCTCTAGTGATGTAAATCATAACTTCTCTATAGCTGCCCAGACTATGTGACTTTGGAATCTTGACCTATATTACTTGTCAGATTTCTTCCTGGGTCACACAACTCATGAGTGTCTAAGGCAGGATTTGAACTCAGGTTTAGCATTCTAGCCATTGTACCAAAAGAACACTATCATTACCTCATATGGTAGGTGGTAATGGGAACAAAGGACTCTGTATGTCTTGTGATATACTGGATGAACTGATTTCTCATCTTGTACTTGGAAATGATTGGCTGATGCACTGATCCCTTCAAAAGGAATTCTATACAGTTTGTTGACTCAAGAAATGGGTCTCTAAGAGGAAACTACAGGCACCATCAGATTGCTTATTGTGAGAGTTGAACATCCTTGTTATTTATTCTTCATGTTCTCTTTTACTCCCCAATGCACACACACACACACACACACACACACACACACACGCATGCATATTTGTGTATGGACACACATGCTCACACTTTCTTAAAACTTTAGTGCCTACCAACATGCCCACATCTCTGTAGCCTCAGGCTGGAGTCAAAGCACCATTGGCATTAAAACTATTTGGCTTTCTGAAATGTATAAGGAACTCTACCAATTCTAAACTAGCAGAAATTTTCCTTGTTTTGCATAAATCCCTCCAGG
>CM053769.1:685888048-685908102 GCA_028658325.1 Potorous gilbertii
TATTTAAACCTCCCAGTTTGCTTGGCTCACCTAGGGTTGCAGTAAGACTCAAATGAAATAATTTATTGTTATATAGATGTTCTTGTCATCACTGTCATTTTTATATCCATGTAGTGCTAGGATTCATGAATACCTCTTTTCTAACCAGAAGAAAATGCTGTCAATAACATCCATAACCTTAAATACTGCCAATTTTAAAGCCTTATTCCTAGTAGCCAAAGACCTCTAGAATTATCCTTGTCAGATCTAGGAAAACAACCAACCTTCCCAGCAGTTTTCTTTTGTATCTCTGAACTTCTGCATCCTAGCATTTCCAGGGCTAGGAGAAATGGTGTGACAATTGCATAGTGTTCCCTCTTCCCACTCAGTTCTGTTTCAAAGGGTCAGGATGACCTACAGCGTAGCAAAATAAGCTCATGGTACAGTTCAGTCAGATGTCCTCTGAGAAGCTAAGAAAAGGAGTAAAGTTGTCACAGTGTTCATAAATGAGCCACCAAAATAAGCTATAAATGACAGCCACAGGAGAGACTTTTCCTGTTCAGTGGAAGACTACCTCTTCCTCCTGAAATCACCTTAGGACATATCTGAACCCATAAGTGTCTTGTTATGTGGGTCAAACATGTAAATGGCCAAAGGTCCTAAGGTCTGGAAATTAGGGTTCTTCTAAGAGAAGAATCTGAGTAAAAATGGAAAATATAATTCAGGAGCTCTGAACTGCACATTTTTATTTTATTTTATTTTATATGTGGAAAGATCCTGTTTTCTCAGGTCTGTCATTCCTATGGCATTTTGGGGCTTTGAAAATTCTAAGGAAGGGATTAGTTGATATTTTTACAGGTTGGCAGGTATATTTTAAAATGTGTCATAGGTACTCTTTACCCCATCATCTTTCACCAAACACTGTGAATACACCATTGATCTCAAGCCTACAAGTGGGAAAGCAAATCTGCCCTGCCAATGCAGTCTATTTAAACTAATTAATCTGATAAACTCTTCCAATAAAAAATCACCCTCAATGTCCTTGCCTCCTGTCCCTAATGTATTCTTACAGTCTATGCACAACCTCTTGCTTGGGTTTGAATTTTTCCTTGGATACTTAACTATTTGTGTGACCTTGGGCAAATCACTTGACTTCTCTAGTTGTCATCGTAAACATATATAAATGGGGAAAATAACACCTGTGGCTTCATAGGATAATATATGTAAAATATTTTGAAAATCTGAAAATGTAAGCTATAGTTTACTATTGCTACCAAAAATCCTACTCTGATACCTCATTGTGACTTGTAGGTAGCCCTCAATTATTTTTTTAATTTAATTTTATTTCTGTAAACAAAAATCTATTTCCTCCCCCACTGCAAGAAAGAGAAATAAAACCTTTGCAATAAATATGCATA
Source organism: Potorous gilbertii (assembly GCA_028658325.1). Lineage (NCBI taxonomy): Eukaryota > Metazoa > Chordata > Mammalia > Diprotodontia > Potoroidae > Potorous > Potorous gilbertii. Next base: position 685,889,446 of record CM053769.1, read on the forward strand.
TCCAAACAAAACAAATTCCCACATTGGCCATTTGCAAAAAATGTATCTCACTCTGCACTTGCTTTCATTACTGCATGCTCCGTATTGCTTTGATCAGCATTCTTAAGTTTTTCAAAGTTATATGTCTTTATAGCTTTGTTATATTAACAATAATAATAGTTAGCATTTTTATAGCACTTTATGGTTTGCAAAACAATATACATGTCTTCTCACTTGGTCTCCTAAGAAACTGTGAGGTAGATGTTATTGACATCCCACTTCACGGTTGTAGCAGCGGAGACTGGGAGAGCCTGACTGACTTGCCCAGTCACATACAAGTATCAAAATTGAAACTCAGGTCTTCTTGAGTTCTTTGAGTTCTTCTTACCCCTCTGTACCACCCAGCTGCCTTATAGAAATGGTTCTCTGGTTCTTCTCATTTCACTCTGCTTCAGTTAATATAAATCTTCCTAAGTTTCTCTGAAACAATCCTTTTTGTTATTTCTTATATCACAAGAGCTGTAACAACTAACCCATCTGTGCTTCCTCATGCTAATGTTATTTTTGTCTGTCAATTCAGTCAGTCAGAAAGCTTTTTATTAAACACCCAGTTGTTGACAAGTACAGCTGCCCCAAAGGGAAATTGGTTGCCTTGGGAGGCAGTAGATTCCTCTCACTGAAAGTCTTCAAGTAGAGACTGTGTCACCCCTTGATGGTGCTCTAGGGGAGATCACTGGTCAGGAATGTGTTGGAATAGAGGGTTGTAGTTTCTTCCAACTCTGAAATTCTGTGATCCTTAGAATCCCAAAGGAAGGGAATACCCCTCTCTTCAATCCCTGTAATGTCTCTTTTAATGTGAGCCGACTCCTCCAGATCATCTATCTCCAAGTACTCCTTCTACTTTGTTGACTTGGATTGCTGTATCTGGGAGGGATCTTAGAGACCATCTATTCCAAATTCCCTTAATGATAGCACTGTTGTAGGCATTAGTGGAGAGACAAAAATATTTGAGACATGTTCTTTGCTCTTGCAGAGTTACATTCTAGCAGTTAGGTGGCACAGTGAATGGAGCACCAAGTTGGAGTCAGGGAGACCTGAGTTCAAATTTGGCCTCCTGCACTTATTAGTTCTGTGATCCTGGGCAAGTTACTTCACCCTGTTTGCCTCAGCATCCTCCTTTGTAAAGTGAGCTAGAGAAAGAAATGACAAACCACTGCAGCATCTTTGCCAAGGAAACCCCGAGTAGGGACACGAAGAGTTGGACACAACTGAAATGACTGAACAACAACAGGAGATCATATGACACATTTATTTTTCATTCTGACCTATGATTTCATTGGTGTATTGAACTCTTGGTATACCAATTTCCTCTACTAATTTTAGCCAGCAACTCCTCTGTAGCTTATAATCTTAGAGAGTTACCTGGGGCACTTAATTGCCATGCTATCACAGGCAGGGGCAAGATAGGAAGCAGCTAGGAAATTACTGAGTGGGTGCCAGAGTATAAACCAGTGGGTTGGTTGTGTGCCCTGCTGGAGTGTAGGGGTTGGTATGTATGTATGTGAATGATGCCAAGTAAGAGAGTTAGACAGTGTTCTCTGCTATTAATTCAAAAGGGTATTATTTGGTGTATTGGCCTGTGGAGACAGTGTGTCATTTTTCATATTTTGGGAAGTTTTTGAGAGTTAGAGAGGACATCTTGTAGATTATGTGCTTCAGAACTCCCAAGGGCATGATAATAAGAAATCTTATGTCCTTTTCCTATGCTTTGATATTGGTATTTGATCACCTGTTGACCACTTTCTCCTTGACACTCTAATTTTGGAAAATGTAATACCCTGACTTTTCTTTCCAGCTTTTGGAACACTCCATTGTTTTTCCTTTGATAATTCATTCTTTGTCCTACTTCATTAATGTGAAATTTTTTCATTCCTTACCTTCTCTCTCACCCTCCCTTCCCCTTCCCCCCAATCCAATCAGTTGTCAAGTCCTGTGGTTTATACCTTCTTAATATCTCTTGCATATATTTTCTTTCCTCTGACATTTCACCACCTTGGTACAAGTTCCTCATCACCTCATACCTAGACTGCTGTAATAATCTGTTGGTTGGTTTCCCTGCCTCAAGTCTCTCCCTATTCTGTTTCATCCTCTGTTCAGCTATCATATTGATCTTCCCAAATTCAAATTTGACCACAACTCTTAAATGGATCCCTGTTTCCTCTAGGATCAAATGTATAATTCTCTATTTGACTTTTAAAGCCTTCCATAACCTAACTCCTTCTTATATTTCCAGTATTCTTATATTTTACTCTTCATCCTCTTCTCTCAGCCCCAATGTACTTTGAGATTCAGTAACACTGACCTCCTTGCTGTTCCTTGAAGAAGACACTCTATCTCCTAGCTGAACATTTCATTTGCTTCCCTCCTCCTGCTCCAATGCCTGGAACCCTCTTCTTCCTTATCTCTGCCTGTTAGTTTTTGACTTCTTTCAAATCTCAGGTAAAGTCCTTCTGCAAGAAGCCTTTTTTCATCCTCTTTGATGCTGGTGCCTTCTATCTATTGATTAGCTCAAATTCATCTTGTGTATATAACTTGCTCATCCATAGTTTTTTTTTTTTGCATTGTCTCCCCTATTACATTGTGAGCTCCTTGAGAAGCAAGGATTGCATTTTGCCTTTCATTTTATCACCAGCACTTAGCATAGTTCCTAGAAAACAGAAAGTCTTAGCTTGTTTTCTTTTTATTTTCCTACATTTCACCCTTTTTATGATCATGAACTTTCGTTATAACTTCTATGCATTTAACTCCCAAATGTCTCTAGCCTTTTACCTCTTACTTAACTTTTAACATCTTGCTGGGCACCTTTACTTAGATGAACTATGAGTATTTAAAACTCAATATACCCATAATTAAATTAATCATCTTTCCTCATAAACCAGCTCCTGTTATTGATTTCCATTTCTGTTAATTACAGATTCTCCAAATCACAAAATCTTGAAACTTCGTAGGTATTTTTGGTTCTTTTCCCTTTATGTCAAACCAGTCACCATGTCCTGGTGATTCTAATTCTTTATGTCTCTCAAACCTGTCACTTTTATTTTAGACACACTACCTTAGGTTAGGTTGTCATTTTCTCTGATCTAGATTATTGCAATGACCTCTCCCCCTCAACCTATTCTCACTTCTAGCCTTTTCCCATCTTTTCATCATACCAGATAAATCCTCTCCAAACAAGTTCTGATCATGTTACACCTCCTTGCTCCCCCTCTCCCAGCTAAAAAAACCTTCATGGACTCCTTAATCTCTTCCAAATGATGTCTGAAATCCTAAGTCTAGAATTTAAGTACTTCTGGAATTTAGCTCCCACTCGCCTTTCTAGATTGGCTTTTCCATTGCCCAGAATGACCAAGTACTTCTAAGTGCTTATTACATGTAAACTGTTTTTGAGATGCTGTAAATACAAGGATGAAAAATGATAGTTTCTGCCATTTCTTATTTATTGACTAAACTGAAGTTTTCTTCCCCAGAACATCCTCTTCACTTTCCCACCTCCACAATTTTATTAATGCTGTTCCTGTTAGTTGTATTGGAAGGAAGTCTGATTCTCCCCATCAAAATTCATTCCATAGTGCAGGGTCTACTGAATTCCATATCCCTAAAAATTATTGATTTTATTTTTGTTGTTGTTGTTGTTTTCAGTGGTGTTTGACTCTTCATGACCCCATTTGGGATTTTCTTGGCAAAGATACTGGAGAAGTTTACCATTTGCTTTTCTGTCTCATTTTACAGATGAAGAAACTGAGGCAAAAAGGTTAAGTGACTTCCCCAAGGTCACACCGCTAGTCTGAGGCCAATTTGAAATAAGGGAGATGAGTCTTCCCAGTCCCAAGGCCAGTTTCTATCCATTGTACCATCTAGTTGACCATCTTTTGTTTTGTATAACCTTAATTGCCAAATATATACTTGCTTCTTCCTTGGTTAGAGAGACATCTCTTATAAGAAAGAATTTTTAAAAAGAAAGAGAAGAAAAACAAAATCACTGCACGTTAACTCAGCCTGCAAGTAGATGCAATATTTTGCACCTAGAGTCCCCCACCTATGCAAAGAAGAAAGTAAGGTACATTTCCCCACCTCTTTCATGATGCTAAAGGTTCAGTTTCATTTTATTGCTCTTTCTCTTTACATTTTTGTAATGATTGTGCATATTGTTTTCTTTCTTCTGCATATTTCATTCTGTATCAGTTCATATAAATGTTTGCATTTAAAAAATATTATTTATGTTTATGGTTCCTACAGCACAGTGACATTCTATCACAGTTTTAACTATGTCCCAACTGATGAAAATCTATCTTGTTTCCTGCTCTTAGCACCCTTAAAACATGCTGCTATGAATATTTTGTATATATGTTACCTTATTTTCTACCTTTGACCTTTGTGGTATATGCTAGTAGTAGTATTTTTTGACTTTCTGGGTCGAAAGATATGTACATTTTAGTCAATTTTTTTTAGCATAAAGCCAAATTGCTTTCCTGAATGTTTTGACTAGTTCATGGTGATTCCAACAGTGAATTATTATGCCTGTCTTTCATAGTTCCCCCAATATCTACTATTTCCATCTTTTGTCATCTTTGCACATTTTCTGTGTGTGTGAAGCGAAACTTAGAGTTCTTTTGGTTTGCATTTCTCTTATTTCTCATGATTTAGTGCAATCTTTTATATGTTAGTACTTTGCAACTCTTTTGAGAAATATTTGTTTATATCCTTTGCTTCCTTATTTATCAGAGAATGACAATTTGCCTAAAAATATAAAATAGCATTTGATCCATGAAACCTACCTAAGACATTACCTCCTGTTAGAAATGACATTGATTCTCTGAACTAACAACACTATTTACCTAATTATCTTCACATTTTATCTTATAGTTATTTATGTGCATCATTTCCCTTATTAGTTTTTAAGCTCCTTGAGGTAAAGGCTGGACCTTACTCATATTCATTATCTCATAAAGCGCCTAACATAGTGTCTTCCACCTAACAACTGCACACTAAATATTTGTTTTATGAAGAACGTAATGAAATAAACCTTTTGACCAATCACAGTGTTTCCCAGAAAAGGATAATATGAAATTTAAGGGGTGATTATCTTTTTAAATGCATTAGATTATTTACGTTTCTTTTGTTAGATTTATATTTTGAAAACGGTTCTATTTAAAGTCCTTGAAAATTAGACAAGGCATCCCCATATATATCATAGTATATTCCATGACTAATGCTACTCTGAGATAATTTTGTACATTACTGAATATTGACATGAGACAAGGTGATCGATAGGAAAATATATGTTCACATCAAGTGTTCACCAGTGTTAGATGATATCTTGCATAAATATGAAGAAAAGCAGAATTTTCTACTGATACCATTATTCTTCAAAGGTTGTTGTCTTTCCCTCTTGTTTGCTGAACTCAAACCTTGGTCAAATCATTTCCCTGGTCTAGGTTTTGTTTCTTTATCCAGAAAATAAAGAGTGTGCATGGATAATGAATGGGCAAGCTACAACATCAGGGCTAGTTCTGAACCTTCCTGATATATTTTAGTGGAAGACATATTAATGCAAAAAGTGACTGGCTAATCCATACTAACAGGAAAAACAAAATGGATGAAAAATGCATGTTGTTCAGACAATGGCAGACATCTCTTTTCTTCTTATAACCAATTTTTTTTTTGTGAATTCAAAAAAGGTTTTATCTTATAATTATTCTTTACATGAACATATTCATGCTCTTATTCTTTTTAAAAAATATTTGCTTTATCCTTTGAAAGGTTTCTAGAGCCACCACTTCCTCTTTGAATTTCAATTAGTTTTCTCAGTTCAAATTTGATTGAGTTTTCAAACAAATATACCATGGAAAGGCTAAGTAGGACGGCAAGTCTTTCATATATCTTCTTCAGTCCTTCCTGAGATAAACTTATTGATGATTTTATCATCGTTATATTACAAATAAGCCAAAAACAATGGAAAAATCCATGGTTGGCATAAATAGCCTTAAGGAATGTTGCCAAACTTGATCTTCATAGGGAAAATGAACTAAGATGTGTTTATGAAAATAGGACATATTTGACCAGAGATGGAATTAGGTCACGAAACTAGAAGTAGCAAGAATAAGAAAACAGACATACAGTCCGAGTGGTACTATAAAAGCAAGCACCCTGACATACACAGGAGGGCCTGCTGTACAGGTTCTTAAATCTGCTTTTCTAAAAGGAAAGCAACTTTTGAGGGATCAATAATCACTTTAATCAAGCATATATATCATTCACTTAGGGAATTCAGGGGAATTCATTCAGGGGAAAAAGTCAGCACCCAGAACTTCAGAGAAAATACAGAGAAATAATAAGCAACAGACAGGGCTTCAGATCCAACTGTCTGACCGTTAAATACACATAGAGTTACCAGAGAGAGAAGTACCAACATCTGAGTTTTCAAAGGTGGGAGGCTCCTTAGTGGCTGCCCAGAGTATTGTCTGGTCAAACAAACACTTTCAATAAGTAATCCCCAAAGTAATACCTTACCTCAGAATATTTATACATTTTTCAGAGCCAGAGGGCATCATAACCCTTGGAAACCAGTGCATTAGAAATTAACAAAAGGTGTTAATTTCCCCAATCAAGCTTGCCATCATGGGCAGGCCCGTTAATAGGTGGAGAAGTTCTTTAACTCTCTGATTAGCATTACAGGTACCCAAGTACCTTGACTAGACTTAAAAGGAAGACCTTTAACTTGCTGGGTAATATGATTTCATAGAGAGGAAAATATGGGCAAAATTGCACAAGATGAAAAGGCATGGATGTATTATATAGGTTGCCTCTTGTTTTCATGACTTTTTATTCTTCAGTTTCTCTCATTAAACAGACAAATGCATTGTGCATTCTCAAAAAAAATTTCATGTTGTACTGGTATGTCTCCTGGAATACATATTCAAAAGCAGAACTTTATATGTGACTGTATGATGAATTCATATCTATAATGCCAGATGTCCATCAATGTTTAGAAAATTAGGAGAGCTGACATGTCTTCTGAATCTCATTGCTTTTTGAATTAACTTTCCTCTAGAGGAGATCTTTGTACATCAAAAAATTGTTTGAAACAATTAGTTTTGGAGACAGTAGAGTAAAAAGAATGGCAAGTAAGCTCTTTGTCAATCTCAATAATAACAACAACAAAACCAGATAGGTGTGCTAACATTCCCTAATCAAAACAGTCCATCAGTTAAACAATTGGATTGAGCAAAAGAATAGTCAATAGAGGTACAACTAATTTAGTAACTGATACATATTTTCTAGGACATAGATACAGGCATGGGGCAGGTAGGTGTCACAGTGGATAGAATGCTAAGACTTGGAGTTAGGAAGACTCATCTTCCTGAGTTCAAATTTGGCCTCATATACTCATGACCCTGGGCAAATCACTTAACCCTGTTTTCCTCAGTTTCATCACCTGTAAAATGAGCTAGAGAAAGAAATGTCAAACCACTTCAGTATCTTTGCCAAGAAAACCCCAAATGGGGTCGCATTACTGAAAAACAAGTGAACCACCACAAAAGATACATGCATATTAGGCTCCATACTCAGAGGCTTATATAATTATGCAGACCTCTCAGAAAGCCCCTATCATCTACTGTTTGTACTGGGTGTTTGCACGTCTACCTGGAGAGACCACTTTGATAATATTAATGATCAGTTTAGAAACAACCAATAATTTTAGGGAGAAAAATATTGGTTTATATAATTTTGTTTCATTTAATCAATAGATTGCTTCTCTAACCCAAAGTAGCCTATAATTTTGGTATTATGTAGACACTTTTTGAGTGTATAGATAGGGCTTAACACAAAGAGATGCATTTAGGAATTGTGCATTTCTAAAAATTCCTAGCTTTGTTATTCTGTAGCAAAAAAAAAAAGGCCCAGGATTGCCTATCAAAAGTCCCCTTTTCTTTATGTTGAAACACTAGATAATATTACCATCCATATCCTATCCACCAAAAGACAGGTTCCTGGGAATTTCTCGGCTAACCCTAACTTACTCTCTCTGTTCTAGAGGTAGTATTGGGGAAATACAAAGCCCTCTGTGATTCCCAGGGAATGCCAGAGGGGTCTGTGACTCAAAAAAATATTAAGAACTTTTGTCTTAGACCCATACTTCCCCAATGAAGGCAAGCTTCAAACCTAGGAATTTTAGAAAAGACACAATTTTAGTTCCATTGTGATTGATCTAGGAGTAAAAAGTTCTAACCCTGGTCCCAAAGCCCATTGGTATGGGTCTCTCTCCTCGTTGGTATTGATCACTGCCCCACATCTGTTGAGTTACTTTGCTTCCAATGGGAGAATTCTTTCACTCTGTATTGTATAGTATGCATTCTCCTATGTATTCTTTCTTTGATTTCTGTTTTGCTGTGGTTTAGATAAATGCATTTTTTTGCTATTTGCTGTCTGTGTTCATTCTGAATTGGTATTGGAAGGGAAAGGAATATCTAACTCTTTGAATATAAAGCTTGGGGCACTCCTTTTCCCTAGACTGATAATATTTAAGGTAGCAGATAGATATAATTCCAGCCTAGTGATCCCTCTCTCTGAAGAGGGTAGAATGCCACCTTCTGACCTCAACATCCTCCTTCCTTTCTTGGAAGGAAACAGTCTCTCTTGGCAAAGGGTGAGGAGAGAAAAGGCTAGAGTTATCTATTATGTCTCCTGTCAAGCCATACATGTTACATGTGGGTGGAGTGGTCAACCTTGGTTCACATGAGTGAAGTGATTTGCCCAAGGTTACACAGCTAGGAAGTGTCTGAAGTCAGATTTGAACTCAGGAAGATGAGTCTTCCTGACTCCCGTTATGTGCTCTATCTATTTAACCACTTAGGGGCCATTTTGGTAACATATTGTTTTCCACAAACAGCCTAGCTAAAATCAGACAATTTAATTACCAGAAATCTGACGTTCATGTAATGACTATTTCTCATCACAGCAATCCATGAATATATCTGCTAATTTGCAGAGGAAGTATCTGCCCTAGGGAAACCAAGATCTTTTAAAATAGGGAAATAAGGATACACACACACACACACACACACACACACACACACACACACACCCCTACACATACATATATAAGCATATGTACATATATATAATATTACAAACCTATCTCCATGTATACATTATATCTATTCATATGTCTAAACAGGAGTTCATTTATCACATAGTAACCTAACATATATAGGACATTGTTTCCATATTTATTTTTTCAATTAATAAAGTTGCACTCTTTGTAGTTATAACTCCATGGGGTGTAACTGCAAAATTGAAAACATTCTATTAAAATACACAAAGCAAAACTGCAGCAATTAAAATATCATATATGAAAAATATTAGCTTTAAAATGCTGCCTTATTGGGGAGGGGTAATTTACACACACACACATGCATATGTGTACATATGTTTGTATATGAGTAGAGAAAATCCTTAGAAACTTTTAATGATATTAAAAAATCATTGTTTATGTCATGGATACAAGATATAGATTTGTACCTCCTCCATCTTAACCTTCATCTTTTAACTGATCATGTAATCTCCCATTATTAAGCGTTTAAACATCCTTTCATTTTACCATCATTAATTAGATAATTCTCAAAGTATCCCTGAGAGATGGGTCAATATTATCTACTAATTAAGTATTCTTTTTAACCACTTGAACATAGTAACTGTACCAGGAGTATAGTAATATAAACCTAACAGACACAGTCTTTCCTGAGGAAAGAAATATATTCCTTATGTGTTACTGTATCATCCTGGATTTCTTGTCTGTATAGTCAGGGCTCCAGTGTTCTGAAGTCAGAGAGGTTTGTATGTGTCTTTCCTGTTTGTGGAAAGTGTTTTAGGTTCTGACATGAGTTTAGTCAGTGGAAGAAGAATAGGAAGTGTACCTGTGACTTCACTGGAATAGGTAACTCCATAAATGAGGAAATCCTCTCTGCTAATGAAGAGAGGCACCTTCTCCACAACCTGCTTGGCTGAGTGGCTTACAACAGCAGAGACAAACTTGGGGACTGGCTGACCAGTAGGTGGAAAACGTCCTGACAGTGGCCTGAGCTAGATTAAAATGTAATATGGAAATGTTTAATAAAATCAATAAAAATATAATGTAGATAATGCTAATTTATGGTTTTCTGAATCAACATTTGACCTGAAGAGATCAGTTTCTATTTGAGTTTGACCCCACTGCCTAGAGTACTCACAGGTTGAGTGGAAATAGCAAATGTCAGATGAAGTCTTAGAACCTGGGTCTTCCTGGTTTCAAGGGTGGCTCTCTGGCTACTATGCATTCCATGAAACCTATCAATTGAAGAAAAGTAGGTAAAATAACAAAGAGAAAGAGAAGCTATTTCTATTTCCTCTCAGTGAAATGGACAGTAACCTGCCTCTTCAGGGGCATGCTGGAATCATCTCCTATTGCCTTGAGAGTGCTGTTTGTTAAATTTTCAGTTTGAACATTTCCACCTTAGAAATCAGCAAACTCTACAAATCTAGGTTTCAATTCTTGTTTTGTTTATTGTTTAGACTTAAGAAAGTCATGGAGAAAATTTTAATAATGGAAATTGAATTTAAGGGTATTATATGTGTTTTTCCCCTTGAAAAGCCAGTTATTAAACATTTCCTAGCATATCCACTTATCTTAGACAATTTTAAGAGCATATAGTGTTGAGGAGTGTATACTGTAAGAAATCTAAGGGAAAGGAGATTTTGCTTGACCATCATACCCTAAATTGGGATAACTGTTTAACTCTACTTTGTCTGAGAAGATAAGAGGAAGATAGTATTAGAAGCTAGTAGTAGAAAGGAGAAGAGAGTATTGTCACTCTCTGTTAAAAGCGGTTCCAGTTTTTTCTTAGTCTTAGCTTTGTAAAATTTGTGCAAAACTTTTTAATTGTTTGTAATTGAAGCTATCCATTGTAATTTTTTTGTGGTGATCCTCTCTATTCCTTGTCTGGTCATGAAACGTTTTTGCATTCATAGATGCCTGCAGGTAAGAGTATGATATCCTATGTAGATAGAGTGAAGGGAGGGAGGGAGGGGGGAGAGAGAGAAGGAGAGAGAGAGAGAGAGAGAGAGAGAGAGAGAGAGAGAGAGAGAGAGAGAGAGAGAGAGAGAGAAGGAAAAAAGGAAGGAAGAAAAGAAAGTTGTGTTGCCCAACTGGCCAGTTCCAGTTTGTTTCCTAGTGGTCAGCTTCTTTCTACTCACCGACGCTGTTATTTGTCCTTTGTTCTCTAAGAAGACCATGGCATCAGGAAGGTGATGTCATGACATGCAAGTGAATTGGATTGAAGTGAGGGTGGGCTGTGCAAAGTCACCAGCCTCACTTTCTCTTGACTCTGCAGATTTCTTTTAAGGAATTTTGTTTTTCTTTCCTTTTTTCTCAATAGGGTGGGAAGAGGGAGGGAGAGAAAATTGATTTCTTATACCATATTATTATTATTTTAAATAGAGACATGGGGAGTATGTGCTACAGATATTTAAAATACGCACTTTTAGATGAAGTCACTCTAAGTCTTATTCAGTTGTTTTACTTTGTTACAAGAGCTTTCTCTTGAAGTAGAAATAGTCTATAAATGTTTGTAATGTAAAAAAAACCCCATGCATGTCAATAAAATAATTTTAAAAAACCAAACAGATTAAGGGGTCTGAATTCCTGGATTCTATTTATAGCTCCATGCTTGCTGTGTTGCATTATGTGGGGCAAGTCACTGACTTTTTGCTCTATACATTTCTCAAGAATAATTGTTGCCCGCAGATAATGTTGGTAAAGTCCATGGATAGAAAATGTTCTGTGTGGACGAGAGGATGTATTATCATGTCAGTAAAATGGGAATAATAGCCCCACTTTGTAAAGTGCTTTGGGGCCCTTGGAGGAAAGATATTACTGAGTGTAAGTATAAAGTTACAAAGAAAACTCAAAATGAAGGATGCTTCGGTGGCAACTGTTTTAATAACATGTTTCGTGCGGACAGGTGAACTTGCAGTATTTCAGAAAAATGAATGTTGCTACTTAATGGCAAAAGCTGTCCAAGGGTGATCATTTCAGAGAGTAGTTTTCTTCCTGGCCCGAGCTGGGCTGGACAAAAGGGTCTGGTGATTCTCCAAACAGGTGGGCACTCTGCATGATGGGAATCATGATCTATGTCTGTCAATTCAGTTCAACAATTCCACAAACACGTTAGGTGTTTGCTACACCAAAATCATATCCACCCTTCATGGTCCAGCTCAGGTGTCATGTCTTCCATTGAACCTTTCCTGATTACCTCCAGCAAGAAGCAATTTCTTCTACTATTGAGATTGTGTAGCAATTCGTTCTGGGAACTTATAGGACAAAACAGACTATTTTTTTATTTGAGTGTCTGTCTGTAGAGGCATCTTGTCTCCTATTCTAGATCATTAGCTGCTTTTTAGAACAGCAGCCACCATTTTTATAGTTCTTTATAGTTTACAAAGCACTTTCCTTACCATGACCCTGTAAGATGGGGTAGTGCATGTTTATTCTCTCCCCCTTTTTTCCAGACTCAGGAAGACAAAATGACTTGCTATGTCCACATAGCTTCTGAGTATCTGTGTCAGGATTTAAACCTAATCTTCTGGATTCTTAGTCCCATACTACCACCATTTGGACTTGTATTCCCAAGTCTAAGTATTGTGCTTTGCACAGACTAGATGATTAGTAACAGATGAGTGGCAACATCTTCTATAGGAAGTCATAGTTTGTTATGACTCATGGATATCTGACAGATCTGTAGTTGCCCTTATACCGGGTGTACTCACATCAAAGGTAACAGCTTCAATGTGGGCACATGCTTTTATTGGAATTTCCACGATAATACCAATTTGTGATTAAGAAAGTGAAAAGCAAAAAGTGAATACTTTCTGGAAAGAAGAGAACAGAAAGTAGTGTTTGGGCCCACCCAGGTCCTTAGTTTGTACCAGTACTTAGGGGATGCTTTAGTTTTAGGAAGTGGAGTGATGGAGTGTTGATTTCTAGAATCCCACCTTCCTGTGTCAAGCACAATATCAAAGGGAAGGAGGCCTTCCTGAGTGAGCTTCCTCCCATGCTGTGACTCACTGAAGGTCCATTATTAACCCCACCAATTCATGTCCAAGTGACATCAATCACTTGGGTCACACAATGCCTGACTGTAAATTATGACATTATCTCTGAGTGGGAAGGCAATAATAGTAATCATACAGAAAAAAGAAAGAAAGAAAGAAAAAGCTCCCAGCCTGGCCCCAGCAGGGTGAGGTCCTTCGCAAGACCTGTCATATTTGTTTTTAACATGAAAGACTTGGTTGTTCCCTTGCAGATCCATACATCACTGGACCTGTCATGGGTTTCTGTAGGACCAGTTGACAGAGCTCAGAATGGCAGCTGCTGGATGGCTTTGGGGAGCCTGACTCAAGGAACAGTTGCTGGGGTACAGGGACTGCAAGTATTCTGCTAGAGACTGACATCCTGTTGTGCTGTCCCGCCACTGCTCTCGCTAAGTCACAACGAGAAGTAAACTGCTGTCACGGAGATGAAAGGCCCCCTTCCTCTGATCTCTCCACTACAAAATTACTTCAGTGCCACACTGTATTTTATGTCAATACCTATTTTATTTTTCAAAATTGAAAAAGATATAAGTACATTGTTCCCTGAATTCCTGATGCTCTGGGTAACCTAGCAACTCAGTACACCACATAGCACACAACACAATGTCATCATGCAATACATTCAACTAACAAGCCAGCAACACAGATTTCCCTTGCAGATGATTTAGATTAAATTGCCAGTTAATCATTGCTATTAATTTTTAAAAAATAATGACCCTTCCTTTTCATTTCTTAACTCAAGAATTGTAGGGACTATTGCTTAGTTTTAATTGTGCAAGGGGGAGAGGGAGAGAGAGAGAGGCTTTCAGACTCTACATTCTCCAAGTTATTTGCATGGGATTTGGGTAGCAAGCCGCAGGCTGGAGATCGATAATGACATGCAATAGGAGAATACATTCAGGCCATTTGGAAACCCTGCAAAATTTTCAAGTTTCAAATTGGCTCACGGATACCACCTCTGGGAAGTCCCTGGAAATAGGGGCTTATCTACTGTGGTCAGGCTGCTTAGCTATGCGGACACTGCCCCCAAATCTTCACAGAGGTCTGCCAGGGAGCCCTCTGGCAAAGCTTCGATGAGTGTAAGGGTCAGGAATAAGTTCAAGGAGCTTTGGTCTGAAAGGAGGGAGGGGAGCAAGGTCACGACGGAGAGCAAGGGACTTAGCAGAAAAATAGAAGAGGTTTGGAGGAAAGGGATGGACAAGTGATCAAGACAGTGAAACAGAGACAAGGACAGAACAAAGGGGACAAGGGGAAATCACTGGAAGGAAGGGGGAGAGCACCAAATACAAATAGGATGACAAAATGGTGGCAGGGTGGGGGGTGGGGATGGAGTGAGGAGGGAGGCTCCAGGATTTTTTTTTGGTTGCTTTTGGTAATGGAGAGGAATTTCTAAAGTCAGTGCCCTAAAGAGCCATGTCCCTGAGCTGAGATGGAGAATTCTGTCCAGCTGTTGCATTGTCATTGTGACTTGTCCACTTGCTTACTCACCTCTTTGTATTTCCTAAGAAATTACCCATTTTGTTAAGAAAACACATTTTTCAAGATTGTTCCTTGTGAATAATTCACTGCTCCCTTTTTCTTCTCCCCCTCCCTCCAAAAGCAATCATTTTAATTTGGTGCCTTCTTTTCTGAGCCATTGGAACTTTAAGAAGCTTTCTCAACTGTCTTAGAACTCAGACCTCAAAAGGAGTCCTTAAATGCCATGCTGTTTCTCTCCTTAGCAAGTCACCTCAGTCTGAAGAACTAAGGGTCTTTCATTTTGAGTACATCCTGCTGCTTTTTAATAATCTGCAAGTGAATTAGGCATTTTAGCCTCTAGGTTACAGCTGTTGCAAATAATGTTTTCTCCCAATCATGAAGAAAATATCTTAATACTTTTGGAGAAGCTAAGCAATCTGTTATGTGAAAATGTGTCTGGTGTCCATCTAAATTGAATTAACCTAATTTGCTGTTATCAGTGGGAAGGCACTTCTGGAAATATTACTTTTTAGAGAGCACCTTTCACTTGTCCAACTGGCTAGCCTAGTTTTGTGAGCACTTTGGCATTTTGAAAGAGAAAGGACCTTGTTCCTCTGTCCTTGCATATGGTGCTGATAAAGAGGCAGATCATGAGGTTGAACAATAGTGCCACTGAGGGCTCGACGAACTGAACTCTAAAGTATCATTGCAGTACAGCTACATGTACTGATGGACAGCCAGGTGGTACAGTGGATAGTTCTTGGGCCTGGAATGAACATTCATCTTCATGAGTTCAGATCTGGCCTCAGATACTTACTAGTTGTGTGATCCTGGGCAAGTCACTTTACTCTATTTGCCTTGGTTTTCTCATCCATAAAATGAGCTGGGGAAGAAAATGGCAAATCACCCCAAAGTCTTCACTAAGAAAACTCCTCCAAAATAGGGTTACAAAGAGTCAGACATGACTGAAACAACTCAGTAACAAATACATAGTGGAGGGATAATGGAGTTGAAAAAAATATGAGTATGATGTTCATGTTCTGGGCTAGACAGTCAAAGAGTAATCTGAACTCTTTAATCAGCGCCACCTTGAATGCTGCATTTGGATTCACAAGATCAGAAGTGTGCTACTGCACAGAGGGGCTATCTTCTCAGTCGATTCTTCCTCTACTGCTCCATCCCTTCTTGAAAGGATGGAAGGATGAATTTAAACAAAAAACCAAAAAGAAACAAATGAGCATTTTTGTCCCCAAATGCATGTAAAAGCCAGACCACCCATGGGGACTGTGTTCTTGTCCAAGCTGCAGTGGAATGACCTGTGCACAGGGCGGGAGGAGGGGGGAGGAGGGGGAAAGGGGTGTTTCTGTTGCTGAGGTAATGGGGTGTGAGGCTGGGCCAGACAACTACATTCTCAGTGTTCAAGGTTCTTGGCAGGAGGGGAGGTTTCAGGAAGGGCAGAGTGATTGGGGAATATGTACTACCCAGCGACTCAGAATAGTTCGGTTTAATTCTTCAAAGTATTTGATTTCAGACAAAGTGTTTCTTTCAGGTTGCAAGAAGAGGAGACTAACAGGATACTTAATTTAAAGATGCTAACATGCCCAAGGATGTTACAATTATGTCTATGTTGTGCTCAAATATAATAATAAAAGGGGAGTTGAGTCAATCATAACATGGCCTCTGAATGTTTAAGCAGCTGACAGCCTCGATGGTAGCATGGTGTGGTGGAATTGGCATTAGAAGTCCAATTTAAAATGTGGATAGTAATGTTTGAAATGGTGGGTTGTAGGGATTGTACAGGTGAGAAAACTGAAGTCCAGAGAGGTTACCTGACTTTCAAGGACAGGACCCTATGTCTACATACAGGCTGTTTGGCCTGGATGTATAGATCTAGCCAAAGAAATTTCATTCATTACAGTCTCCATTTGATGAAAAGCTAACTTTGGGTTTGCCTTTGAAATGAAGAGATCATGATAAGCAATGGACACTGTATATTCATTACATTGAATCCCACCCCACAAAACTTGGCTTAAAAAAAAAAAGCAGTATTCTTACTGTCTCCAAAGCATCATAGAGCTGGAAAGGGCCCTCAGAGGTCATGAAACTGTAGGATCATAGATTTAGAGCCAGAGGTGACCTTAGAGCCATCCAATCCCATCCTCTCATTTTGCAGATGAGGAAACTGAGACCTCAAAGTAAACGGATTGCTCAAAGTAGTCACTGGTTCTGTCACTTATTGGCATCATAGTACAATTTGGAATATTAAAACTGGATATTTATCAGATAGTATTGTAAAACATGCTTTAAAAAAAGAACCCCCCAAACCAGGGAATCATTTTCTGCTACTCCTGCTTTCTCAGTGAAATTGGTTTAAACCCACACTGGCACCATGTCTCTGTGGTCTCCCTTTTCCCCCCATAGGTCAATCATGTCTCTGTGGAGAACTCTCAACTCAACTCACTTGCTTTGTTGTGAAGACCCCAAAGGGATGTGGGATGAGAATGTTGGGGGAATGAGACAGCAGCCCTGAAAAACAGACACTTCTATTTTATATGTGGGGGTCATGCAGCTGCGAAGGAAGCATCCCAAAATCTAGGGTGACGTTTATCTGAATCACTGTGGTTTGTGTGAAGATGACTGACTGATGAAGAATGAAAGGACCGGAGACAAGATGTGAGATGTCCAGATTTATAAGATCAAGTAAGCAAGATGGCTAAGAAGATGGCCGATTCAGGCAAAACCATCGTGTTATTTCTTCAGTGATCTAGCACTTCAGACACAGAAATATTGAGGGTTTTTTCCCCTGAATTATCCAGGAAACTTTGCATAGGCCTTTTATTTCCTTTCAAGCGAGCAACAGGCATCAAGGTGACCTTGCCTGGGGAAGAAATTGATTTTTTTTTCTTTAAAAAGGAAACTATAAGGTAATGATATTCATTTCAAATCAAAACAATAAAAATCGCAGAAAATTAGGACTTTAGAAATGGGGAAATATATATATACACACACACACATACATATACATATATATGCATGTATACACACAAATATATATAACCCTGGTATTTGGAAAATTATTATATATGTTATGTAATTATGGTATATGGAATGTGAAACATTCAGGGCACTGTTAAAGAGACACTTTTTTCCCCTCATTTAAGGATTTTATTTTGTCCTGAAAAAGAAGCTATGTCCATAACTGAACTGTATGGAAGTTTTCATCATTTTTTTATGTGCATCTGAATCATGTCATTAAAAAGACCACCTCTTTGGTGTGTATATAGATAATGGAGATCATTAATTCATATTGTTTTAAAATTTTTATTTAGGGTATTTCATTTCTACATCACAAAGTAATCCACTCTGCTGGCCAAGGCAAAAAAAGAATCCTGACTTCCAAATTCAAGCCTAATTTAGGACCATACTGTTATGAAAATGTGTTACCTTCCTGGTCTTTTCTTTATATATATATATACCATATAATTTTCCAGGGACTGATTGGTTAATAGATGAATGTTTGTATAGGCTCTTTTGATAATTCATAATGCAGTCATTTGGAGTTGTCTAATTTATAACCATCTGAGATATCCCTCTGTATGTTTTCTTGAAACACTAAAGATAGAAGCTTAGCTCTGTTTTAAGGTAGATTTAGCTGTTTTGTGAGACTTTAACCTTTATTTGCCAGTGTAAGGTAATTAGTGCTCCTTTCAGCCAAATTGGATATAGCACACTGTTCGATCTTTAGACAAAGTGTGCTTAAGAGTGAGATCCATAGCTATGTTTAAAAATTTTTTTTTGATAATTGTGTTTCAATCTAACTTATTTCTCTCATAATTTCATGTATTTTATTTTATGCATTTAAAAGCATAAAATGGAAAAAAGTACCCAGATTTCACTGTGAAAAATTTCCGACGGCACACGCACAAAAGTTTAAGAACCTCTAATTTAATGAATGCAGAAACATTCTGCCCTGTACTTCCTTACTCAGGTTCACTAGTTGGTCACTCCAAACAATGTTAGACACAGGCTAAA
>CM053769.1:685908602-685942258 GCA_028658325.1 Potorous gilbertii
CTTAATAAATACTTCATTTGTTCACTCATTAAAAAAAGAGTGATGGTGATGAGAATTGTCATTTTGGATTTGTAGTTCAGAGTGAAGAGCGTTCCTCTCTCAGCCTTGAGAATGATTTGCTGATGTCCCCTGATCTCTCCTCTCCTTTCCTGCCTCCTTTTATGTGTTGCCTCTTCCCCCTACTCCCTGTCCCCCCAACTCCTATTAGATTATAAAATCCTTGAGGGAAGGGACTGTCTTTTTCTTAATTATATCTCCAGAGTTTAGCGCAGTGTCTAGCAAACAGTAGGTGCTTAATAAGTGTTGATTGGATTGGATTGAAAGCTTACTAAGAGAATGAAGAGGAACTTCAAGAGTGAGCCTGAAAAGAATTAGTGGCACAGGGGCTACAGGAGAAAGAAGAAAGAAAAAAGGACTCAGATTTGGCAAAGAAGGGAGAGATGGAAAAGGGCTACTAACCCCTATAGGCTATATTAGAACAAAAGGCTCACTATGAAGTTTCTAGTTGTGCCCATCTCTTCAAGGGCTAAGAGAACTGCTAAGCAAAGGTTAGTTCAATGCAAACATAAATTTAAATTAGGGCAGAGAGTCAAACTTTCGTATAAGTGCTAGGAGTTTCCCTAAGTGAGGGGTTCTGAGCCATTGTGATTACACCCCTAATTTTTCATTTAATATAACATCCATTAAGCAACAGAAGAAGGGACCATGTGGACCTAAGGGGCCATTATATAGTCCCTAGCATAAGAAAGAGAGCTAATTATTGTAGCAGGATGTAGCTACATTTCCAGAGATAAAGGAGGTAGGCATAATCACTCCTGGCTGGACAATTCCAAAGTATTACCCCCAACAACAGGCATCATTCATTCATTCATGTCAACAGTGTCATATATTTGTCACAAAAATAATCATGATGTCCTTCTCTCCCCCATTCAAATAATGTTTATCAAGTGCCTTTAGGTGGCAGGCACTGTGTTGAACACTGGGTATATTGAATTTCTGTAATATTTTACCATTTTCAGAATGACTAATTCAAATCAATGCAATTATTAAGTATATAACATGCAGGGCACCAGACCAAGTGGTGGTGATACAAAGAGTGAAGGAATGAATGAATGAGATTTATTAAGTACTTGGTATGTGCCAAGCACTATGCTATGCTCTGGGGATTCAAATAGCTAAACAAGACGATCCTCATTCTCAAGGAACTCACTCTAATTCAGGGAGACAACACATAAAAGAAAGTTCAGCTAGAAAGGCCCAGAGGTCCTTAGGTTAAATGGGTAGATCGATTTAACAGTATGTCAATGTTGAAGGACTACAGGGTTTAGAGGCAGGGCAGATAAGGCCTGGAGGACTGTGAAATAAAGTGGTAGGTGGTCCTTAATCTCATCCAAACAAATGGACCTGTGGATTTCTATCTCATCCAAGCCCTATGAGCAGGTCAAGCAGCTGATGAAGGGCAAAGGGCTTAGGTGACCCTGGTAATGGTGGATCTTTCTATTGGTGTTCTTCTAAGCTCCCTCTCCCCCTCCCTCCAAGGTGGTTCCAGTGTAGAATACAAGAAGGGAAGGAAAAGGAGTTGGGATTCCCATATGACTGCAGGTCTTATTACTACCCACCCATCTGGAATGGGTTCTGGAATTTCAAGGAGAGAGAGAGAGACAGAGAGAGACAGAGAGACAGAGAAAGAGACAGACAGACGGAGACAGAGACAGAGAGAGACATAGAGACAGAGAGGGAGACAGAGACAGAGACAGAGAGAGACAGAGAGACAGAGAGAAAGGCAAGGTTGGTAGGATCCAAAGACAAAAATTTTAAACTGCCCTCAAAGAACCTTCAAATATTTTTAAGGGGAGAGAGACTGACTGGATGGGATTTATCAAGATACAAATAAGTAGAAGATATTTTGAGGAGGTAAAGATTACTAAAACTATAGATAGTGAGATAATTCTGGTAAGACTTGCCTATTTAGCCAAGTCTTGAAGGAAGCTAGAGTCTAAGAGGTAGAAGAGCAAAAATGCCTCACCAATATGGGAGTCAGACCATATAAAGGCAGGGTGGTGGGAGATAGAACACTGAGTTTGGGGACCAACGAGTAGGCCAGTTTGGCTACAACAAAAAGTTTGTAAAAGGAAGGAATGTGCAATAAACCTGGAAAGGTGAGAATGGGCAAAAATTTAAATGTCAGGCTAAGAAGTTTGTGTTTTATTCTAGGAAGTCACTAAAGACTTGATCAAGGGAATGACATGTGCTTTAGGGAGATGATTTTGGCAGCTTTGTGGAAGAGGGATTGGAGAGGGGGAGACACTGGAAGGAAGGAGACAAATGAGGAGGCCACTGAAGTAGACCCAGTGAGAGTGACCAAGGCCTGAATCAGGGGGAAGCTAAGAGAAGGGATGGGTGCTTTCACATACATGACCTCATTTGATCTGACAAGCTCAAGACAGTTTTCAAATGTTGTCAGTCAATTTTCCAAACATGCCTTTGAAATAGATAATAGAGGAAGAATTTTCTGTAGTTATCTAAGCCCAAATTCACAGATGAAGCTATTGAGGAAGAGGAATAACTAACAGTCATTATGCTTGCTAAGCCCCTAGTTATACTGGGGCTCTTTGCTATTTGTGGGAATGATGAACATGTGCTAAATGTTAAACCTTACTATTTAGTGGTTAGATACTTAATTATAATGACGTCAGTCACCCTAGGCAAGTTATTAATTATTCTTAATAAATAGGGACAGGTTATTTTACTGCCTAAATACAAGAGGAAAGATATATAATAGTTGGGTGTAAAATAATTACCACAAATGATCCATAAAATGTAAAATATTTTTCAGTATATTCTGTTTGAGAAGACAGAAAAACATCCAATATATTTGAGGACAATTTCCACCAGAAATGGTCAAATTAGCTCTTAACTTTTACATCTTCATCTGTATCTCTTTACTGATAACAATTTTGTTGCTAAATGCTAAATTTTAGGTAACAGCAATGTTTACTTCTTGTCATGGTTCATTCTTTCATGGGACCAGATAAATAAGATGACAATATACTTTAAAAATAAACAACCTTGACCTTGAAGTTTCAAATATAAAGAAGTCTCAATTTTAAAAGATAGCACTAGGTTGACCCCAAATGAGGAAATACTGCTGTCTCATGGAGCCATATCATCGAAAAGAGAAGGAGATAAGAAATCTGAAAGAGCACAATTCTCCTTTGGATCAGTTGCCCTTTTTGTAAGTCTGTTGCTTTGTAGAAATCACGATAACTCTATCTCCCTCCCCTTCTCCTCAGCTCTCTTCAGGAAGCCATCTAGCATCTGTCACATGCCATGTTACATTCTATAATAATACCACATGATTAAAGACACATGTATATGTATGTGGCAGTTTATCATAACTGTGCCAATGGAGACAATCAGGATCTATTATGCATTTTTAAAACCCCATACATATTTACAATGGAGGACATTGGCTGTGCTTGTCTTCTTGGTGTAAACTTTTAATGTTTATAACCCTTTTCCTTTCTATTCTTATTAACCCTAATGTGGAAAGGAAAAAAACCCCAATATCATAGCAATAAGTGCATGTAACTAATTTAAATGAGAGGCAATGTGGCATGCTGAACTGAACACTCCCTCAGATTCTGGAACACTTAGCTTCCAATCCTGTCTGACACACTGGCTGTGTGACACTAGGGGAGTCCTTTAATTTGTCAGTTTTCCAGTTAACTCTCTAAAACTGAGTTGCAGAGCTTTTGTCAATTTGCATTGGTAGAGGGAGTTTTCTCACAGGGAGTTCCTTACATGAATAAAATGATAGCTGCAGAACAAAAGTAAACCTCCAAATCAACCAAAACTTGGCAAAAAAAAAATTCAAGCCATATTCAATGCCTTGAATCTTTTCTCATTGAAAATATATATTGTATAGTGGAGTGCTTAATTTTAGACTTGTGTGAAATAAAAACTTTAAAAATCAGTACCCATAACTTTTAACATTTTTAACACATAGTATTTAGAACATTTATGAAAAATTGTTTACATTTTTTTTTCAGTGTACCAAAAAACATTTCTGGAAAACATTGTATATCTCATTATAGTGCTTTGTGCTATACAAATTTAGGAGTCCACATATACTGAATTGGGAAATATAATTGGACAGGATGGGAAGTATGGGGGAAAAAGTCTCCAAAACAAGGTAGGTGGGAAAAATAATCAGAAAAAAAAATGCTTTCAGTTTTATTGACTAACAGGTAAGAAAATGAGATTTGTGCAATTTAACTTGTATGCTTCTTCTGAACTGTTCCATTGTGGTCCATGCTCTGCAACATCTCAATGGCTTTAATTTCAAGACACAGTGAGGAAAGATTCTGCTAAAGGGGAGACCTTCACAGGAAGCCTCTTGGGCTTTGCTAGGGTATATTGTGGCCTGTTCTTAGCACTTCCTAAACTTCTGTGGGTAAATTCTTCAGAGAAGTTCTCACGATCAGCATTTTACTCAACTGCAGGTGGAAATCCCTGAGCATCGTTCAAGTGGCCCAATCCTTTTCTTTTGACGACTTTCAGAAATTCGTCTGGTAAAAGCTGTTTTTTAGAGCTTACTATTATTGGAACAGAAAATGGTGCAATGGACCATTTAATATTCCAGACATGACATCAATACGGATTAGAATAAGAATGGGGGAAAGAGGTATCGAGCCTTCCTGATATAGCTATACTGTAAAAAGCAAGAAATAAACAAAAAATACTGGCCACCAACTCTTAAGTTCAAATCATGCTACTTCCGACCAAAGGATTGACAAGCTAATTTGGATTTCTGAATAAAACTATACTACTCATTTAAAGGAAAAAAATCAAAACAAAACAAAACTTTGCATCCTTTTAGTCAGGTATCTGCAAATACTCAATTCGTGTCAATTGTCTCAGGGAAAAATATAGGCTAATTAAAATGCTAATCTTTAGTAAACACATAAGTACTTGCATGAAAATTAAACACTTGGGCTGCTAATTTATGAATACGTGCCCAGACATCATGAGTACTACAAGTAGTAGGGACTTCACAGTCTTGGGCTTAATAGCATAGTCTACATGTCAAATCCACTTCAGGGTTGTGAGCATCTACCATTGAAATCACCCAGTGTGCCTTCTCTCAAGAGCATCTAAGGAGAAAAGAAAAGTGATGTGCACTTTGAGAAGATTATTTAAAGCCTGCAGATTCATTAGGGGAGAACTTAATTGTGATCGAATCTATAATCCTTTCAGTTCATCCTATAAATAATAACAGTCTGAAGTCTATTGAATAACATGGCCTCTTTTGCACAAACCTATGGAAGAGAGTCCTTAAAATTGAATAGATGTATTGAATGGACTAGGGAAGTGGGAAGTGGAATTTGATAGACAGCCTTTCACCTCTAGGTTATTGGCTTCTATCTGACCCAGGTGATGAAAAGTCGTTGCTATACAATGGCTGTTTAGTAGTTCAATGTGTAATGAGCTGTTGGCTTCAGTCCATTTTTCAGTGGACAGGTGTCTGCTCACATCTCCACATCACCATTCCACTTGTCAGTCACAGTTGAGGTCAAGGGCTAAATAGGAACTGAGGCTAAACTACTTTCTCATTCCGATGAGTAGAGGCCTTCTTTTGTTGATAGACTTGATTGAAAAACTAAAACCGCCATACTGTTCTTACTTTGTCTATTCTGTTGATAATCAGAGAATTTTGTCTGTCAGAACTTTCATTGTTGTTATTTTAAAATTACTAAATGCTTAAATATGCATGGTTATATGCAATACATTACATAAAAAATTACCTAGATATGGTTCCTGACCCTAACTCTAAATTTAATTATAAAGTGACAATAGGAATGTCTTATACTCAAAACTTCCATTGGATTTTGTCATGGTTTAAGAATCATCCTCTAGGTTTATTGTTCTACCCCCAAGTTGTGGAAAAAGAAGGGCATGTTTTGCTACGAGAATTTTTACTAGGAAAAAAATAACTTAAGAATTCCTACCTGTTATAGGTAAAAAGATAAAGGACACATGGAGATACATCTGTTTGGTACTTCTTAAAGAATCTAAGATGGAGAAGTTCTTATCAACTTCTATCTCATCCTAAAGATAGCATCAAGATGTTTTTATAGCCATGAACTTTCATAAACCTACATATATGATATGATACAATTGGTCTTGGTCACATTTTCAGAAAGGTATTAGATCCCAAGGAAACCATCAGTATGATTAGCAGACCAGGTCTCCTACAGATATCACAACATGTTGCTCTAACTATAGATAACTATACTAGCAAAATGGAGTAGCGAAATGAGGCAATTACTTGGAGTGGTAACTATGTGTGTGTGTGTGTGTGTGTGTGCGTGTGTGTGTGTGTGTGTGTGTGTGTGTGTGTGTATGGGATTTCCAGATAATTAATGATGACAGGATTTAATGAAATATGTTAACTCAATAATCTGCTATAAAATTTCTACCTATTAGCTCACCTTTTTTTAGACAATCAAGAATTTTTCAAGAGAAGCAGTATATCTATGAGGTAAACTATTCATTTGGCGAAAGCAAGGGATAACCCATGGATAGCCCATCTGCTCCATTGGTACCCATGGTATCAAGAAAACTAGAGAAAGACTGGCTGCATATTTGTAGACAATTTAATGGAGAGCACTGAGTTGGATGAGATGATGAGAGAGCATGGATGGGATGTGATCTAGGAGGGAATGCCCACATTGATGAGCCCACAGATCCATTGATGTGTCAAAGTAATTCATCCTCAAAATTTACCCTCTTTTAATGATCAGCCATTTCAAGGAGTATTCTCAAATGACCTGTCCTCATTCTGGCTGACCATATGTGAACTTTGGGGAATTTGCATCCAGTCATGTGGCTAAATGACTTGAAATTTCAGATGATTATGAGTCCCCTGTTGACTGCAGAGCTAGAATTGCTGATGACTCAGTAGATGTTAGAGATAGAGAGAGAGAAAGTGAGACAGAGAGAGAGAGAGAGAGAGAGAGAATGAGAAAGAACTTTAGTTCTTTCTCATTCTCTCTCTTTTTTTCTAGCTGAGAATGGTATCAGAACTGTTTCAAGCTGCTTCCCAAGTGGTTGGGTGAAAGGACATTTATCCTACCCCCTAACCATAGCCTCCATATAGCTATGAGCACATAGCACTTAAAACTCTGCCTTTGTAAGCCTGAGCTTAGGGTCTGGGCTGCCTTTTTTGTACTTGTTCTTTCATGGTCTTAGAAAAATGAATATCTATTTGGATATGGATGTATTTGGAGGTGACATTTCGAGTTTGAGAGGTGTGGAGACACTTGATCCCATCAGATTGGAGCTGAATGTTAGTAAGAGAAGAATCCCTGGAAATGACTCCAACGCTCTGGGAGAGAAGATGGCTACCAAAAATGAACTGGATGAAGTCTGGCCATTTTACCAGGGGCCATATATGGGCAATTGTTGGATAATACAATTCTGAGCTGAAATGCAAAATGTTCAGTTAGCAGTCCTTAGAACTATCTTATGCTCTGGTGAGGTTTAAGCAGCGCTATAAATTAATATTGAATCCAGTCTTTGTTTTTTTTCAAGCACTCCCTTCATGTGCAGGAAGTAAAGTATCTGTTCTATAACTGATGTAAGCTGTACTTTGAGAAAATCCTAAACAAAGAGAAGTTTTAAGCAATCTCCTCTTCCCTTCTCCCTTATCTCCCCTCCTCACCTCCCTTGCAATGGGACTGGGAAGGTTAATGAACTAAAGATTAGACCCCTTTGTGGAGAAAAGAACATTATAACACCCCAGCAAGTTGGGTGAAGGAGCAACTTTTGAAAGTTAAAGCCACAAATTGCCAAAACCTCCCCATACCATCTCTAGGACTCTAATCTAGGGTCTAATGTCAAGAATAACCTAAATTTTTTAAACTTAAAAAACAAACAAAAAGCTTCTCAAGAAGCTTCTGTGTTGTACTAATCTGACAGTAAGCCAAGTGTATTACTACTTTTTGAAAATAACTTTTCAGTGTTCTGTCTGTAGAAGTTTTCTTGGTTTACTTTTGTTTTTCTTGGAATCTTTATAGTCTATTAAATTTTTATTTTTTAAGTATTTATTGATATTTATAATTTCAGATTCTTCATTAGAATTTGTTTAGTCCTGCACGGAAGAATCCTTGCTTCCAAACATTCAAAGAGTGCTACTTTTAATTTTAGGTTGATTATTTTGGAAAGAAGATCCTTTTCCTCATTTGGTATATTTTCCACCTTCATATATCATGATGTCTTAAGGAATTCATGCTTCTAAAGGATAAACACCTGAATGTAATATGGATTGAAGTTTATCTATTCTTTTAATTTTCTTGAGAAAGGAGACCTTTTTAGCTTATATCAGGCATTCTTTACCTAGTAATTTCCGGTGGATCCATAGAGAGATTTCAGGGAATCCATGGACTTGGAGGAAGAAATATTTTTTAAAAATTCCATTTTTTACAAACCTCTAACTGAAATCTAGCATTTCCTTCAATTATGAAATTTAAAACCCCCCACAAAATTATTCTGAGTAGGGATCTCTAGGTTTCACCAGACTACCAAAGGGGTCTGTGACACACAAAAAAGGTTGAGAATCCATATGATAGATAGATAGTAGCTCTGCTGGACAACTTGAAACATTAGCGAAGATGTCATCCATTCAGAAAGAAGCAAGATTCTCATAGAAAATTATGAAAAGATTGGGGATATTGATAAATTACTGAGATAATTTGCACAACCTCTCCTTCCCAGGCATGTATTTAGGAATAGAAAGGATACCTATTTATCTGGATAGGTAACTGGAAACAGGAGAAGGCTAACTGAGTAGGGAATCATCTCTAGTCTCAAGTACCATAGGTTCATAAGACTTTCGAGCAGGAAGGAACTTCAGTTATTTTCTGTTCTAATCCACTCATTTTCTAGATGAGGAAATTGAGGTCCAGGGGAATTTTAACTTGCTCAAGATCACATAATCTGTTAAGAGTGGAGTAGGGATTAGAACCCAGGGTGTCTGTTCCTGGGCTTTCCCTACTATACCTTGCTGCCTCCTGATCCTGTGAACTTGGCCCATATTTTAACCTACCCTTTCCTGTTTATTCAGTTGATTATCTATATCCTCAGCTCCTTAATCTCACTCATCATCTCTAATCTGTGGTCAAGTCTTGCTGATCTGTCTTTCAACCATCTCTCATACAAGCTCCCTTCTATCCTCTGGCCCACCTGCTGCCCTGGTGCAGGCCCTCATCGCCTCACATCTGGAGGACTGCAATGGTCTGCTGCTTGGTCTTCCTGCCTCAGGTTTCTTTCCTCTTGCCCATCCTCCATTCAGCTGTCAAATTAATCTTCTGAAAGTGCAAGTCGGACCAAGTCACTCCCCTATTTAGTAAATTCCTATGGCTTCCTATCATCTATGGGAACAAATATAAAAGCCTCTGTTTGGCATTCAAATCCTTTCACAACCTGATCCACTCTTACCATTCCAGTCTTCTTACACCTTCTTCATCCCCACATGCTCTTTATTCCAGTGACAATGGCATTCTTT
Source organism: Potorous gilbertii (assembly GCA_028658325.1). Classification (NCBI taxonomy): domain Eukaryota; kingdom Metazoa; phylum Chordata; class Mammalia; order Diprotodontia; family Potoroidae; genus Potorous; species Potorous gilbertii. The sequence continues at coordinate 685,918,171 of CM053769.1, forward strand.
CTCTCTCTCTTAGGCATTTTCACTGACTGTTTTCCAGTCCTGAAATTCTTTCCCTGATCATCTCTCTCTCCTGGATTCCTTGGGCTTCCCTTAAGACCCAGCTTAAATTCCACCTACATTAAACCTTTCCTAATGCTGGTGAATACTCTCTTTTGTCCATCTCCAATTTATCCCATATCTATTTTGTTTGTACATAGTTGCTTTCATGTTATCCCCCCCTTTAAGCTGTGATCTCCTTGAAAGGAGGGACTTGTTTTGTCCTTTTTTGTATCCCCAGCACTTAATACGGTGCCTAGAACACAGTAGGCACTTACTAAATGATTGCTGGCTGTGATTTACTGACATCAATTGGTCATCAGCCCCATAACCGTTCTCATTTTTTCTTTATACACAATGGTAGATACACCTTTATTTGCAAAGACTTTTTAATATCTCCTGTTGATTTTTTTGTTCAGAGAAAAGACAGGAATGCTTCCTAGGGAGAGAACCTCAAGCCTAGAATGACAAGTTGTAGATCATTTAGAGGTAAGATGGAGAAAGAGAGCTAAACTGAAAGAATTGGTGTCACCTTATTACATTGTCCCCTATCTATAGAGATTAGACTTATGTTAACTATATAATTCACTAAGCTTTTATCAATGCATTTTTCTAGTTCCCAGTGGTACTGATGATAATGTTTAGTAAAGTTTTTTTTTTTTTGGTAGCAGGTGGTCCAAGGGTATTTATGTGTAGCATTTCCCTTCAGGAAGAGTAATTCTTAAAAACAACAGATGGGTGCTACAATGGAGGAAGACCTGTGCCTGAGACCGAATTATAATTTAAGATATTTTGTTTTTGTTTTTAAGTGGCAATGGGATAGTTTAATTAAATCAATAGGAAAAAGTCCTGGGGTGGCATTGGGAGGGAAAGTTACAGAATGCCATTGAGTCGGGAAATCATAAATTAGAACTTTATTCAGTGAGGGATATTAATACAGGAATAGATGGAACAAATTTTCTGTGACTCAATCAGATGCCCCTTGAATTGAGGCACAGTTTCTGAGGGGCAGCCATAGTGATAAATGTATCATGTGATCCTCGGAACCGAACTGCTGAATGAAGACATTAGAGGGGGATTTTTGCTGGTCATTAAGATTTGTAGAATCCAAATTGTCGGAAAGTCATGGGAAGGCAGGAAGGAGGCTCATCGTTTCTCTCTGAAATCCTGGCTGGTGTTTGTCTGCCTGCATCATCCAATGCAGGATCTCATTCTGTTGCCACCCGGAGTCCCATTCACTGGTTTGTTTAACCTCAAAGTGGGAAAGTAACTAACACAAATACATTCATTGTCCATGCTCTAATAGAATTAAGATTCCCAATACACTGCCTGCATCTGAATGAGGTTTGTTATACACTAGGCTGTGCCTTTACACACCCTTTTCCCTGGAAGATTCTTAAGAAAGCCAGAAGTGTAGGACCAGAATTTTTTTTAAGCTCATAAATATGAAGCACACTGTGTTTAAATAATGTTGGAATGGCAACACAAATGGACCACTGCCAAGAAACTCAACGTTAAAGCGCACAATTCATCCTTACTCGCACCCCTGTGAATGTGGAGGGAGTGCAAAAGGGGGCCCTGTGTCTGCAGGAGCTGTGTTCCCAGCAGACTTCAGGATCTCTGTCTAATGGGCCAATATGGTATATGGTTTTGAAATGCACAGTATTTTCCCAGTAGGTGGGAAACTGATCTATTCTGCCATACAGTGACTGGCTTTATAAATTGAAAAGTTACATAATCATGTTTGTTTTTCCAACATGCATTACCAATGTGACTGGTCCTTGCTGAGTGAGTCTGTATGTCGTCTCCTGCTGATCTGGGCAAAAGACACTAAAGGGCATTTAAAAATGGCCACTGCCAAAAAAACAAGTCAGTATGCAACTGTGTGAGCAAGACCATTGCAGATTTTTATTACTTATTTCTATGGTCTGCCTATCGCCATCACCTAATTCCTTTGGCCATAACAACTCAAGGATGGTTGAGTGGTTTAGTCATGTCATGGATCCCTATGGCAGTCTGAAACCACCTGTGGATTTCTCAGAAAAAGTTTTAAAATAAAATATATAGGGTAGCAAAGCAAACCAATGATATTGAAAGACAATTACCAAAATATTTAAAAATCAAAATCTAGCTTTTCTCTAGTACTTTAAGGTTACAAAGCACTTTTCAAATGTTATCTAATTTTGTCCTCACAACAGTCCTAGGAAGTAGATGGCTGTCATTATCCTCGTTTTACAGATGAGCAAACTGAAGCAGGCAGCAGTGAAGTGAGTTACCCAGGGTGACACAGCTAGTTAGTAAGTGTGGAAGGCCAGATTTGGACTTACTTCTTGCTGGTTCAAGTCCAAATGTTCTATCTACTGCATCACTTAGCTGCAAGATCACAAACTAGTTCATAGACCCCAGGTTAAGAACTCCTGGTCCAGTAAGTCCCACAGAGATGTCCAGGAAATTTAGTATTCTAGCTTTCACGTAGGGAACTCGTCGTAGAAACAAATGATGCCATTTTGAAGTCATTTGCAATTTTGCTATTCCGAGCTTTGATATTTCTACCCCAGGACTGTAACATTAGGGGCATAATTCTACCCTTTCACCATTTCACATGTGAAATCATTTTTAGTGTCCTCTTGGAAATTAGCATACATTACACTTATGGTAGTGATGAAGCAACTGTCTTTCAAGATTAAGATGTGAGGAGTTTGGTCTTTAACAAGAAAAGATGATGATGGGGGAGAGCTCCTAGAAAAATAATGTGCTAAAATATGGAGGTATTATTTGAAAATAATAAGATGAATTGTATACCTTTTCCCCCATGTAAATGTGCCTGCAAATTATCCTTATATTCTCTAACAATTCTATGAATTGTTAAATCATGAATATTATAGCTCAAAATTCAATACCTTCTACACCTCCTCATTTGTGCTCTTCTTTTCTGACACTATGTTCTTTGCCTTGGACTTGAAAGTTCTGATCCAGATTCTTTTGGTGCTTAACTTAACACTTGGTTGTAAATTGGTCATTTTTGGCAACCATATTAACTAGTTTAGGTGACTAGGACTGCTGACAGTATGAGAGATCTAAGCCACTAGCATTCTTTGGCCCAGACCTCCCCTCTAAAAAGGTTGTAATACCCATGGGGATGCAGTGTCAATAGGTTTGAATATCAGCTTTATTCAGTTTCTGGGGTTTTGTGCCAAAGGGATAGTGACTGGATCTGCAATTTTGTTAACAGATGGAATTGCCTGATGAGGAAATGCCCTCTACCAGGACAGATCAAAGTTTCTCTGAAATTTATAGTCTTAGACAGTTGCCTAGAGCATGGAGAGATTAAATGACTTGCCCAGGGTCACAAGACTAGTTATATGTCAGAGCTGGGACTTGAACCCAGTCTTTCTGGCCCCAAGGGTATTTTTCTGTCCACTGTATCATAGTCAAATAGATTGAAAACAAAACAACAATTAAGTCTCACAGAGGACCCTTTCCTTCATTTGACAGCAATGCATTCAGGAGCTCTGCCAGATGTACCAAGAGTACCATGTTCAAAAGGCCATGTTCCTGTTACTCTCTGGTTCAGTTGCAGAATTTCATAAGTTTCTTGGGGAAAAATGCTGTTATTTTTAGATCTTTTGTTTCTTTTTGATTTCCTTCTTTCCCACAAATAGAGCCTGCCTCAGCCTTCAGTGGAAGCTGCAATTAAGATTCAGTTTGTCTCATTGCCAAGTAATTTTTCCCTTCTTCATCTTGAAACCCAGCTACAGTTTCTACCTATAAATATGGACCTCAAAGAGATTAGTCCATTTTCTCCTAAAAATTCAATCTAATCGGAACTTCCTTTTACTTGATGCTGAATTCATTTGACAACTTTGGTGTTTGACCAGCAAAGACGCCTTCTGATAAGCAAATGCCAGAGCCCTCTTCCATCCCAGTCATCTCCCTCCTGGTCATCTGGGTGTGGAGTGAATCATAAGGGAGTAGAAAGATTTATAGGGGTTCATTTGCAAAAAAACCAAAACAGTAGTAAAAGATCTTTCACCGCTCTCTCAGTAACCCTTTTTTTCTTTGTAGTACCTAGTGAATGGGGCCGGCACAGTACCTAGATGGACTGCCACAGTACAGACATTATACACAGTGGTTTTATTAGGTTCATAATGAGGGTGATGCATTCCAATTCCAAAATGGATGAGATGAACATGAAGTCTAAAGAAAAAAAAATCCAACAACTTTACACGGTTAAGGTCCCAGAATATGTAAACATAAAATATGTAATCTGTCTTTGATTTGAGCCATAATGCTTCTTTGCTTTGAAATCATGGCTGTATTACCAAACTGACAGTTTTAATGGAAAAAGTGGCTTTCAAAAGCTGCTGTTGCAAACACACTGCATAATTCTCCAAGTCGTGAATATTTTACTACCCGGATATGCAGGGAGGCAGTGAAAACACACACTGGTACTTTATTCCTTGCAAGGTGGGATGTAGGGAAATTCACTGGTTTTCAGACTGCAAATTTGTAATCGGTTGCAAACTTATAAATATGTACGAGGGTGTACAGTTGCAATAGGCCAGAGATACCACTTCATAGAGTGATTTGGAAGTATTCTTTTCATGTCACAGGTCATCAGATGTTTCTTGGATTGAAAATGATATGTATTCCCTTTACTCAGTCCCTAAAGTCAGAGGCATTCAGTATAGATGGAAATTTGTAATGCTTAAGGTGTGTCAGTTGGATACCAAATCAATAGGTCTATTTGTACATGTTTTGGCTAATGGTCAATGCCGATACCTATTTTTTGTTAGTTGAAGTGAAAGCTTAGGAACTCAATCACAGGAGTCTGAAAGAAAAAGGGCTTCACTAAACATACAATATTTATGATGGATATTGCCAGATAAGAGCAGAGATGATGACAAAAATGAAAAAGTAACTGATGTGGTGTAGCATCTGTGGACAGCTCTGTGGCTTCAGAATTGGGTTTTTCTCACATAGGCTATCTCAGTGGAAGTGGGGGAGCTGTGTAGAAGTGGCAGCTGAGCCACTTGACGTGTAAAACTAAAACGTTTTTGTGAAATCCCCATATCATTTCATTTATTAGTGTTCGATTTCAATTCAAAGTCAAATTTAAGGCAATGACAACAAAAATTGCTTAAACACCCGCTGTATACTGGGTCCTGTGCTAAGATGGGAGATACAAAGATTTTTTTTTTAATGGCATAGACCTCACTTCAATGAACTTATTTTTGACTTTCTGTGGAGAGATGCCAAATGAAATATATGAATAAAATAGGTAGGATAAGAGAGAGATCCAGTACTCTAGGGAAATTTGAGGAGGCAGAGGTCATGCTAAGTTGGAGGTATGTCAGGGAAGTTTTCATGAACCTTGAAGGAAAAGAAAGATTTCAACAGGTAGAGGACAAAAAAAGAAATTAAGGTATACATAAAGTCTTGACTGACAAATTCATTTGGAATCTGAGGAATAAATAAAAGGCTAATTCATTAATTTGCTAATAGCTGTTCTATGCTAGGAACATTAACCTTTTGAAAGTCCATCTTTAATCTGGACATAGGCAGAAACACACAGACATACGTAGGAAGTACGTATTTGACTTTGAAAAGTTTGCTTACCCCTTTTTCCCTCCTCTCTACTTTAAATGCTTTCTGGGATTCATTACACTTTTTCATCATACTTAGTGCCTTGTACATAGTAGGTACCCAGAACATATTAAGTGAATCAAACATCGTTACCTCTTGATTAAGTAGCTGTGCACTATCCTTCCTTTCCTGTTATTTCTCCAGCTCTCTTGCGATCTTGAACCCCGCTAGAGCTCATTGTGCTTGCAGGACTCAGGATTTTCTTACACAATGTGTATGATCACTTTAGAGGGAAAGAGAGAAAATGACCATTCATGAAAAGCTAGGGTAGAGGTTAGGCTACATACAGGATTTTCATGAGAAGTTTATGTGAAATTTGCATTGTTGCTAACATATAAAAACTAAAAAAAAATACATTTGTTCAACAATGGTATGAGTTATTTGTTTAGATGATGATGATGATAGCTATCATTTATTTGGCATTTAATATGTGCCAGGCATTATGCTAAACACTTTGCAATTATTGTCTCATTTGATTCTCACAACAGCTCTGAAAGGTAAGCACTGAAAGGTAAGGAAACTATGCAAACACAGGTTGTGACTTGCCTAGAGTCACACACCTGGTGTCTGAGGTGGTAGAGTGGTTAAGGCCACAGGGCTTTGGTGTCAGGAAGATCTGAGCTCAAATCTGGGCTTAAATACTTATGTGACCTTGGACAAGTCACTTAACTCTTTGCTTCCGTTTCCTCAAGTGTAAAACGGAGATAACAGTAGCACTCACCTTTCAACGTCGTGAGAATCAAATGATATAATAGTCATAAACGGAATGCTGGCACATAGTAGGCACTTAATAAGTGCTTATTTCCTTTCTCCCCCTATTACAAAGTAGGGCCCTGCAAGCTCTTAAGGTTCGGACCCTGTTTTATTTATTGTTTTATCTCCTAAAGTCCAGCGTGGTGCTCTACACATAGTAGGTGCATAATAATTTGTGCTAACTGTTGAATGAATGAAAGTTCATACAAGAGCACAGACACAAAAAGCAAAGTCACTCTGATAGCCTGACTCCATGTCATGTGCCACACCTGTTTTGGACTAGAAAAATGACCACCAAATGTTTTTGATTATATATCACTATAAAAAAAAATGAACATGTTTTGAAGTACATTTACTTGTTTTTAAATTATAAATGCACTGTTGTGCTAATAATTGTGTTAAATGTATATCTTGAATAATATATTTAATAATATAGTTGTTTAAATTTAGTTAATAAATAAATTATACATAAATTGTTATGTATAATTAAATATTAATTAAAACATTAGAAAAATATATAAAATAGAAATTAAATGTATTAAAGATGAAATAAATTTTGAGAATATTTTATTTCCCACTAGCACAAAATCCATTTTTCATCTTAATCAAAATGCTATTATTAATAATATTTATTTGAATTTGAATTTGTTTGAATATTTTATTATTTTTTTGAGATCTTGATTTAAAACTTTATGATATAGCAACTCAAAAATCTGGTTCTAAATTTAATTTATTTCTCTATATGATGTTAATGGCTGTCATAACTGAAAAAGATATCCCCTGAAGAGACTTGACTCATCAAGATATTCCTTTTTCAGTGCCATCTACCTATTACACAAAGGTTTTTGTTGAAATTTTGTCTATTAAATCTCCATATTTCCCCATGACAATCAGTTGTTCTTTCAGACCAATATGGAAGTGTTGTCTTTTAGTAAGTTTTAAACAAATTAAAATTCTTCAATTGGAACATTTAAAAACATGTTAGGAAATTATTTTCCCAATTTTTAAAGATACAGATATGAGGGGGGTTGTTTATTTGTTTGCTTTAGTAACATTGCTTTCCTGCAACTCACACAGGGTACAAGGAAGCTTGCAGAAATATGTGACTTGAGAACCCAACTAAGTTTTGAGAACATAAGGACTCTGTGTTCAGTCCTTCTCTGTTTCTTTGACTTTTTCTGGAAGTTCTATCTGCTCAAACTGCGGAAGTAGAATTGCATAGCACTTTTTGGATCTCAGACATTTTCTATTTTCCATTTCTCTTTTCTCTTTAAATCAGATTATATTCCAATCTCAATCGGTGTTCCATGTATCTCATTGTACTATAGTTTATGTACTTGTAGCTCACCGGACTCTGATGGGTGTTTCTCATAATCTTTTCAAGTTGGCTCTGTATTGTCTCGCCTCTGCATGGCCTCACTCACTTATTAGCTTTTGTTAGATTCTAGTCAGTTTTGTGTAAATGTTCTCAGGCATTGAACATGTGAGGTTGGGAGTATCTGGGTTGACATGTTCCATCAATGTAAGATACATGAAAAGGAATGGTTAAATCAATGCCCCAAAGTTTGATTTCGGCTTTAACATTTTTTTTGTTAGTTTAAGCAAAAAGCTGGGTACAGATGTCTCAAAGTCCCCAGACATCCTCAGGGCAATTCTGCACATATTAAATAAAAATGTATTCTAGGGAGGAAAAAAAAAAAGATACCCAGAGTCCAAACAGGTGCATCAAACGATGCATTTGGTAAAGCTGCTAAATTCTGATTGAGCAAAATATAAGGCTTTGGTAGAAAAAAAATGGAAGATGACAAACATGTGAATTTCAATAATTGCAATACTATATGTATGTAATTCTGTCTTTAGGGAACAAAGAATTATCCTAATAAATCCTGCATCTTTCCTGGTGAGAGAAATCGTCTTTAACCATCCTTAATAGTGTTAGTTTAGAGGCAAATGATGCTAAAATGGCTGAACATTTGGGAATAGCATGGCATTATTTAACATCAGAAATACTCTTACATTTAACATCTTTATAGTCATCTGCTAAAAAGGTAATCCTTTCATATGTAAAATACCTCGCAGTGTACATACAGGGAGCAGAAGGGTTGAACAGACATTCAGTGTGCAAAGGAATAAATGGAATTCTAACCCTAGAGGGTCTAGAAGAGTGTTGCAAATGTCCCATGTACTCAATAAATTGAATTTACTCATTATTCTGAAGATGTATAGGATGGATTACCTAGTATTGGGAAAAGGGAAGTCCACACATGGTCCATAGACTTTTGCATGTGTTTATCATTCTTTTCCTCCACAGAGCTAATAACAAACTACTCTAAGTATGTGTGAATCAAACTCAACAAATGCTTTAAAAAAAATAATAGCCCAGAAATAGCAGTTACGTTTATCTGTTAATGTACCCAAGTATCATAGAATTGTCGTATTGACGTCCCATTGAACTGGGAAAAGCAGCAGCAACATTGACAATGAGAAACCTGAGTCTTCTTATCCTATGCCACATAGAAAGCAATTCAAGACAGTCACCTATTTCTTCAAATGATGCTCCTATAAATCTCCTGGGAGGGTGATATTCTGGAGATTTTCTTGGTAAAACTTCTTTAAGTGTTATAGTGAACCAACATCTCCAAAGATTTTTCCAGATTTTTTTTTTGGTCACAGTTTCCTTGTCTCTTCCTCATTACCCTAAGGAATGGGTCCTCAAAATGTGTGTATGATGAAATCTGCTTTGTGCTAATCAACACTTTTGTAGGATAGAATGACTATGGCCTCTGAACAATTTACAAGTCATTCTGATCATTTCATTGAACTTTTTCTATCCACTTCAGTCAAACACAAGAAAATACTACAGAAATACCAGTCAGTCTAATCAGTTCACCATAGAGTAGGAAAATTTCTAATAGGCTTGCCCAAAAGTTGTGCAATTAATTGCTATTAAAATTCTAGAAAGATGATGTAGTATATTGGATAGAGAGTTGGTCTCAGTCAGGAAGATCTGCATTCAGATTCTATCTTTGACTCATATTAGTACGATTGTGAGCAAGTTATATAACCTCTCTGCCTCAATTCCCTCATCTATGAAATCAGGGTAAATCAGGATAACCTTTAAGGTCTCTTCCACCTCTAAATCTATGATCTTATGTCTCAATGATCCCGGCAACTCTCTATGAGTTACAGAACAAGTATAGTTCTACATTGGTGGAGGAAGTTTCCACACTGGAAGTTCCATACATGGAAAACATCATAGATTCAATCCAAAAACTAGACCAAAAACCAAAAATATTCTGAGGTCTCCCAGCTCTGGTCTCCTTAGTATTGCACACAACTGACATTTTCTGCTTATCTCCCTGAGAGATGGTGTGGGATGAATGACTATAAAACATTCATTAAGTGCTTACTTTTTGCCAAACACTGTGCTAAGTATTGGGGATGCAAACATTAAAAGAAAAAAAAAGCAGTTATACACTCCCTACTCTCAAGGAGCTCTCACTCTCATTGGGTAGGGGATGCAGTGACTTTCCTCTTTGTCCTCTCTCTGCCCATCACCTGGCACTCTCTTTGCTCCCTTCTCTAGGCTGGGGTTCCTGCCTGTCTTTCACTTCTCTTCTGACTGGTGACAAACAGCAATTGTCATGTCCTTGTGTTTTTCTGGGTATCCTTCCTTCCCACAATCTTGCTGTTTTCCCACAGGTTGGGCAGAGGTCTGCCTTTGCACATGTTCTTGGTCTCTTATTCTCTTTTATTTTACTAGATGAGACTTTGGAGAACCTGTCCTTGATCTCTTCTCTTTTGGAGAAAAGAACTATAGGGAATGGAGAAGGCTCTTCTACTTAAGGAGGAAAAAATAATGGCCAGAAGTCTTTTCTCACTTTCCCCACCATTCTCTGTTAGAAATTGGAAAGTCCAATGACCTTACATTTGGGCAAGACTCCATTGGGTATAACAGGTTTTGATGGTAATGTAGTGCAGTCTTCTTTCTAGGAATAACTGTATATTTCATATTTTTAGGATTATTGTTAAAGTGTCTGTCTTCATGATATAATTGTCATAGTCATGATGTATTATTGAATTGTTTTAATCATGTCTGACTCTTTGTGACCCCAGTTGGGATTTTCTTGACAAAGTTTGCCATTTCCTTCTCCAGCTCATTATACAGATGAGGAAATTGAGGCAAGCAAGGTTAAGTGACTTGCCCAGGTTCACACAGCTAATAAGTGTTTGAGACCAGATTTGAGCTCAGGAAAACAAGTCTTCCTGACTCCAGACCTGGCATTCTATCCACTGCGCCACCTAGTTAGTTTTCCATGTTTGTTTCTGAGTTAACAATCTCGGCTATCCCACATACTTAGTAGCCTGCTCACTTTTGGCTTGGGAATTTTCCTGTCTGGTGATTCTTAGTCCCAGTTAAATATCTCTTTCTTTAGAGGAAAGAAAAATAAGTATTTGTTTTGTGGCATTCAGCTTTGTAGGCATTCTATGACCAAGGCTAGATTTAGGGGAGCAGCAGATTCAACAGCTGGCCGATGTTTGGGATTCTTCTTTCAGCAGAAACATTAGCATTAATTAACTATAGTCTACTAAATTGAATGCATTCATTCCATTTATCTAAATCCTCCTACATTCAAATTCTTCCTTTCAGTGAATTGGCAATCATATTAAAGGCTATAACAAAAATTACTGTATCATTTGCTTTATTTATTAAAGAACATAGAGAGACTGTCTTTAAATACAGGGTGTCAACCAGATAGATGATCAGTCTTTTGTATCAGCAGATTAGGTAGGCACCTGTATGGTATGGTTGGAGAGGCTTCCAAATATCTTCTTCAATATTCAATCTTAGAACTACCTGTCTAGATCAAAATTCTAACCATTAAGAATATGAACAGTAAACATAGGGTCATAATCACTAGAACACTGATATTAAAATGGGTTCTACTTATTTTTTATTAGCGTATTAATATGAATGATACTTAATAAATTATTTGACAGCTGGATAAATAAGATGTGTTATAAGAATGGTATGTTTTAATGAAAGTTAATTAAATTAATTTTTAAGTAAATTAAGGAATACAGATCTTCCTGGTTTTTGGTACAGTACTCTGTCCACCGCTCCATTTATCTCTTTTCAAAGATTAAAGGCTGGAGAGAATTTCAGGATGCAGAAATGGTTGGGGTAGGGAAAGCAGTGATGATAAATTGATGGCAAAGAAGCCATTTTATGCTTAGGATGCATGCTTGGGTGTTGGATCTCTTCAAAGTTGGAGAGTCAAGGCAGTTTGGGCATTTACAAGGGGTGGTAAGTAGTTCAGTACTGCAAGACCCTGGTGCAGATCTGGCCATCTAACTTTCCAGATCACTGTTTCCCCTTTCATCTGTTATGGTGAAAGCAGGATACTCAACCAGACAGCTAGTGGTGCAGTGTTTGAATGTTAGAACTAGATTCAGGAAGACATGAGTTCAAATTCCACCCCAAGCTCTTATGAGCAGTGCACCTTCAAATTACTTAATCTCTGTCTGCCTCAGCTATAAAAGGAGGTAATGATAGTATCCACTCCCCGGAGTTGTTGGAAGGCCCAGATGACATATTTGTAAAATACTTAGCGCAGGACAGCTAGGTAGCACAATGGATAGAGTGCCAGTCTCATCTTCCTGAGTTTAAATCCAGCCTCAATCACTTACCAGTTGTGTTACTCTGGACAAGTCACTTAACCCTGTTTGCCTCAGTTTCCTTATCTTGTAAAATGAGTTGGAGAAGGAAATGGCAAACCACTCTAGTATCTTTGCCAAGAAAACCCCAAATGGGGTCACAAAGACTCAGACATGACTAAACAACACAAACTTAGCACAAAACCTGGCATGTAGTGGGCACTATGTAAATGCTATTTATTTATTATTAATGTTACTTTAAAATTTGAGTCACTCTGGGTAGGTAACACCATCCTTGGGCAGAGTAATCAGAACCTGCCCCTCTCAGTGGGATCTTGATTCCCTTCCACATAGGACACCTCCTCCATAAGATATAAGCTCTTTGAAAGTAGTAACTTATTTTGTTTTGTCTTTGTATCCCTGGCACTGTGCCTTGCACTTAGTAGGAACTTAATAAATGCTTAATAAAGGACCAGTATCAAAGTGAATGAATGAACTCCAAACTCCATGGAAAGAACTCCAGGGAGTTACAGCCCATCTCAGGGACAGAGAAGGATGAAGTTCCAAGACCCTCTGAAGGAGCTCTCCTGTATATGGAACCTTGTGTTAAACTCTCCAGGCTGAATCCTCTCCTGGGGTACAATTCAATCATTCTGGTATCCTCAGAACTAAGTAGGTCAGTCTAATACCAGCATCAGGCCTAGATCAGATACTACTAATTAGAGATCATAGATTTAGGGATAGAAGGGACCTTCCCATTTAGCCCAACCCTCTAATTTTGCAAATGAGGAAACTGAGACCCAAAGAGTTGACACAATTTACCCAAGATCACACAGATAGCAACAGAGCTAGGCTTTGAGCACAGGTCCTCTGACTTCAAATCTAGTATTTTTCCTACTGTGCATTGTTTCAGAGCATTGTCCCCACGGAGTAACTCAGAACACTTGACATCTTGGTGGGGGACAAGGCTACAGTGCCTGGATGTCTGCCTCTTACTGTATCTCTACAAATAGGAGGCATGTCAACCTGGATTATCTGTTACCTGACCTTTTCATCACCTCCTTGTGGAAGGAAACAGCTGCCTCCTGGGCATGGGTTTCCCTTCATCCCCAGTCCTCTTTGATCTTGCTAAGGTTTCTATTCCAGTACCTTCCGCAGACCCTCAGGGACTTCCTCCTTTTTGGTTGCCAATATAAATAACATTATCTCCTTCTCACTTTGACAAGTCATCTGGATTATGAAGAAGGGCCCTAGAGTCAGCCTTGGAGCCAGGAAGATCGGGGTTCAAACCCTTCCTTTGGCACAAAATGCTTGTCATGTGGTTTCTCCACACTCTAGACAACTTTTAAGACCCCACGTTACAGAAAAGGTTCTGATCTGCATTGTGGTGTCTACCCAGACTTCTCAGTGCATTGATAGCATAACTGATTTGAGAGGCACTCCTTTGTAATGCATCTTGGAAGACTTCCCCTGGCAATTCCCAATACCTATGAAATCTCAGGTCCTAAAGGTCCATGAATTGTCACGTGCTTCAGGTTTGGAGCGTTACAGTCAGGAAGAATTTCAAGGGGAAGCTTGTGCTAAATCTTGAAGCAAGCCAGCAATCTTAAAATACAGACATGAGAAGGGAGAATATTCCAGGACTATTAAAAAAACCAAACAGACCAAAAACATGGATTAAGAGTTTACTCTGTATCAAGTATCATGCTTTCTAGCCATTAAATCATTTCATATTCACTACAGCCCTCTGTGGTAGGCGCTATTGTAATCCCCATTTTACAGTTGAGGAAACTGAGGCAGAGATTAAGTGAATTGTCCAGGGTCACACAGAGGGTAAATATCTGAAGTTGGGTGAACTCATGTCTTCCCAACTCTAGGCCAAGCACTCCATCCACTGTGCTACCTAGCTGCCTTTAACTATTTAATTCTAATTAATATTTAATTTAATAATAACATTTAAGTCTAATTTTTAGAGTTGTGGCAGAAGCAGTGCTTTGTAAGGGCTATGTAAATGGGAGTTGTTTTGTGTTGTACAACTCTTTCAGCCCAGTAATAATGTAAGCTCCTAAAGGATAGCAATTTCCTTTTGCCTTTCTTTGTATCCCCAGCCTTAACATGGTGTCTGGCACATAGTGGGCATTTAATAAAGACTGCTTTTGTTTTGTGTTTGTATATCCTATGCCCATTGTAGTTTCTCTACACATAGTAAGGTTTTGACTACTTAATAAGTGGGCAGCTAAGTGGTTCAGCAAATTGAGTGCTAGGTCTTTTGTTAGGAAGGTATCTTTGTGAGTTCAAATGTGACCTCAGACACTTACTACCTAGCATAATCCTAGGCAAGTCACTTAACCCTATTTGACTCAGTTTTCTCATTTGTAAAATGAAGAAATGGCAAGCTACTTTAGTATATTTGCCAAAAAACAAAACAAAACAAAACCCAAATGGGTTTTGAATTGGACATGATTGAAATGACTGAACAACTTGAATTATTGGTAGTTTAGGATTCCCACATTAATGGCTCTAGAAAAGAAAACTGCCCTTGGAAAGGCTAATCAGAATTTTTAAAAGTGAATCTTTGAGGAAACAAGTCTTACTTAATAGAGGACTTGTGTTCAAATCCCACCTCTACCACTTACCACTTTTGTGGCTCCTATAGCCCCTTCACCTACAAACACCTTTCTGTCAATGGCTCCCAAATTCTTCCACTCTTCTAGGCTCATGACTGTAGTGCTATTTTCCACTCCTCATCCTACCTCATCTCACATATCCAAGCAGATGTCAAACCTTGCCATTTCTGACTCCATAATATCTCTTACTTGCAATCTCTTCTCTCTACTTACCCAACTACCATCTTATTCAGGCCCTAATGACCCCTTGTCTAGAAGATTATAATAGTCTTCTAACTAGCTTCCCCACTTTCACTCTTTCATGAAACATTGGGCAAATCACTTAACCTTCCTGGGCCTTAGTTTCTTTGTCTGTAAAATGAGATTGGACAAGATGACTTCTGAGGTCTCCAGGTCTAGAGTTATAATCTAGTTTTCTTTCTGATTATAAATCACCTTTTTTCTGCCTGCTAGAACAAACAGTGTTGTCTCAAGAGAGAACTACATGTCCAAGTATGAGAAAACCCCTTCAACCAAAAGGAAATAAATAATTGCCTTTGGAAAATAGCACATGGACATGCGATTCCCTTGGACCTATGTAGCACCAATGGGATATTATAACAGTACGAACCCCAACTTACACAGGGGACCCTGCTATCACAGGTTCTTAGATCTGCAAAAGGAAATTTTTGAGGGGCTAACAATCACTTTAATCAAACATATGTATTACTCAGTTAGTTCAGGGGGAAAAGCCAGCACCCAGAATTTCAGAGAAAACACAGAGAAATTAAAAGTCAACAGACAGAGTTTCCAAAACTGTCTGACCATCACATATATACACAGTTAACAGAGAGGGAAGCATCAGTTTCTGGGTTTTAGCCAGGGGAGGGGGGAGGGCTCTTTAGTAGCTTCCCAAATTCTCTCTGGTCAAAGAAACACTTCCAGTCATAAAGCCCCAAAGTAAAACTCACCCTCAGAGTATTTATACACTTTTCAGAGCCAGAGGGCATATCCTTCTGCCTCAATAGAAAAAACAAAAGACACTTGAGACCCTCCTACAAAACAACTCCCCTAATCAAGCAGACCCATCAATGGGTGGGAAAGTTCTTTAATCACATTATTCAATCAGAGGCACTTTAAATAAAACAAAAATTTGATTGCCATCACAGATATTCATAGTACCTACCGTGGCCATGAATATTCTCAGAGCAATTCTGACGTTGTTGTGAAATACTACAGACTCTCCACATGGACAACAGAACCAAAACAGTTATTCAAACTCCAGAAATCCAAATCCCAACACCAGAAAACCAAATCCATCATAGTAACAAAAATCTATACACAATAACAATGGAGAGGGCAACACCATCCCCAAGTCTTCCCTCTGTTAGGCTTCCCACAAAACAGCTCCCTTAAATAAATCACAAACAAGCTCTCTCACTCCCCAGTTCTGACTGCTCTCTGACTAATTTCCTCTCAGTTCTGCTCCAGTTTGACTTCTTCCTGTTCCACTCCTTCCCATTCTGTGTGACAGGCTCATGTGACTCAGGCTTTTATGCGACCTATTCATGAAAGGGAAAGATCTTCCCATTTAAATTACCATTGCAACCTGTCAGAAGAACAGTGACTTCCCAAGTAAGCTAAGTCATGGAGAGAATACTTGGGTCTTTAAGATAACCTACTGAGCACATGGGTAAATTTTTATAAGCAGGATTAGTACAGGTTTAGCACAATTAGCACAATCTTTAAAAAACACCCACACTGATGTGAAATTTTAGGAGTTTCATCCATGTTGTAATAATATTATTATTTCAGCATTCCAGTTAACAAAACATTTTCATATCCATTGTTTAATTTATCTTTAGAGCAGCTTTGGTAGATAGAATTGATACTAGTATACCCTTTTCATAGTTGAAGTAACTGAGACCCATAGATATTCAATCTAACCAAGGTCACTTTGCTAGTAAATAGTAATGTTAGGATTAAACGCAGGTTTTTCTGGACTCATCCCTCTACCCAGATTTCCCCTCAAATAAGAAAGAGAGAGAAGGGAAAACTCCTTAATCTTTTAATAACACATCATTCTGGGATCCTTGTGTTTCTAGGAAGCTATCTAAATGCTTCCTTGACTGAGGATGGAGAGACAGAATAGTCATTCTTAGCTGCCATTTACAATTTTAGCTCACAGACGTTTGAGTGATTTGAATGACAAGGTGAATTTCTAGGAGAGAGAACAGGGATGAGGGAAAAGAATTACTTTTTAGTGAGTGATGAGAATGGAATTGAATGAATACAACTTCTACTCCCATTGTATGGCACTGGTGATTTTTACCTAAAACACTATAAAAGTGTTTTGAATGCAAGGTAGATTTTGACTACACCAAAGACAAGGCAGAATTTTAAATGGAATGGCATTTTTGTTCTACGTTATGCACATTAGGTGTTTAGTGTTTTTTTTTAATTTAGTTAATTTCAGTTGAATTTGCATTGAAGTTTAGTTACAGCTACATTAAAATGCATTTTTAAAAAAATGCACACTCAAGTGCTCTTGAAAAAAGAAGGTTAATTCAAAGCATATTAAGCTAAATAATGAACTTTGAAAAAAGAATTTGCAATTTGGATTTGTAGAAACTGAGGTAAAATGTGTGATTACATAAGTGAATGTATTTAGACTAGGCTATTGGGTGGTATTCAAAAGTAGTCCCTAGAGAGAAGGAAAATGGGTCAATCAAGCTATTTTCATGTACCAATATGCTAATTTCCAAGAGGATGGGGAATAACATATAAAACTGCTGGAAATAAATAGAAAAATTCATAGGAAGTTTCCTTCTAAGACGAGGTACTGGGTGGTACAGTGGCCCAAACCCTAAGCTTAGAGTAAGCAAAACCCAAGTTCAAATCAAGCCTCAGATACTTGCAGGCTATGGGAACCCAGGCAAGTTCCTTAATCTCTGCCTTAGTTTCCTCATCTGTAAAATGTGTAATAATACACCTACCTCTCAGGGTTGTGAAAAATCAAATGAAATAATATTTGTAAAGCTCTTAGCACAGTCTTGAGACATAGTGGGTGCTAAAGATATTCTTGTTTCCTTCCATCTTAGGACTTTAGTGACTGACTTGTAGAGTTCAGAGAAAAGTAAACCAATAAAGACAAGTTTGGATAGTAACTGGCATACCTTGATATCAAATTATTTGAGATATGACTACATAAGACATAATACCATAAGTACAATAACTTTATAATTAAACAGAGCACAGTGCTTGATACATATTAAGTGCTATATAAATGCTAGCTATTACTATTCATAGCTATCCACTACATAAATTAAATTCAGGGTATGATACGTACAATTCTGAAGTATATTATTCACATAATCTCAGGTGATCCTCTGAGATTATATGGGAGTAGATAGTTAGGAAATATTCACAATTTGAAGATGAGTCAACTGAGACTCAGGGATGAAGTGACATGTTCAAGATATCATGTATTGTGAGGTCACCATCTCTCTTTGTCTCTTCAAAACTATGCCTTTCAATCATCCTCTCTTTTGTTCCAGTCTCAGAGGATAGAATAACTGCTATCTCTGTCAAGGTGAACATCTCCACTTAAGTCATTTGATCCCATGGTCCCTGCCTCCTTCAGGAGCATGGAGTAATGAACACTGAAAGTTAGTCCTGTCTCTTTCATCTTTATATTCTCCTTTTCAATGACTCATGCTCAATTCTCCCCATTCTTCATAATAAGCCAACAAAATCCTCCCCTTAACCTAACATCCTCTCAATAGATGACTCTATATCTTTCTTTCCCTTCACTGATAGACTTCAAGACAGAACAAGTCAATACTTCTTTACTCTCCACTCATGAATTAATCACCAGTCATTTATTAATTGCCTGCTCTGGGGTAGGCATTGTACTAGGGATCAGAGACACAAAGACATGGAATGAAAAGGTCTCTGTCCTCAAGCAGTTTACATTCTAACAGGGGAGACAGGTGCATAAATAAGTATATACAGAATAAACATTAATTTTGAAAAGTAGTTAAATAATGGGTAGTTTGAGAGAGAGGGTATAAGTAGTTTTTGGATAAAAGCAGGACTCCTTGCAGAAGGTGGTGCTAGAACTGAGTCTTGAAAGACACAAAGTCTTCTAATCAGTCAGTGTATCAGTAAGTATCCAGACATACACAGGGAGGCCTTCTATCATAGGTTCTTAGTTCTGCATTTCTAAAAAGAAAGTAACTTTTGAGGAGTCAACAGTCACTTTAATCAAGCACATTTATCATTCACTTAGTTCAGGAGAAAAAGTCAGCACCCTGAAATTCAGAGAAATCAAAATCAACAGACAGCACTTCCAAACTGTCTGACATTAAGCAATACATACATCACAGATCAACAGACAGATGCAGCTGCCTGACCATATACACATGGTTACTAGACAGGGAAGCACCAACATGTGGGTTTTCAAAGCTAAGGGGGCTACTTAGCAGCTTCCCAGAGTCTCATTTGGCATACAAATCTTCTTCCAAAAACTAAGCCCCCAAGTAAACCTCACCTCAGGGTCTTTATACACTTTTTTTAGAGCCAGAGGTCATCATAGTCCTTGAGAATCAGGGCCTCATTATAAACTTAACAAAAGGTGTGGGACTTCCTATAAATCTTTCCAGACCCATTAAAGGATGGGGAAGATCTTTAATTACATTAAAATAATTAACAATGTAAATACATATACTGTTTCAAGTTAAAGAAACTCTTATTTCTATACTAAAGACTCTTGGTTGATAAAGGCAAAATTCAATCAGAGGCACTTGATTATACTAAAACAGAAACAGCAAAAGATCCTACTTTGCTTGTCATCACAGCCAGTGAAGAATTTTCTAAAGGACTCCTATGTTCCAAGCCCTTCACTCAAGTAAGCAATAAACATTTGTTAAACTATTATATACTGAACATTGTGCTAAACACTGAGGATAAAAAAGCAGCATAAGACAATCCTTGCCCTCAAGGAGCTGACAATCTATGGGGGAGATAACAGTGCAAATGAATATACACAAAGCAAGCTATATACAGAATAAACAGGAAATACTTAACAAAGGAGATGCACTAGAATTAAGAGGGCTTGGAGGAGGCTTTCTGTGGAAGGTGAGATTTTAGTTGGGACTTTAAGAAAGTGAGGGAAGCCAGCAGGCAGAGGCGAGAAAGGAGAACATTCCAGGCATGGAGAGAAGTAAGAGAGAATGTCCAGAGATGAGAGATGGAGTGCCTTATTTGAAGGACTGCCAGGAGGCCAGTGTCAAGGAATTGGGTATAAGAAGATGGGAAAGGTAGGAGGGACTAGGATAAGGGCTTTGAAGGCCAGACAGAGCATTTCAACTTTAAACCACTGCATTTAAGCAGCTGGAATTTATTGGATAGTGGAGTGACATGATTGAACCTCTACTTTAGGAAAATCACTTTGCTGGCTGAATGGAAGATGAATTAGAGTGAGGGGAGACTTGAGGCAGACAGGCTGCAATGGTCCAGGCATGAGGTGATGAACATTTGCCTCGGAATGGTGGTAGTGTCAGAAGACAGAAGGGAATATGTTCAAGAAGTATTGCAAAGGTGAAATCAACAGACCTTGGCAACAGATTGGATATGGAGGAGGTGAGAGATAGCAAGGAATTCCGGATGACACCTAGGTTGTGAGCCTGAGGTTCTGGTGGCCCTTGATGGTAATATAGAGGTTTGGAGCAGGAAGTGGTAAGGTGAAGATGATGAATTCTGTTTTGGATATGTTGAATTTAAGATGTCTCCTGAACATACAATTCAAGATGTCTGGAAGGCAGTAGATATGATAGTGGAAGTCAGCAGAGAGGTTAGGGCACAAGAGACAGCTTTGAGAATCATCAGCTTAGAGATGATGATTAAATCCATGGGGATTGATGAAGTCATCAAGTGAAATAGCATGGAGGGAGAAGAGAAGAGGCCCCAGGACAGAACCCTGTGTTTGGAGAGAATGATCTGGATAAGGATGCAGCAAAAGGACTGAGAAGGAGTGGTATGAGAGATAGGAGGAGAACCAGGAGAAAGCCTAGAAAGAAGACAGTATCAGCATAAAGAGGGTGATCATCCGTGTTAAGGGCTTCAGAGAGGTCCTAGAGAATGAGGACTGAGAAAAAGGCTTTTGGATTTAGCAATAAGGAGAATATTGGAGATTTTGAAGAGAGCAGTTTTAGTGGGAGCCAGATTATAAGGGGTTAAGAAGAGTGCAAGAGGAGAGAAAGTGGAGGCATTGTAGATGGTTTTTTCAAGGAATTTAGTCACAAAAAGCATAAGCGATATAGGATGATAGTGGGAATGGAAGGATCAAGTGAGGGTTTTGTGAGGGTGGAGGAAACATGGACACATTTATTGGCAGTAGGGGTAGAGCAGGTAGAGAGGAAGAGATTGAAAATAAGCAAGAGTGGGGATGATAGAAGGGACAATCTGTTGGAGGAGATGGGATGGAATTGAACAAACAGAGGAGCTAGCCTTGGTAAGGAGTGAAGCCACCTCTTCGGTGAGATAGGTGTGAAGGAGGACAGGGTAGCAGAAAGCACCTGAGAGGCATGAGGAAGAGGGAAGAAGAGGGAGCTCATGGCTAATAACCTCAATTTCTTTTCTATGTAACATGAGGCAAGGATCTCAGATGATGGGGGTGGGAAGAGAGGGTGGAAGGGGAAGCCATGAGAGGCTTGAGGAGGGATTGGAAACATTTGGAGAGTGGAATAGAGAGTTGATAAGGGAGCTATAGAAGAATTGCCTAGCAGCAGTGAGGGACCAGTTGAGATTGTGTAACATGAATTTGGAGTGGGCCCATTTATTCAGCAGCATGTGTGTAGGAGCTAAGGCAGCAGGTAGTGGGAGTCATCCAAGGTCAAGGTTTGGCAGGGCACAATAACCAACAATGTGACAAGGGTGTCAAGGATTCAAGGGAGAGGATAGTGTAGAGTTGAATTGGTTCCCTAAGGGGTAAGAAGAGGGAAAGATGTGGCTTGTGGATTCGTTGAAATGACTGAAGGAACAAAGGTTTGAGCTCCCAAGTATATCAGTTGATTAAGCAATGCATATCAATTGTATAAAAAATCAGAACCAGGCCTCCTCAGCTTGGTACTACACCCCAAATACAGGGGGAGATAGATTTTTATTTATTAAAACATGATAATAAGCAGGATACAAAAAATGATGCCTAATTAATCTGATTTTTAATTGGAGGAAAAATTAAATGCTTTCCAAGTTGGAAGGGGGAAGAGTGCACAGATGCAGTTTCCTGAAATCAGAAAAAGAGGTGATCTACACCCAAATGTCTGTATTGAATCAAAGAACATGGAAACAATAACTGATTGGTCAGTATGGGACCGGTTTTCAGACAAAACATACTTAAGATGTGTAATTGTGAGAAAACTTGTTTTCTTAGAATTTTAGATGTTATGATATGACTGGGTTTCCGGTCAGCATAACCTAGGTCCTGCATTAAGGGTCTCCAAACAACAGGCAGAGGTTATTCAGCTTCCCAGTCATATGGGGCTGGGTTCAAACAATGCAATAAAGTTTTCTCACAGAATAAAGTTTTCTCACAAGACAGAAATTCGAATAGACTTATGCTGAAGAGAAAGAGAACTGAGCTACATCCAGAATTGAGTCACAAGATGGAGTTGATATGGTTCACTCAATTCCCATAATTCCCTCAAATCGGATATAAGACTAGTGTTGGGCAGATTGCCTTGGAGATAAATGAAGGGTGGAGGGATTGAAGATCACGATGTGAATGAAGAGCAGCGTTTGGTAAAGGAAGGCAAAGGGAGAGATGGAAAGCCAATAGATAATGAGATTTTGGAATTCTTGAACATGGAGGTAGGGCATTTAGGGTTGATGGAAAGGTCAAGGGTATGTTCATCTTCCTGTGTGGCTGAGGTGGGATGTAGGAATAGGTTGAAAAATTGAGTGGTTACGGTGGTTGAGGGTCAGTCAATATGTATAATTAATTCCCCAATGTATGTATATTCCCCCAGTATGAGGGAAGGAGTTAGTTCCAAAGTATGAAGGAGGAGAGAAAAACTGTGAGCCAGATACTGAACTCATTGAAGAAGGAAGCTGAGGTACCTGGAGGCTTGTAGACAACAGATACTAGTATTTTGTAGAGGTGATAGGTAAGAAGGACATGAACTTTAAAGGAGGAGAGGTTACTGAGTGATAGAGGCAGGAGGAGAGCCTGTGAGTGGCAATGGAGAGCAAGGAGTACTCCAAATACCCTTGACCAATGAACCAAAGGAAATGAGTGAAGGTTCAGTCAGTCTTAGAAAGGGTGGCCAGGGACGCTGTGTCATCAAGGAGGGGAGCAAGATTTTAGTAATACCTGGAATAATAGCTGGGGATAAAAAATCAAAAATGAAATAATCTTTATTCTCCTTATTTTGCTCTATAAAGGAAAAAACAATAACTCTGTAGGTATGGACAGAAATGTACACACACACACAACACACACACACACACACACACACACACATATATATATATAAATACAGCAAAATTAATATAAGATTGTGAGGAAGGACACTAGCAGCTAAGTAAGGTCAGGAAAGGCTTCATGTAGGAGGCTTTGAACTTGAAGGAAGAGAAGGATTCTAAGAGATGAAAGTGATATGAGAGCACAATTTCTGGCTTGGGAGCTGTCCAAACCAAAGGAATGGAGATGGGAGAAAGAGTATGATAGGTGAGGAATGAATAGAAGACTGATTTGTCTGGATCATAAATCCTGGAAGGGAATAATGTTCATCTAGACTGGAAAGATAGTTTGGACCCATTTGTGAAGAACTTTAAAAGTTAAATAGTTAATATTTTATTCTAGAGGGAGTTACTAGAATTTGTGGAGTAGGGGAGTGACACAGTTAGATCTACACTTAAAGAAAATCACTTTAGCAGCGAGCTATAGGAGGAACTGGAGTAGGACCATAGGATTATATTTCTAGAGCTGGAGGTCACCTCAGAGCCCATCTAGTTCAACTCTCTCATTTTACAGAGGAAATTAAGATCCAGGGAAATTAAATGACTTTTTCCAAAGTCATGTGAGATGTAAGGAAGGTAGTTTGGGAGGTAGTACACCAGTCGCTGGGTGACAGACTAATTAGGATGCCATTGGCATAATCTAGGTAACAGATAATAAGGTGGTGACTATGTGAGTAGAGAGAAGGGGTTACATATAAAAGATATTGTGAAATAGGATGCCAAGATTTGATAACTGATTGAATGAGATGAAGGAGAATGAGAAGAAGATATTGATGTCATGAAGCAGGGAGACTGGAAAAATGATAGAATTCTCCTCGGAAATAGGGAAGGGTTTTGGGGGAAAGATAATGAATTTCATTTTGATA
>CM053769.1:685942758-686001104 GCA_028658325.1 Potorous gilbertii
CCCTACTACTATTCCCAGACCTTCACCTAACAACAACAACAGCCCCAACAGTAACAACAACTTATGCAGTCACATAATCCATATTTGTGGTCAGATGAAAGTTTTCTAGGAAGGAAAAATTCCCAAATTTATCCGTCATGTTCTACAGAAATGTGTGAAAACTATTTCACTTTTCTGTTTATATCTTTGAAATGAAATATAGGTATATATTTCCTATTACCGACAAGTAGTCTGCAAAACACAGCATTACATGAAACAATGTTGGTATCAATTAATTAATCAACATTTATTGAGCACCTATGTGGTAATCACTGAAAAGGCTAAGGGAAATAAATACTATAGTATCAGTTAGTACTGGAAGATTCACTAAATGACCTGATGTGGGGTCTTCCAACATTACAGGGAGATTTAGTTATAATATATCAACGTGATTATTGTTAAACAGCACTGTTCACCGAGTATTATGTAGAAATATATTTGTAACATTAACCTAACTTAAATTTAATTCCGCATAAGAGTTAATGTATTTTTATTTGTGAAATTCTGGGTAAATGCATTATAAAAGATGTATCCTATAAGGCTGTCTCTACTATAAGATATTATACTTTGCTTGGTCATTTATCTGCTAAATTCTTCCAGCTTTCTAATTCTAACATACCCAGAATCCTTAAAATCAAGTCTAAAGGAGCAGTTATTTTTTTTTTACAATCCACCCTATTCATTTATTAAGTTCCTTTATTTGTTTACTCTCATTTCTATGTTCCGTGTGACCATTTCCTTGGTTTCTGAGGTTAACTGAGGCATAGAGGTCTTTAGTGACTGAGACAAGGTCACAGAGGTAGGTAGCTAACGACAGGACTATAACTCAGGTCTTCTAAATCCCTTCGCTACATTTTTCTTGTATAACTTCTCAGCAACTGTTTGCTTCTGTTCATTTGAATAAACCTTCGTCTGATATTGCTGTAGATAATTAAATTGGCAAATGAATTTAGGACTCATTGACACTTTGCATTTATATTTTTCCTAAATGTTTTTCTCTTCTTTCTTCTCTCACAGAATTTTTACAGAGAAATATCAATAGTTCTGTGTATTTTTTTATTTTTATTTAGGAAAATAGGAGAAATCCTTGCTTGAAAGGTCCCCACTGTTTCTGAGTTTTCTTTGGTCCTGACTCAGCAGTGTATATTGATTCTGTTTGTGTATTCTGGAGTGTTTTCACCATTTAAGCCTCTTACAATGCCTTTTGTAGTTGTTCCTGGGAGACAGAGCTCTATTTATCCTGAAGACAGTAAACATTTCTTTGGTGTCTACCTGGGCACCTCCTACCTGAGAATTTCTATGATTCTTGCCATGGATTAAAAGCCAGTGTTGTCTTCCAGTGACCTGTGGGATTTTTGCCCTGATTCAGTATGAGTTGGTTATGATTCCAGCTCTGGACAAATTTGTTTTCTTGGCACAAATACACATGGCGGAACATTTTAAAAGATCTTCATTTCTAAAGCTGGATGAAGCCCTCAGCCGAGTGTCAGACTTGGATGCAGCGGACACAGTTTTTCTATGCAGTTTTTTTCCCTTTCCTATTATTAGTCACATGTCCATTAAAACAAGCAACGAGGAGTGGGGGAGGGGAGAGAGACAGAGACAGAGACAGAGAGACAGAGACATAAAAAGTTAGAGACAGACAAGAGACAGAGGGAGACAGAGACGAAGTAACAGATATACAGATACAGACACAGAAAGAGAGACAGACACACAGAGAGAAGCAGACAGACATAGAGAGACAAGGGACAGAGAGATGGAAAAAAGAGACACAGAAACAGAGACAAAGCTAGAGACACACAGAGACAGACAGACACACACACACACAGAATAGTTTTTAAACTTTCAAGCTGCAGATAATTTATCCATCTTCAAACCACTGATAATAAATCCCAAACCATTGTCTAAGAAATAGCTGTAAACAATATTTTAATGATTTTGTAAAAAGTGGGAGAAGTCTGAGTAAATAGGGTAGAGTAGTTGACTGTAACTAAGATTGATAGAAAACGACCATTTTGTTTTGCTTTTATGGTTTCTCCCATTCATTTTAATTCTTCTATGCAACATGACTTAGGTGAAAATGTATTTAATAGGAATGTATTGTAGAACCTATATAAGATTGCACACCATCTCTAGGGGAGAGTGGGGAAGAGGGGGGAAAGTGGGAGAGGAAGGGGGAAAAAAATCTAAGATATATGGAAGTGATTGTAGAAAACTGAAAACAAATAAAATAATTTTAAAAAAAGAAAATGACCATTTCAAAAGCTGTTTATGAATATAAATAAAAATTCAAACACAATTTAAGATTCACAGCCAATTTCTCCTTAGGTACTTAAAAACATGTAGCTGCATTAGTTTTTGGTGCTTTACTAATATCTATTTAACTACAGATAGAACAAAATTATCTTTTATAGTCAAAAACAGATTTTTAAAAAACTTCCTGTTGAGCTGTTTCAATTATGGCAATATTTTGGAATTTTAGTCTAGAAGTTTACAATTCCTAAAGAATCGAACTTACAAAGAATCCATTCCAGGTTTTACTCAAATCCACAGCAACTCAAGGGAAGAATCTGAAAGTTTCAATTAGGTTGACACAGAGGTAGGGTCCCAAAGAGCAAGTGTGGAAAAGCTGCCTAAATATAATTTTGGATTTGGGACTGTCTTCATCTGAGGTTCTTCCAAATCGGAGAAAAAGCAACTGGGGCAAAGGCTGCAGAATCTACAATCTTTTCTGTCTTACCGGCTTCTTCCAGTCCTAGACTTGTCTCCATTGGAGTAACTGCAGTCTCATTCATCTCCATGATAATATACTAATTAAAAGCATTTCAGACCACAACCCAGAGCTTTAGATCAAGCCTCAGAGATCACTTTAATAGGGGAGCAGGGGGTGTAATGACCTTATGTTGCAGGTGGATTCTTTCTGACACACCATCAATTTTAATTCTTCTTGATCCTTGCTGCAGCTTTTGATGCTTGGAATCATGGGGCTCTATTGAAATGCTTGAAGTGCATTGTGGTCCCTACAGGCACGGCTCTGCCTTAGCCTTCATTCCTATTTGTCTCTGTGGTGTCAGTTAGGGACAGCAAGTGAGGTCGCTCCTAGGCTGTCTGGAAATTATAGAGTTGCTCCTAAGGTTCCGTATCATTTAGCTTGCTTTTATAATCATCATGAATTGGTTCTTCTGGTACCTCTTAATGGGTGAAACCTATTTCTTCTGTCATTGTGTAGCTCTTTTGCACATAAGGTGTGCAGATTTATTATCTATTAAGAAAGAATTTCATGAAATAGAATAATTTGTATGATGGTAAGGTTGGATATTGCTTTTCAAAGCAATAAGTTTCATTTGGCCAGTGTACCTTTTGGGATCAGGGACACTTAAGAGTCTTATGAGAATCAAAGGATGATACATTACCCTGAGTCTTGGTACCAGTTGCTTTGAGGTAGCATCCTTTTTAACTAATTGCAAATAACAATTCGAACATGGAAATTAGACTTTGGATAAATTTATGGTGTTTATTCTTGAAAATAAAAATATTATCTTTTGCCACATTTCTTTTTGTTTTTAATACTGAAAATAAGATGACAACAAGGATAAGACAAAACTCTGAAGACAGCAAAATTTATCCAGTATCCAACTTTCCCTTGTATCCTGTTTCCTAGTGTCAAACTCACCCCTGAGGTCCCTTCCCTTCTCCTAGGCATGCCTTCTTGAGTCATATTCTTGCATATTTATCTCTTCTTCCTCTATCAACCTCTTCCTATTTTCCATGTCCTTTCATCTGAGGTAGTGCAAGTAAACCAATGCTGATGAACTGTCAATAGACCATCTCTTCAGACCCATTTTAATACTAAGAGATGATTCTTGGGCACCAAAGGCTTAGTGGAAGTGAATTTCTAAGGGCAGAATATCAGGCATTTGAAAGGGTAGTTCTTTTTGTGAGGGGAGCCTTCCCTTTACCCCTCAAATTAAAGCCACCTACTGCAGCTACATATAAGGATTGTCCCACTAATGGTTTTCCATTGATGCAGCAGCCGTGAAATAAAAAAAATATTTTTTCCAGATGAGAAAATGGAAGTCCATAATAGTGAAATGAATTGCCCAAGGTCACAAGGTCAGAAAGTAACAGAACTATCATTTAAACCCAGGTCCTCTGACTCCAAATATATTACTTTTGCCTTCCATTTGTATAGGACTTTATACTTTTCAAAGCTTTGGACCAGTCGTGTACTTTCTCTTCTTTTTTTGTAAATGAATTATCAATACTACCAGACTGCAAATGTGTATTGTGATTACTTACATTTGTATAATTTTATTTTAGTGTATAATATGTCATAACAACTTTCGAGTCCCTCCAATTGGGTATCAGGATTCTTTGTCCTTTAAGCCTAATTCACGGTACTATTAATATTTGTGGAGTTATTGTGGAGGCTCTTTTTTTTCTGTCACAGATTTTCTCATTTGATTTTCTCAGCAATTCTGGGAGGTGAGTAGAACAGGTTCCATGCTTCCTTTTTCTGCAGATGCTCAGATTTTTTGAAAGATGTGCTGAAATTCACATGGCTAGTTAAGTCCTGGGCAAAGGACTAGAATCCCAGAATGGGGGTCCAGAAAATTTCCCAATACATCCTGCTATCTTCCTTACTGCTCTGAAATGGTAACAGTAAAAAGGAAGTGATCGAAGATAGGCGTGGGGTAGAGCCTTTTTGGTGACCAGGATTTCTCATATTATGAGATCTGAAAGAAAGATTCCAGGAGTGGGTGTTTCCGACTGGTGTTGGAGGATATGTAGGGAGTTGAGACAAGGTCCGCTTTAGAGAAAAAAAACTGGGTATGGTTTCTGGAAGTCAAGAGGATGCTTTTGGTTTGAAGCTATACATACATACACACACATGAATACATACATACATGCATATATACATAGATATATACGGAAAAGTATGACTTGGAGTGTAGAATGGCCGTTTGAAACACTTTTTCTGTGTTGACAAGAAATGCCTGTCTAAGGAATTAATTTCATTGCAAAAGACACATTACTTTAAAATGAGGGTAGTATTTCAATGTTTCTTACAAATGGGGCATCCATCTTTTTACATTGTCCATATCTGATAACAGATTTTTGGATGGGGGACTCTATGATATTATTTTCTGTCTTCTTCCTTGTCTTTCACCCTATTCATTGTGACCCCTACACAGACAACATTCTCTTCCTAATTGAAAGCAGATTTTAGCATACAATTCAATCCTTGGTTTCTGACAGCGTTATTCCTTTTCTGTTTGATCAGTACCCAGACACACACACACATCCATATACATATGTGCACACACACCCATTTTGATATTCCAAACAGTAGGAAATTTGTGAGTCTTTGTAAATTTTGACATCCCTGAGAGAAGGTGAGGTGCAGGCATGAACTGCAGACAAAGAAACGGGAGCTGTGCCTTCTGACAATATCCGGCTGACAAGGAGTGAACCTACCCTTTCCCTATGCTCTTCAAGGGCTGCTCCCCCTTCTTCATTGCTTTCATCTCAAAATATCTCAATCAGCTTCTTATATGTCAAAAACTCCAATAGAAAGGCAGCAACACATACTAATAAGTTAATCTACCAAGGAAATCTCATCACATCTGTTAAATAAGTGAGTCGCTCACCTCAAGAAGCTTATTTTCTAGTGGCACCAATATACTTACTGCTCCTACAGAGATACATGTATGTACAAGGTGTTTTGTCAAGTGCTCAAAAATTAATGAGATGATTAAGTCAAAAATAAATATTCATTGCTTTGGACGAGATTAACATTTCTAGGGAAAAACAGAGTGTGGGGCTTAAGTTACTTGAGCAGATAACAAGATAAGAAAAATTAATTGGTTAATACAGTCCAAAAGCACCCCAAGAGATATAGAGTAGATGAGTGTGATGTGACTGTCTTTGATACTAAGATCACCGACACACAGTACATTATTTCGCATATTTCAGCTGTTTTTCTTTAGCGCTACATGACCTTAGGTCTGATTTGCATAATTTAAATGAAGCCTCTGAGTGGCATGTAGTTGCATAATTATTCTTTTAATTACTGTTATTAACCTGTTTGTGTGATAGCAGATAATTAGAATAGATCAATATCATCTCTCAGAATTTTGAAGTTTTATGTACAAGACGGACTGTATCAAATCGGAAGAGTTAAATGAGAAGTCAGAAAAGAACTGTACCCAGAAATTTAGACTCCTGTGACTATGTCCTATAAATTAATATGCCAAAGAATCTACACTAATTGTCTAAAGCCCCAAGGCTTAGCTATTTTAAGTTGTACTGCCTTGAATAATTATAAAATATCCACAGTAAAAAAAAATGATTTTACCTCAAACCGACTCACCCCGTTGGATAAATCATACAGACACGTATCTATTTTGAGAGAATTATTTTATGGTGATGATTGAGGGAAGGAAATAATACGCTCATCAAGTAGTTAAGTCTAATTTTAGGTAAATATATGAATTGTAATGTGAAAAGCAAGATAAATGTTCATCTTATTTTCATTTTCTAAAAATATTTAGAAGCAAAATATTTTTGTTTATAGGAAACCTCAAAAAAACCAAACCCAAACCTTTATTACATTAAACAGTGACTACTGACTCATTAAAACACTTTGCAATATAATAAATCCCTGAGGATCATTTATCTTTTTAACAGACTGGATATATGGAGTCTAGTGGCCTGCCAGATGCCCTGTATCCCATGTGGCACAGAAAGTGGTGCTAAGGATGACCAGGGATGAGGAATGGCACTAGGCAGCTGAGTCTTTGATGGTGCAGCTGCCACCTCATCCCACAATTAGCTAGCAGTTTCTGAGAAATACAGCTTCCCACTCTGGTGAGGCATAAGATTTGCCATAGTTCAAGTCAATTAACAGATACTTATTGTGTGTGCACTATGTGTAGTGACCCTGTGTTGGGTGACTCACAGAATGAGGGATTCACAGAAGTCTAGGATGTTATTACTTCCCACAGGGAACACTCTCATTTGGGGCACTAGGACATGTGTGTATGAAACAAAAGACCCAATAGTTCAAGAAAAGGTATCATCAAATGCCATGGAGGTGATGATGGTGTTCAAGTAAGATAAAGGCCAGTGTGTTGAGGCTTATAGGTCTTAAACCAAAAAGGACTTCAAAGACCATTTAGTCTAAAAATCCCTCATTTTTATAGATGAGGGAACTGAGATCTGTGGAGTTTAAGCGAATTCCTCAAGATCACCAGATAATAAGCATTGGAGGCAACTTTAGAACCCAAGTTCTCTAAGTCATATCCTTTAAGACTATAGTAATAGCTTCCTAGAAAACCTTCATGACTTCACATTTCTCACTCTTATCCTTTATATCACTACTAGACTGTTTCCTTTATGTTTTATTTGTTTCTTGTCACTCTTTAGTTCAAAAATTTGTTCCTGGTTTCCAGATATCTCCTAAGATCCTGACTTCTTTGCCTGTCATTAAACACCCTCCATAGTCTGGAAGCAGCCTACTTTTCTAACCTCATTTCCAACTGTTCTCCTTCATGTACCATATACTCTAGACCAATAAATGGTCTAGAACAGAAATGGGGGCCACCAAGCTGTACATAAGGATCCCTGTGAGCTTCGTATTGACTTAGTATGAAAATGTAATGCCATCTGTTTTAGTTTGTTAAATATTTCCCAATTACCTTTTCTAACCTCACTCAGATTGTTGCCAATCTGCCTGACATGGGTTCGACACTTCTGCTCGAGACAAATTGAACGCTGTCCCTTGCAAATGTCCCTTTCTTTTCTGGCCTCCACTTCTTTGTTTATGCTATTTCCTGTATCTTATTCTCCTTCCTCCTCTCTACTGATTGAATTTTTGTCTCAAATGCTGCCTTTTCCAGGAAATTACCATGGAGTTGGTAACAAGCCTAACTTCCCTCAGAACTCATAAGGAACTTTGCATTTTTCTAATCCTTGTATCATGTATTATTTTGTATTATGTCTACCTATTATGTGTCATATCTGTCTTTTAAACTATAAACTCATCAGGGTACAGACCATGTTACGTCTCCCCTACCATTTAGCACAGTCTTCGGCACACAGTACTCACCTAAGAAATGCTGGCTAAAATGAATAAAGTATTAGTTAATATTTTTAAAACGACTTGTCCCATTCATAAAGAAACTTACCTAAAGGCATGCAAATATTTGACATTGTGACAAATGAAGGGATTTATGACCACTCTAGCTAAAAATTTTATCCCGGAAGTCTGTGCAATATAGTAAAAAATAATGAGCTAGATTCTCCCAGTGCATAAACTATGTACCAAATGAAATGATCCTGTATAGATTATCATCTTTTCAGAGATCACAAGGTTGTATAGTATATTTGCCTGCCATAAAATGTTTTATAGTATATATCAAATGCTTCATTGTATCTCTGGATCACTTACCCAACTCCTTGCTAGTATATACAGTTCCACCTGCTGTATAAATGTGTATGGAGATTGCCTGTAGGTATTCTGAAGTTTTTGTGGCCTGTTACAAATAAAATCTATTATACATCTCTTCTAAAGAGAAATTATAAATAGGAAAATAATTTCCCTTCTCTGAAAGATGTTCCAGAAATTTATTTGGGGGGATCTACAATAATTCACCGTTTTCAAGGTTCAGTGAAGTTGAGCACTCTCAGTGGTGTCTGGATTTCTTATTAATTCCATTCTCCAGCTCTTTCTTGCTGCTAAGCATTTTTTTTAGTTGAGAACTTCATGGAGGTGAAAACACAAAAGAATGCAGCATAATCTCCCGTTATATAATAGGGAAACACTATATAGCCTTCATACAGACTAATAAAAGACCGGAGTCTGGAATTTAACACTAGAAAATATATTAAAAAATGATATGTCTCTAAGTATGAAAGTTAATTTTTACAACACCAAATAAACTGGCATAACGGTAGCTTAAGTGGTAGAACACATTCCTTTTTCCCTATTTCTGATCATTTGAAGGAGCTATGATTACATCAGTGTGGGTGCTCCCTCTCAATGCCAATCATAGCGCCTTTATAACTTTCTCAACTTTTGCAACTCTTAGCTATATTGACAAAATCTTCCACAGAAGACCTAGTTAGAGAGCTGAGGCTCCTATTGTTGTTTCCAAAAAATATTTGTCCACTTCTCAGGTTGTTGACCTGATGTTTTTCATTTTTACCATATGTTCGATCCATTTCCTATTGGGGTCTCATATATCTTCAAAGTCATTTTTTTCATCCCACTTTTGGTCATCCCTGGTGACATGCCTTCATCATGTGTCATTCTACTGCTCTTTGAATTGTTTGCAATTTTGAGTCTTTTTGCGGCCATGATTACCAACAGAATAGTATTAGGAGGAGTGTACACATTTTAAAGCGGCAGGATTTTGCATTGGTGTGCAATTTGGGATCATTCAAAGCACTGCACAATTTCCCAAATGCTCTCCAGCCTGATTTACTCCTCCTACTTGATTCTGGGCCCAGTTCATTATCCATCTGCAGCATTGTCCCAAGTCTACATATTGAAGGCCTAAATTGACAGGTTGCCCATCCAGCTGCATGTCATAATTTAGGCAATGTGTTTTTTTCCTACCCACTGTATTTTCTATTTTTTCCCCCATGTCTTATGGACAATTTTATTTTCAGGAGACTTAGGTAGGTTCTAAGCCATTCCTAGGGTTTCAGAAATAGAAGAGATCACCCACTCGGGGTTGGTAGCTTCTGGAGATCTGCATTGCTTTAGGGATCAAATGACTCAAGGTGGAAGAGGAGAAAAATTCTATATGAGTTGAGCTGATGCTAAAAAGGTCTTGGGATCCTATACCCAAGCCAATTCAACTATTTTGCTTTTTTGTCACTGCCATAATCATGGCTCAGATAATAGGAGAAGGGACTAGTCAGAGAAAAACCAGGATGAGGAGTCCAGAAAGATCTAAAGGATGGGCAGAGCCCAGGCATCTAAATATAGGTACATACCAGGGATCTATTTTTCTAGAGATGGGTACATGACTATGTGAGTACAAAGAGTAGGAGACCAGTCTAAGGGGAAAGTACTAGGTGGACAGAGGTATAGTTGATGGAAGTCAAATTAAAATCTAAGAGCTACAATGTGTTTGTAGGTCCAGCACAAGGACAAATTCCATTGGAATTCCTACTCCTAGAGGGCAAGGACTGTATTTTTCTTGGGTTTTGTTTTGTTTGTGTCCCTACAACTTAGCTTTGTGTCCAGCACTTAATAAATGCTTGGTGATTGACTGACAGACAAATGACAGGTGGTTGGTGGACTGCCAAATGTGAAGGCAGTTAGAGTAAAGAAAGCTGGTGGCAGGTGGCAGGAACCCTACCACTGGGAATCTGGGAGATGCAGGTCAGAATAGCTTTCAATGATATTGACCCTGTGCCTATCTTATTGGTGAATGAATGAAATGAAAAAAATAAAAGGAAAGACTCATATCCCCTCTCTCACCCAGAGTCAAAATCTCTCCCAAAGTACAGGATGTAGTGGAGGAGAGGAAGATTAGACATAGATGGCAGTTACTAACACTGTACCAGACTTCTTCCCACACCCAGCAATGTGGGAAGAAAATTCTCTTCTCCATGGCTCTGGTAAGGCTGCTTTTTCTACCCCATCTTGCCCCTTAACCTCTGTCTTCTCCACTCCATTGCTCTGCCTCCTGGACAGTGCCATCTGTCTCCAGACAGGATCTTCCTGCAAATCTAACCCCATTCTGCTGTGTTGTTCCCACCACAGTTTCTATACTGCTGCTTCACCTTTTCCTGACTAATCTCCATAGCCTCTCTTTTTTTGACCCCTCTCCTTCCCTCTTTCTTTCCCTTTCCCTTTCCCTACCCTTCCTCTCCTTTTCCTACTTCCTCAAGTTATTTTCCAAGTACAGGATGTTTGTTCTTCCTGAGATAGCCTTTCTCCCCTGGCAATTTCCCCCCATATAATACTGTTCACTTGACTATGGGTATCCTTATGTACATGTCTGTGGGTCTGTTGTCAAGCCTGCCATTCATGTCCACTTTAACTAGATTTCATCTGCTCCTGAGGGGATAGTGGGGGCAGGTCAGTATACAGTGGGATCTGCCCCAGAGGCCCTAAGCCTCCCTGAGGGCCTGGCTTCACTGCATTTAGAAGCGTCATGATTCACTTGTCGAAAATACCAGACAAAAAGTCAATAATTCTGAGGACTAAATATAGATCTGACATGAATCTGCTCTGTGACCTTAGACAAAGCATTTGACCTTTACTTCTCAATTTCTTCATCTTTCA
Source organism: Potorous gilbertii (assembly GCA_028658325.1). Taxonomy (NCBI): domain Eukaryota; kingdom Metazoa; phylum Chordata; class Mammalia; order Diprotodontia; family Potoroidae; genus Potorous; species Potorous gilbertii. The sequence goes on from CM053769.1 coordinate 685,954,103, forward strand.
AATGAGGTTAATTTGAAAAAAAAATTGGGGTTAAGAGTATTGACCTTTCCGACTACTTGGAGAGCAACAGTTGCTTAATAGCATATTTACAAATACCTATGACTTATAAATGTAATTATAACGTTAATGATTAAAATGAGATAATAACCATAGACAGCATTATGTGATGGCTAGAAAGCCAGATACAGAGTCAAGAAGACTTGTGTTCAAGCTTTGTCATTAAAACACACTGTCTGGGTGACCATGGGCAAGTGCCTTAAGCATCACAAGCTGATATGTTGAAAACAGAACTTGCCTTTCCCTCAAAACGCTCTCTTCTTCCCAGATTTCTCAGTACTTTCAAGGGCCCCAGCACTATGTCCGTCACCATTCTCTCAACCTCAGGGCCCTCCTTGCCTATGTATCCAGTCTGTTGTCAGATTTTGCCATTTTTGCCTTCACAACTTCACGCTCTTTCATACAACTACCACTCTGGTACTGCACCCTCAACGCCTCTTGCCTCCTGGCCTCCAACTACAGCCTTCTAGTTGGCATCCCTGTCCCAGATATGTCTCCAGTCCATTCTTCCCTTAGCTTCCAAAGCAATTTTCTGAAAGATTTGACCATGGCCACTGCCTACTCTATAAACTTCGGCTGCTCCCTATCACCTTCAGGGTCAAATATAAAATCCGTAACTTGGTATTGAAAACCCTTTACAACCTGTCTTCTTTCTGCCTTTCCAACCTTCTTATATCTCATCTTCTTTTTCTGATCTAGCTACAGTGGCCTCCTTGCAGATCCTCCTACTCTCTATTTCTTCTCTGAACTTTGCGCATTTGCTCTTGCTCTCCTCCGTGCCTGGAATATTTCCTCCCTCCCCTCTGACTCTTCACCTCCCTGATTTTGGTGGAGACTCACTTTAGATTCTATGCTATTTAAGAGGCCTTTCCTGCTTCCAGTGGCTGCTTGTGCTTTTCCTCTGAGATTACCTCTCACCTATCACTGTATGTATGTATTTTATGATGTGCCTAGTTCCTCATATGTTGTCTTCTCTGTTAGAATGTGATCTCCTTGAGAGCAAAGATCATATTTCTACCTTTTTATCTCTATCCACAGAAGTCAAGCACTAGAAAATAATTAATATACGCATGTTGACTTGACTTAATCTGTCAGGGCCCTGGTAACTTTCTAAAACTATTTACATCCTGGGACATGTAGGATTATTTACATCCTTACAACCCATCAGCGTTTGTGGAGGGAATTTCTCACTGGGAGTTCCTTACAATAATAAAATCATAGGTCCAGACCAACAAACCATTAAAATAATAGTAACATTGCTTTACCAATACAATATTAAACAAATGAGTGTTGTCCCAGGTTGAATTATCAGAAAGGGTATCTGGAATACAAGGTTGGGCACAATCCATTGCCTGATTAGACTGGTTTATGAAAATCCATGTTTTTTTTTCTTCTATATTTCTGTTGATTATTTCTCCCACTTAACACACTTCCATCAATGCAGTGTTTGTTCATTTGTGAAGTCATTTAGCATGTATTGGACATTGGGGACTTGAGATGGAACTTCTCCCATTTAAGAAAATAGCCGCTCCGTATTTAGATCCCTGTAGGGGACACTTTACAAGAGTGATGTTGTTATATCATGCCTTAAAATTTCTCATCTGGGTTTGGAGTTTTTGATGAATCTGATCACTCAAGTTAGGGGTGGTTAGCAATTCAACCAGAAGTAGGTTGGCTAATAAACAATGACTACATTCCCCCGGGTTTGGAAACAACCCTCCAGTGTCTGGCTCTACGTGCCTGGGGGGGCTGTTTTAAGCCAGATAACTCCAGCATTACTTCTCCATGCTCACAGCCGCTCTCTCAATGTCAAAGGCCACTGACCTTTTCACTCCTTTAACAAAAAGACTGGAAACAAATTATGCTTTAAGAATTGGTCAAAAGGATGAAGAAGGAAAAACACAAAACCAAACAATCAGAAAAACAAGAGATGAATTCAAACTGTGGGCTGAGGGCATTGTCTTTAGAGCATTTGCTTGTTTTCAAGTGAAATAAGAGCTTTTGTTTCAGTTTACTCGGAAACCCTCCCTCCTCTCCTCAACTCCCCTAGTGTCACACAATAAAGTGACTACGGTCATCTTCCCCCCCTCCCGCTCCCCAACACACACACACACACACACACACACACACACACACACACACACCTCCCCAAACTGAATCTAATCCAGCTCCCAGGCTGTCCACCACTTCACTGAGCCTTTCTGACAGCATGATTCACCCACAAGTTAAGCTCTCGCATTTCTGCAGAATATATTTAGTGTGAAAAACTGGGGGATGCATCATCTCCAAACACATGCCAGGGTACAGAATTTGAGTAGGAAGAAGAGGAAAGGGGCGAAAATAGAAATGGAATAAGCTACTGAATCAGAGGCACCTGCCTGCATGTCCCAGCTATGCAGCTCCAGCAGCACCTACAGTCTCCCACCAAGAATGGCAAGCTTTGTTATCAAACAAGGGAAATGGAAGGAGGGATGGAGAGAGCTGGAAGTTCTCTGGTGGGGCTGAGGGTAACAGACACCCAGAGTGAGTCAAGAGGAAACTGACCAGCACTGTTCTGTCATGCAAACTCTAGCTCTAAGTCACTGTCTGAGAAAAGAACACTGCCTCACACTAAGCAGGAACCCATCAATATTGTTGAGTATCTGTTGTGAGCAGATGATGGTCACAGGTGAGTTGATCATATTCACTTTATAGCAAGTCACAGGATTATTGTCTATGTCAATTCCTCACAGATAAACCAAAGCAAAGGCGGGGTGGGGGAGGAATAAAGCAAAGCACCTAAAGACCTTTCGCCTGAGTGATTTAAGAAATTATCTTGCACTCTAGCTTTGGTGAGGCAGGACCGCTTATGTACTTAAAACAAACAAAAAGTAAGACGCGTTCTTTTGTACACCTATGCCTAGGTTGAAAAAGCCTCCCCCCCCCCCTTCTTCCTTGCCATTCTCCCCTCCCAACCCAGCTGAAACTAACTCTCAGTTTGATGTAATTCTCAGTTAATATGGCTTTGCTTATGGACACTACTCTGAAAAAAAAGAAAAAAAAAAAGAACCGCTACCTCCCATCTAAACAAATAAACACTTTGCTATAGATGCCCTGGACAAAGCAGAGACTTTGAAATTTTAGTTTAAAGGACAAAGAGTGGTTGAAGAGTTATAAAGGGTGGTTCATCTATCAATTAGCATCTTGAAGCCAGTGATCATAGGGAATAAGAACATTCTCAACTCCACAGCCCAGTGAACGGCACGGTAAGATGTCATTTACTTAAAACTAATACTCACTTCAAAAGCTATTATGTCCTTCCCTCCTTCTTCATTTTTCTTTCTTTCTTTCTTTCTTTCTTACTTTCTTTCTTTCTTTCTTTCCTTCTTTCCCTTCCTTCCTTCCTTCCTTCCTTTCTTCCTTCCTTCCTTCCTTCCTCTTATTTCTATGTGTGTCCTCCTAACACTCAAAAGTGAAATGGGCCACCTCCGCAGGTAATAAATTTTCCCTCACTGCACATTTTTCAGCTGACTTGTTGGTTAGGTTGTACTAAGATTCTTTAAGGAGCCTAGGTTAGACTGGATAATTCTGAGGTCCCATCCCAACTTTAAAATCCAGTGATTCCTTGATTCCTTGTTTTGTTTTTCTTTTTTGTGTTTGTTGGACTAGATGATTTCTGAAAGTTTCTTCTAACTCTAATTCTTTAGTCTCTTTTCTCTTCCTCTTCATATCCCTAACCTCTTAACTGTCTGTAACATGGAATGAAATCTACTTTATCTATCTCACTGGTAAAATTTTTATGTTACAAATGATTTGTTTAAAAGTCAATAAAATTATATTTCTCTCAGAAATTTCTAAAGTCCTTCTATATTTGGATGTATCTATTGATTTCTTGCCACAGATTCATAGAATTCTCAGATTGGAAGGGTCCTCTGTGGCCAACATATGCCTGGAAGGAATTCTCCTTTAAAATACACCAATCTTCTACTAAAGATATTCAGTAAAGAGGAAGTCGTTGCCTCCTAAGGCGATCCATTCTACTTTTGGATAGTTCTAATTGTGAGGTTTCCCTGACATCAAATCTTTTGCTCTTTGTAGCTACCACCAGCCTCAGACAAACTGGGAACTGGGAAAAGACCTTAGCTGAAAAAGACCACAATCTTCCTCTGCATCTGGGTCCATCACCAGTCCTCCTGACCTATGTCTTGCCATTGGAGTCCAATGACTGGAGAAGAGATTGCTTTGTACAACTTTGTCTCCACTTAAATCCAATTCACTTGCAAGTCAAGACATCACTCTCGTTGGTCACTGGTATTGATTGTCTTCAAGAAGGAAGGATGAAAAACAACAAACAAAACTTATCAATCATTGCTCCCAGTTCCACCCTTCAAGGTCAAAGAGAACAAGTTTCATCTCTTTTCCATATGGCAGAACTTCACCTGCTCAAAGAGAGCTAGCACCAAATCCCCCTACCAGCATTCTCTTCTCCTGGTGGAACTTCCACAGTTCTTTCAACTGATCCTCATATGAAATTGATGTAAGGATGTTCACCATTTTATTTTCTCTCCTGTGACTCTGCCCTGGGGTAGCTAGGTGGTACAGTAGATAGAGTGCCAGGCTTGCAGTCGGGAACACTTGAGTTTAAATCTGGACACTTGCTGGCTATATGATCCTGGACAAGTCACCTAAACCTGTTTGCCTCAGTTTCCTCTTCTATAAAATGAAAAAGAGATGGCAAACCACTCCAGTATCTTTGCCAAGAAAATCCCAATGGGGTCACAAAGAACTGGGAATGACTGAAAACAACTGAACAACAGATCTTCTTCGGTTTATTTATGTTCTTCTTAAACTGTGGTTCTCAGATATGAACACAATGCTCTAGATATCTTTTTACCACAAGTCAAGCGCTTGAGGATCAAATGAGATATCTATAACATGATTGTCACAGCTCCTGGCATATTGTAGGCACTTAATAAATGCTTACTTCTGCCCCTGCCTCCTCTATTAATGAAAACTAAAGTCACACCAGCCCTGTGTCTTCCCATAACACAGCTAACTCACATTGAGCTTGTAGACCACTAAAACTACCATATCTATTTTTTTTTGCCAAGCCATTGTCTGTGTCTCAACCATCCTATGCTTGTAAACCCAAGTATGACTTTGTATTTATCTGTGCTGAATTTCATCTTATTAGATTCAGTCCAGGGATCTAATCTGCCAAGATCTCATTGGATTCAAACCCAGGTGTGTCAATGTGGGGTTAGAGCATGAGTAGATGAATTCAGCCAAAGGACTAGTCAGTAACATTTAGGTGTTGTTGTCTGTCCTGTATTTTTGAACTGGATCAATGACATTATGGGTAGCATTTTGGCTTGCTTGTCAATTGGATTTAAAAGAGGCAGAATTGCACAAAGTCATCAGACTTACTCTCTCTTCCTGAGTCATTGAAGTCCAGTGGCAAGACAAAAGTCGAGATGATTAGAGATCACCCAGTATTCAGTGGATGACCTTGGTGTCTTTGATGCCTTAACAATGCTCTAAGCTCAGTATACACTTCCTTTAGACTCCTTCATGGCAATTGGAATAAAGTGTTCTTGTTTACTCATTCTGCCAGGAAATGTCTTCATATGCCTTCGATAGACATTCCCTTAACAGACCTTTCTGTGAACCTCAACCTGGTTTAGCAGATCCATTGAGAAAGTTTACCAAAGTGTGGCTTCTGGGTATGCTCCAGCTTCGTTTTAGTTACTAGCCAGTTGTCAAGAAAGTAATAGTTGTCAAATGAATTAAAGTGTGTTTTAATTTTTGTATTGATTTGATTTAATTTGGAGAACATAGTCTCAGTGCGGTAGGTAGTCTGCTGAGTATCAGGTTCATTTTTGGTGCAGAGGTGTTCCTTAGAATTTCTGTCACCCTTTAAAAATTATCTTGGACTTAAAAAAATATTAGCTTCTCTCCTTGTCACATATATAGCCCATCATACTTGCATGAAATCTTCACCTTTGTTTGTTCTCCAAAAATGTTAGTTTTCTTCTATACTTCTCAGGCCTTCCCCACTTTCAGCCCCTGATTTAGCCTTTTCAATATTATACACCTTCGAAAATCAAGCTCAGATATCACTTACTCCAGGAAGTGTTTGCCGTTTCCCCAGGTCAGAAGTAATCAGAACTATTTTGAACCACTTTGGCTCCATTTTGGCATTTTCCTTCATATGATTGTCACTTTTTTATCTCATTTCTTCTAGATTGTAGCTCCATGACAGCAGTTCTGTCTTGCTTCATCTTTTTATCCACAGATCTTTGCACATGATAAATCACAGCAACTAGTATTTGTTGAATCAACAATTGAGTCATTTAGGAGGAATCTTGTTCCTGATTTTTCCATACTTTGAAAGGCAGCCATATTTATTTCTATGGCATTGAACTGGAAATATATATTTTAAACTCGCACAAAACACACTGAATTTTGATCTATCTTGTTTTTCTTGTGTGGGGGAAGGGCACAATTAGGGCATTCCACCATAAAATGGCATTGTATCAGATTTATCCTTCATGGCAAGCATGTTATCATAATCATTCCTTTGCTGTATAGGTTGTTCCTCTGATTCTGTGCCATGTAGGTTTCCTTTGGCTTTGACATGTTTCTCAGTCCCTATTTTTTGCTGCCTACTATCTGTGTGGTATAACAAGATGATACATTTAGATCCTATAGATCATCTAATCCAATCTTTTCATTTTGAATATGAAGAAGGCAAAGTTCCAAAGGGTTAAGTGAACAGAGAAGTGGCAGAGCTAAGATTAGAACCTTTATCCATTGGCTTCAAATCCAATGATCTTTCCATGGTTCCTGATATCCCACCAATTAATGAATTTATGACTTTTAACTTTGTACTGCTCTCAAACTACGTCAGCCTTCTCTTGTTCTGGCCCTTGCAATCTACACCTTAGTTCTTAGAGCACTCTGGTCTTCTCCTACTACTTCAGGGAGCCCTAGGACATAATAAACTTGAATGAACTGAAACTCTTAGCATCATGAGAGAAGTAAACTTCTTTATTAGTTGAAAATTAGATGTCTCTTAGTAAATAATGTAATAAAGGAATTGGAATATTTTTAATGTAAAGGACTGTTAAAAATCCTTTCATAGTAATGGTTTTAATGTGATAAATTTATTTGTAATTATTTTAAGCCTCTATCTATATATTTTTATTTGGAAGAGGTGGTATTTTGAATGCAATCTGTACTGGGTATTTTGCTATATTCTGAATGATAAATAATGCCATATTGCAGAAATTCCCTTTTATTCCTAATTTTCATCATACTCTCTGAATTATTTTTAAGGAATCTTAAACCTTGCATTCCTTCTGTTCTTTTGAAAATGAATGATTCTTTCCTATACTTTCAATAATTCAAGAAATGTTCCCTCAATATTTAATTTCTTGTACTTAGTTCAAATAGACTTTCCATTTCTATACCTGTCTCTATATCTATATCTATTTTTCTGTCTACCTATCATCTATCTGTCTGTTTCTCTGTCTGTCTATAGGTTGGATGAAGGACAGTATCTATGATTTCATTGGTATAGGGAGCCACTTCAGTTAAGGAAACTCCCATCAAAATCCGTCTGCATCATCTCTGCAACTGATAGTCACAGAGAACAACCTAGTGTATTAAGAGGTTAGATAACTTGTTCAAGGTCATTCAGGCTGTATATGTTAAAAGGGGACTTGAATGCACATCTTCCTGGCTTTGAGGCTGACTCTCCTTCCACTATGCAATATGGCATATCGGTATATTTATATATTTAAAATAATCATTCACAGGGGAAAAACTTTTAAAAATTATTTGACATCACTTTAGATGACAGTGTCATCTAAACTAAAGGCTTCGTTCTGTTAGTATCTATTGTTTGTATCTTTCTAAGTAATTACAACTTGACAAAGAATAAATAGTAATCATGCATCTGCGATGTAAAAGTGCACAATTAGGAAGAGAGCAGGAGTACTTTAGCTTATCTATAGGTTCTCTGGAAATCGGCCCTCCTAGCATTCTAAATCAACTAATAAGCCCTAGAAAAAAGTGAGGAAGCAGAAGTTTGGGAGAGAACTGTAAAGAAGAGACCATGACTCTCAGGACTATGTCCACATCAACAATGGTAGATGATTTTAGTGTAAGTGTAAGTTTTGGAGGAATTCTAGGGAGAAAATTTACCTATTTAGGGAGATACTTTCAAATATGAAGATTCTTAAATTAGATATTAAAATAGGGTATCTTTCTTCAAATAAGTTTGGTTTATTTTTCAAAGCTCTAGTAAAGTAAGCAAAAAGTTGGTGCTAATAGTTCATTAAAATTAAATGTTTTCTTTTTGAAATTATTTGATAGTTAATTGAAAATAGAATGCACTGAGGGGAAAATGAAAGCATGATATTTTCGTCTTTACAGTAAATGAGATATAACACAGAAACAGTAGTGAATTCTATTCTCAAGTCAATACAATTCCATTCAATGCAATAAACATTAGGTGCCTACACCATGCCAGGTGCCAGGAAGAAAAGAATATATGTTATGTAGTCCCACCTCTCATGGAGTTTACAATCTAATGGTTAGGAAGGATGGAAGGAAGGATAGAAGAAAGGAGGGAAGGGAGGGAAGGAGGGAAAAGGAAGGAAAAAGGAAGAAAGGAAGGAAGGATGGAAGGAAGGAAAGGAAATACTTTATTAAGTATCTATGACATGTCAGCAATGTGCTAAACTCTTTATAATTATCAACTTGTTTGATCTTTACAACAATCCAGGGATATAATTTCTATTATTTTCCACCCCCCCTTGTTTTTTTTACAGATGAGTAAACTGAAACAGACAGCAGTTAACTGACTTGCCCGAGATCATACAAGTAGTAAATAGTTGAGGCTGGATTCAAACTGTGGGCCCAGAGAGCTATCCCAGCTGCCCTCAGTTCAAAATCAGCCTTCGAACCTCACTTAGAACCTTCGTCTTCCTCAGTTTCCTTATCTATAAAATTGGGATGATTGTAGCACCTACCTCCTAGGAGGGTTGTGAGAATCAATTGAGGTAATATTTGCAAAGTTCTTAAAATAATGCCTGGCATTTTCATGTTGATCAGTCATGCCTGAATCTGTTGACTCCCTTTTGGGCTTTGTTGGCCAAGGTACTGGATAGTTTGCCGTTTGCTTATTTTACAGAGGAGGAAACTGAGGCAACCAGGTTTAAGTGACTTGCCCAGGATCACACTGCTAGAAAGTGCCTGAGTCTGGATTTGAACTCAGGAAGATGAGTCTTTCTGACTCTAGACCTGGCAGTCTAATCATGGTGTCGCCTGACTACCCCAAGGCATCTACTAAGTGTTATGTAAATGTACAGTATTCTTATTTATGCTTATTATTCCTGACTCTAGGCCAGTATAACAAAGAAATCTGAAGGGGCAAAACTTAACGGTAGAAGTACTGGAACATCTGATTTGAGTATTGCGGCAGCATAGAGACTTCAACCGCTGGGAAGGTAGCAAGGAGGGGCTTGTCCATTCCAGATATGGGGGATAATGGGAGGAAATATGTGTAGGGAACACAAGAAGAGTTAAGGAGACTGAGAATCCAGTTTAACTCCAATGCAAACACATGAAAGAGGAGTGTTATGAGATGGGAGATTCATATCCTACCATAGCTCCAGTTCATGAGACTAGATTTCAGGAAGTCAGTTACCTATCTTAGTATCATCCATGAGGGTGAACATTGAAGGATGCAGTGGAGACATTTCCTCTGCAGCTTCTGGCAAGTTGGGTGAAGCAGCCACTTTATTCTAGTGTGATTTACAAAGAAAAAAAATAAGAAACAATCAGCTCATTCTCAGCAATACAATAATCCAAGACAACTCTGAAGGATTTGTGATGAAAAAATGCTATCCAACCCCAGGCAGGGTGGAAAACTGATGTAGTCTGAATACAGACTGAAATATATTTTTTTACTTTATTTTTCTTGAGTTTTTTGGTCTATACTTCTTTCATAACATGAGTATTATGTATATTTTGCATGATGACACAGGTATAACCTATATAAAATTTGTTGCCTTCTTAATGAAAGGTGATAGGAAGGGAGTTAGGGAGAAAATTTCAGCTCAAAGTTTTAAAGATGAATGTTAAAAATTGTTTTTACATATAACTTGGGGAAAATTAAAAAAAACCAATCAATTCTCATTAGTGAGGCTCACTCAACTCAGCGAGTTTCTATCAAATGCCCTGTGTGTTGGGCACTGTGTTTTGTACTGTAGATACAAGGACAAAAACATAAAAACAGCCAGTGACCTCAGGGAACTTATAATTTACTAGGGCAAACAAGCCATGCCAATTCACTATGGTGATCTTTTATTTGCTTTTCTAACCACATAACTAGAGCCATTCTGATTCACTGTTTTCACTAGTATTTTTTTGGTATTTAGGGTATTTAGGTATTTTGGTATTTAACTGTGCCTTTGTAGCATTCGTGAAATTGGGACAGGAAGAATTTGATATTTAACATAAAACAAATATTAAGAATGTACTATGTTCAGATACTTGTAAGCTTTGTGAGGAAATAATATCACTTACATACTTGTAGAGAAAATTTTGTTTAAATATACTTGACATCTATTTATGCCCATTGCTCATATCAATGTAAAAAATACTGACTCCCTAGACTCACTAAGCAGCAGAATATAGATTTTTCCCTAAAAAGTCTCTGAAAATGAAAAGAATTCAATTGCGTTACCTAGTTGATGGATATAAAAGAAGAAAGAGAAGGGGAAAAAAAAGTTTTGCACAGTTTGATACCACCCTTGGGAGAGGGGTGAAAAAAGAACAGTGAAATGCAAACACAGCCTTCTTTTCTCTACGACAAAACTTAATTACATTCATTTTCTTTCCAAATATTCCACCTTAATTTCCTCTTTGGGCAACATTTAATATCTGAGGCCTGTATACACACAGACAAAAAATATATCTGAACAATTGTGATTATGAGTGTTGTGTTAACAGCTACTGCTGTTCTATCAAAACTGTGAACAGAGAATGGGTATTAATTAATGGGAGACATTACTAGGCGGGAAAAGTTGAGAGAGTATTCAATACGCTGTCAAAACAGTAAGTGAATTCTATAGAAAGGGTGTTCACATATCTGACAAAAATCGATCCTGAAACTTTGCTTTTTCATTTTTTGCTTAGAAACAACCCTACCCAGATTCTCACTTACTAATCTTTCAACAGCTCAGAATAACAGTGTTTATGGCATGAAAATCAAATTTATTTTAGTACTAGTGAGATCAACAAAGACATTGTGAATTGGGGCAGAAAAGAGAGATACAGGTACATAATTTGGCTGCCTACTAAAACCATCTCATTTTACTACATAGGATCAAAGACCTCAAAAATGAGTAAATAAGATATGAAATAAATTAGGTCAATATTTGAGTTAAATACAAAATGTTTTAAAGAAATACTTCACTATATTAAGCATTTCTTAAGGTGGTACCTTTGGGTACCACCCTCTATAAAATGTGCATTTGAAGTATCTGGAGGGAAAACCTGAGGACTCCTGTCACATCCAATTATATGCACATTTTAATCTCAGAAAATTATTTACAAAGTCATTCAGTATTCACTGAAAGTGCAAAGGTTAGTCTCTCCTAGGGCAGAATGAAGACCAAGGAAGGAAGTGTGGAAAGAGCACAAGATTTGGAGTTAGAGCACTTGGGTTCAAATCCTGGTTCTTCCATTTACTAACACTATGTCTTTGAGTAACTTATATAACCTTTCAGTCAGTCCATTAAGCATTTATTAAGCACCTACTGTGTATTCTGTTCAAAGCACCTTGGATTTAAAAAAAAGGCAAAAGACAATTCCTACTCTCAAAGAGCTCACAGTCAAATGGGGGAGACAACGTGAAAACAACTATGTACAAACAAGATCTATACAGAATCAATTGGGAATAAGTAGTAGAGGAAGTCATTAACATTAAGAAGAATCAGGAAAAGTTTCTTGTAGAACATGGAATTTTAGCTGGGACTTGGTAAGAAGGGCAAGTTTTCCAGACATGGATGACAGCCATGCCTGGAATCAAGAGGAGTATCTTATTCAAGGAACAGAAAAGAAGCTAATGTCAGTGGATGGTAGATCAGAAGGAAGTAAGGTGTAAGAAGACAAGAAGAGGTCAAGTCATGAAGGACTTTGAATGTCAAATGGAGGATTTTTATTTGACACCAGAGGTGACAGGAAGCCATTAGAATTCATTGAATGGGGATAGGTGGGTAAGAAGGTCAGTTATGTACTTTAGGGAGATTGTTGTTGTTGTGTTCATCCTTTGTTTTTGAAGAGGACCATGACATCAGAGAAATGATGGCATGGCTTGCACTTGACTTTGATTTGAGTGAGGGAGGGCTGTGCAGGTCACCAGCCTCACTTCTCCTCTCTTCTCCTCTAGAGTCATCTGGATCCAATGAGCTGATACTCATCAGCATGACTAGAGATAACCCAAGTTGCAATGGAAGACCCTGGCCCTTTTAGGCTAAAGCCTTTTCAGGTTCTCACTTGGAGCGAGTTAACACCCATTCAGTGAATTTACTTTAAATTTACTTTAAAAAGTAAGTCTAGGGATGGCCCTTTAATTAAAAAAAAAGAAAGAAAATCAAGCTGAGAGAGGAAGACACTCAGGGTTGCTCTTCTAAAGAGAAACAGTTACCATTGGCATTTACTCTAAGCCAAGAGGACTCAAATTACAGACATTAAGTGAAGCTTGAGCAGGGACTTATTATGGTCCAATATATGAGCTCTAGGGCCAACTGGGTCTAAGATTTTGTGGAAAGACGGAAGGAAGGAAGGAAGGAAGGAGACAGAGAGCTGAGTGGAGGAAAGACTGGGGAAGGACATGGTGACCTTGAGGTTCCTTTGGACTCTAAATCTATGATCTCATGATCCCACACTTCAATGAATGAGAAAGATTTTGACTCAGTCTCAAGAAACACAATTATTTCCCCTGAAAACAGAACAAAATGCTGCTTTATGAGACACCTTATTCACTAGCAATGTTTAAGCAGAAGTTGAATGACCATTTGCTAAGAACACTATGGAGGGATTTCTACTTTGGATGAGAGTTTGGATTAGATAAATTTCAAGTTCTTCTAAACTCTGAGTTGATGTTTTTTAAGAATTTATGGAGATGTTTTGAAATAATAGCCCCCCCCAAATGAATAAAGGAGGGAGAGAAGGGGAAAGAACAGTGAAAGGAGGAAGAGGAAGAGAAAAAGAAGAGGAGAAGGAAAAAGAGGAGAAAGGAAAAAAGCAGGAGGAGGAAAAGGAAGAGGAGGAGAAAATGACATCTAGTTTTTCCAAACTTCTTTGAAAAATATAAAGTGACATCACTAATGGAGTTTGTTAATTCTATCTCCAATGTATTCCAGTTACACATAATTACAGTAGTTTGGTTTTTCTTCAGTAGGACCCAAACCCACGTAGAGAGTGGAGAGTAAAGGCCTATATCCAAAACTGTTCCTAACCTGCCCTGTCGCAGAACCATCAACTGGTTCTTTGACTGAAGTCATTGATTACCCTTGTTAGCATAACATCCTCTCTGGGATTCAATGGACTTGTGATCTCATCACCTACCTCCAGTGGTATATGTCACTTATCTTGCCTACTACTATTGGTGGTGCTATGAATTGGCCCAATCAGAATAGATAACAATTTGAAGCTATATTAGAAAATTCCTTAAGCAGTACATAACTTTTGCCTCTCTGAAATTTACTGGGTCTCCACAGGAAGATCAAAGACAGAGGGAAAATGTCCCATATATAGAAATATATTTAGAGCAACACATTTTTATACTTTCAAAAAAATCTGGAAAACAAATGAGTGTTGGAGGAATTAAAGAAGGCTGAACAAGTTGTGGGAAACAAATATAATTGAATATTATTGGGATATAAGAAATAAGAAGTCAAAAATTCAAAGAAACTTGAGAAGATTTTATCAACTCAGGCAGAATGAAGTAAGCAAAACCCCAAGAACAGTAGTTCTTCAGTCGTGTCCAACTGTGTTCCTCCATTCAGAGTTTTCTTGGCAAAGGTACAGAAGTGGTTTACCATTTACTTCTCCAGCTAATGTTACAGATGAGGAAACTGAGATAAACAGGGTTAAGGGACTTGCCCAGGGTCACACAGCTAATAAGTTTCTGAGGCCAGATTTGAACTCAAGAAGATGAGTCTTTCTGACTCCAGGCCTGGCGCTCTCTCCACTGGGGCCACCTATCCACTTACAATGATACATACAAAATGAAATTAAAGGTTGCCAGAGTTCATTGAGGTTTTGTATAGATGGTAAAATATGAAAAAGGAGTTACATGTTGTTCATGCTTTCCTGATGACTTTTTCAGGAGTAATAAAGTCTTTGCTTTTTTTTTTTTAGCACTTGAAACTCTCTTCTCTTCCAAATAGCTTGAGATTTAAAGGTCCCTCAGTGCACTAACTGGGAATACAAATTAAAAAATGAAATTGTCCCTGACCCAGAGGATCTTATGACCTATTGCAAAGAAACTTAAAAGGCCAACTAGTCTGTTCCCTAGAAGAGTCTTGAGAGAATAGGGCATAGGAAAGATATGTCTTGGTGGGAATATAAGGAGAAGGAGGGAGAGCATGCAGAAAAGGTGTGTGGAATAGTGGGCAGAACCCTAGGTCTGAATTCACTCTGGACTTATTCAGGGGTGAGGATCCTATGGCCTTGAGGCCACGAGTAGCCCTCTAGGTCCTCAAGGCAGGGCCACACTTGAGGATCTAGAGGACCTTGAGACCACAGGTTCCCCCCACCCCCGAATTTAGCTTCACCTCTCTGGTCCACAGCTTCCTAATCTGTCATGTAAGCATAAATATTTACCTTTGTGTCCCTACCTTTCTCAAATCTATGCTCCCTTGGTCTCCTGGTTCATATGTCCATGAACCCTGACATCTGATTTCACCAGATAAATACTACCTCTATGCTAGCACTCCCTTTGGAGCTTTTGATTGATAAATTTAAGCAATGTAAAATGAATAACAAATGAGATCAGCTATGTCATCATCATACATCCTGAGTTAGCTGGGCATGCTTGGTGGCTTTGCATGTTAGTAATCTGCCTTTTAGTTGCAGCAGTTTACAACCAACTCAGCCAAACATGATGACAGCTTGAAGGCTGTCAATTTCTACATCAATGATCCCGAAGACATGCATTTCAAGCCATACCATAATTCTTCATTATTAAGAAACAGATCCTCGTGTGGCTTCTTGTGTAATGTGAGGCAATAGAAAATACATCAAAAATAGGGAGCTACTCACAATATCCTTTAAGTAGGATGTGAAATCTCCTTCAGTTGGAAGAAGCAGTGGAAAGTTAGAAATCTAAAAGAAATTGGGGTCATCTACAATCAACTTTAGAAACTATGTCAGTTGAAAGAGTGTGTTTCAGGTCAAGGATATGGATTTCAATATCCTCAAAGGCAGTTCTAGATTCAAGACCATCTGAGGACTCCTTTCTCAGAAAACAGACTCAGTATGTATATTTCCCCTCTCTTAATCTGTCAACATAGCAGAATCCAGGATGAACACACAATGTCTCTTGATGGAGTTGGCTAATTGTACCAAATGATAGGGAGGATTGGAGATATAGACAATTGTCCACTAGTTTTATGTTGATACCAGTAACTCATTTTCATTTATGTCCTATTCAGGGAATTGTTATGAAAATACTGACCTACAGTATAAGGTTGCTGGGAGAAAATAGTTAATAAAAATGATTGCAAAGCACTTTGAGATATAAAGTGCTATGTAAATACTAAATAAAAATAATACTTGGGTCTCTAGAGGTGGGAGGCAAGTCATAAATATATGAAATTAGAACCATAGACTCACAATTGGCATAGAAATTCTAAGCATTTGAGGCAAACTAGGTATTTTAATATCTTATTCAAATAATTGCTTTTTATAATATATATGAAGCTAGACTTTAAATGTATTAGTGCCTGCTTTTCATATACAACACAAAAAAATGGACAGTAGATAAAAACAAAGGGTAAAATAGGTATGGGCATTTTCACTAGCTATCCTCTATGCCTAGAATTCTCTGTCTCCTGACTTCCCTGGATTTCTTCAATTCATGGTTAAAACCCCACCTTCTACATGAAGCCTTCCTGATCCCCTTTAATTTTAGTGACTTCATTCTGTTGGTTATTTCCAATTTATTCTCTCTATAGTTTGTGTGTATATAGCTCTTTGCATGTTGTATACCCCATGAGTTTGTGAGCTCCTTGAGAGCAGACTCTCTTTTGCCTTTCTTTGTATTCCCAGTGCTTAGCATAATGTCCAGCCCTTAATATATAATATGCATTTAAATGTTTCAGCAATTAGGTGGTACAGGGAATAGCATACCAGCCCTGGAGTGAGGAGGATCTGAGTTCAAATCCAGTCTCAGACACTTACGAGCTGTGTGACCTTGGGCAAGTCACTTAACCCTGTTTGCCTCAGTTGTTCATCTGAGCTGGAGAAGGAAATGGCAGACCACTTCACCAAGAAAATCCCAAATGGAATCACAGAAAGTTGGACTGAAAGAACTCAACAGATTATATGTTTATTGACTGAGTATGGTTTAATCCTTTCAATTGACCTTCAGAAGGACCTCAAAGATTTACATGGACAACAGATTCACTCAATTTATTGTTTTCCAATACTGTACTACTACTACTACTGTAAAAAGTTGTTCTTCATTCTTTATTTTCAAAAAGAACCAATAACATAGGTGATGTCTCAACTTGCACATGAATTGGATTTAAATGAGGCAGAGTCACACAAAGTCATCAGCCTCATTCTCTTCCCCAGAGTCATTGAAGTTCAGTGGTAGGACAAAAGTCATGGATGACTGCTGATGGTTCAGGATGTAGTGGATGACTTTGGCATCTTTGATGTCTGACCAAGCTTTAAATGCTCCACACAACCTTCTTTAGCCCCCTGCATGACTATTTGAACAAATTGTTTTCATCTACTCATTCTGCTGGAGGAAATCTTCATATGCTGGGGATGGACATTCCCTTTACTCACCAATGGATTTGAGGCCTCTCAATTACCCTCAACCTGATTTAACTCATCTACTGAGACAGTTGTACTAGGGTATAGATGCCAAGTACGCTGCAGCTTCCTGGAACAACAGGTGAGAGTTTGGTGAAAATGAATAACAGTGGTGGACGAGCAGCCCCAAAAAGGGTTTATCAAGCCCTCCTACCAGAGGTGCTAGTCATCCCTAAGCACCCCACATACCATGTTGTAAAAAGTGGCAATAAGGGAAAGAGGATCTTTAAAAACAAACATACTTTATGGAATTGCACTGTCATATTTTCTGCTCAACTTGGCCTTTAAAATACAACTGGAAATCCAAACAGAGAATGACACAGTGATCTGGTTTTAGGGTGGCAATGGAGGGAGAAAAAGGAGTCTTCAATATATAGCTAGCTATTATTTAGAAATTAATTCAAAATTAAAGTATAGTCTTCTGGGATTCACATCTCTAGATGAGACTAAATTACAGGGTGTCATGAGTAGATATATGAAAGGAATAAACCTTTTCCATTTTAGGAAATATTTAGGAATAGGACTTAAGGTAGTTTTCATCAGAGAAGGGATGAAAAAATCTTTATTTGGTTTATAAAAAGTTCCTCCAAGAATAAACTAAGGCATGAACATCACCATTATCCTCGTTACGAATGAATATTTTTTGTACTCTTTACCTCTGCTCAGCAACGGATCAGGGATCCAAGATATCCTAGCTGCTCACATCTCCTAGAATACTAATGAATTTCTTTACTCACCATATCCATCCCATTTTAGGTTTGTGAAGGAGATGGCAGGGACAAGTGGCCTCGCAACAATCTGGTCACCAGAGACCCGATAGTGATATTTATATTCCTTTGAGATACAATTTGTGTTCTTATCTAGAGATAATATCTGTACTGTATTAACTATGCCTATGTTGTTACTATTCTAAATGGAAAATTCTAAATGGAAAATTTCTAAAATGAAAACTTTGAATGATTCAATAGAAAAGGCCATGTTTTTATTCTAGATCATAGTGTAAACAGAGAATTCCCAAAATTTTACATGGAACCTGAGCCTAGACCCACACAATTAAACAGTAAAATCATAATGGCTCTTTGAAATTGTACACTTAAAAATGCCTTACTAATCCAAGGGAAGCACATAAAGCTTTTATCAAATCAACTTTGAAATCTTAGGATTACAAACATAAAAAAATCCAGTCAAAACTGTTTGACGTGAACATAATAGTCATTTTACCTTTCCAATTTTATTTCCTATTACTCTGTTTTCTATATCTATAATTCAGCCAAACCGGTCCCCTGAATGTGCTAGTTACTGTTCAGTCATAACTCTCTGGCTGTTCTCTCTTACTAGAATACCCTCTTTCACTGTCTCAGACTGCGAATCTCCTATCCATCCTTCAAACCCCAAATAGATGGCTGGTGTCAGAAAGTTGTCTAGATTTCTCTTTTGCTGATGGCTATAGCCCCCGATTATAAATAGCATTTTAATATACTTATATAATTTTAGGTGTTTAAAGGGTTTGTATCTTATCCCTTACTAGGGTGTGAGTTCCATTGGGTAGGGACCAGCTTTTAGCCAAACTTTTGCATTTGCTTGAGTGTTTATCACAATCCACTGTACACAGTAAATGTTTAATAATATTTGTTGAATGAATGGATGGAGTTAATATTGAGGGATGCAGAAAGCCTTCTGAAAACATGCTCTGGGTTTCAATGAGGAGTATTTTCTAGTGATGGAAGGGTGTGGAAAGTGGAGAAAGAGTCATGCAATGATGTGACATGGGATGCTCTAGAGACAATTGTATATCTGGATATATCGCTGACTTTTCCCCTACTTTTCTCAAATGATGTTTCCTGGGTGATGGCAAAATTTATCCCTTTTCTTGCATTCCCTCCCCAATTTCTTCTTTAAACAGGTTATATTTCTAACAGGAACTAAGGACTATGTTTTCAATCACATATTTCCCAACCACTACCATGTGGTTAACTTCGACTTTCATCTTTAAGGCCTACCTTAGAGGTTGAATTTTAAATGCTGGCATAGCTGGATGAAAATTCCCAGAAACAAACACACAAAAAAACCTTTCATGCCACAGCTTTGACATACTATTGGTTGTCAGATGAAGACCAGTATGGTTCCCAGCTAAGAGTCCTTCAATATATCAAGGGGAAGGAAACAGAAAAATGGCATTTGGGGAGTTGTACTTTATGATTAAATTCCCACATCAGCTTATTTCATATCAAAGTTGGGAGAGGGGGAAGGGAAGACAGATGCAATCTTCCCCACACATAGATGCATGCTTCTGCACATGGTCACAAAGTTGTAAAATCAAGAAAATCTTTGTGAGCTTCAAGTAGGATCCTTAGGGAACCCCCAGTAATAGGAGACAGAATAGGATGCCCTGAATTGACTAGTATGGTGAAACACATAAGAAATAATGAGGTCCTGTCAGTTCCAGGACAACTCACCAGCGTACATTTAAATGGTTAAGTTTATGTGTTCATTTGCAATGGTATTCTCTGTAAGGGAATCAGAGGGATCTTTAGCAGTTACCAAAAAAAAAAGAAACAAGAAACAAACAAACAAACCAACTGAAAAACCCACCCAGTCTTTCTCCATATAATGGCCCTATTTTAGTTAACATGTTGTCAGTCTTTAATGACTAGTGGTGTAACAGCTGGTTTTGATGTCATTTCTTTTGAGGCCACTAGATTACAAGCAGTTTATTGCATTCTTTTTGCCAGACTGCTCCCTGGATACAGCCTAAAGTCAAGAGGTTAAAGGTCTAAAGCCATAGGCTAAAGGATTTGTCATCATTTAACAGGTCACTTGTTGCTATGTACTATGCAAACTGGACAGACTTTAAGAATGATTTAATATGTGCCATATTTTTGGATCTCAGTGGGAAAAGGTTGAGCCTCTCCAGTGGTGGGATGAAAAACCAAAGAGTGAATGTTTATGTATGTGTGTGCATATGTATTATATTTATGTGTACACATTATATATAATATGTGGGGATGCATTTATATATGTATATCTTTATATAGATACATAGGCACATGTGTTTGAACATAGGGTGGTATTACACCATCTCAGTTTTCTGAAAAACATAAACATGGATTTAGACTTAGCAATCTCTGTAAATTGTCCTCTGTCAAAGACACATTAAAGCGATAGTGTGGCTTTGAAGGATCTCTAGGTAATACATCCAAATCTAAGGCGAGAGAGGACAAAGAGCTGGGTTAGACAACCCACAGAGGGCACTACAGGTCACCAAGCCCTATTGTTTGCTCAGGGCTGATTTGTAGCTTTTCAGTCAATCAGAGGCTGACAGTCCAGCTATGTTGTACCAGCCAAGGGCCGTCTTTGTTCAGGGAAGGAATCATGCTTTGAAGACAGGGCTTGGCAAAACAGGAAGGCAGGAAATCCAGAAGAGAATAGATGTCATAGAGGTGCTATTCTCCACCCTTCAAGCCTCACTGGTGTGTGTGTGTGTGTGTGTGTGTGTGTGTGTGTGTGTGTGTGTGTGTGTGTGTATGTGTGTGTCTTCACCCTCTGTACTTACCCTCCAATTCTGAAAGATACAGAACTACCTTTCTGCTATTTCAGACTCACTTGGTGTCACTGTATGACTTGAGGCAGTTCTATTTTTTACCTTCAAAGCACAAGCCAACTGAAATTTTCAGTTTCCAATGAAAGGCTGTAAATAGAAATTTGGAGAAGTTCCCAGATCATTTGGGCCCACTGCTCTTCTCTAGCATTACCATTCTGGACTTTACATCAAGATGGCGACGTTATGGAGTTAGTTCAGTCACACCCCATTTCCTGTGTAGCTGTTGCCCTCTAGAGACTCTAACAAGAAAAAGAAAGCACATAAAATGAGTCAGACGGCCAGCTGCCAGGATGCATCATATTGTTGGTTTTTCCTTCACAAACTTTCCAATAGTAGTTATTCTTTCAGCTTTCAACTCATTTTTTTATTCTTTTATCTTGTCCTTATCATTTCTGCAAATGTTTGAGTGAAGGGGAAAAAAACGAAAATAGATAAGTCCAAATAGTTTTCCAAACTGCAAACACATTAAGTACCGCTATCTGAACTATTCTGAATAATCTGTATGTGGTTCTCTGAGTTCTGAAGAAACGGGAACATCTTGAGATTCTGGCATATTTGCTTTAAAGTTTCTGAGTCTTTGTTGAGATGGTGTTTGATTTGCAAGGGTGAGGTTTCTGCTTCCAAGTGTCATCTATGTAGATTATTAGTTTTCATAGTTTTGGGGTTTGTATTCTGAAATAATTAGGAAAGTTCAAAAGAATTGGTTTATGAATCAGTAATATTGGAATGGATTTTTCCCATTTTCCCCAAGATATCTGAAACACAGGATATCATGATAGAAATGATATCAGCAGAGAGACCTTTGGCTAGAGGTAGTCTAGGTAAGTAACAAAACTGAGAAATACCTGGCAGATGACCAAGTACTCCATTGGTTTTCTTTAACTAAGAAATCTAGAGGAAGAATCCACAGCACCCTGTGGAGGATTTACAATGGTCGTAGACAAATGTTACAGAGATTAAAAAACCATGGTTGAGTTAGGGCTCATACTATTAGAACATCCACATCAGTAATATCAGAAAACCATCAAAGCATCTAAGTATTTGGGACACAGTTAAAATCTCATTCATTTGAATTAATATAACAAAATTATTTTCTCTGTGCTTAGTGCAAGTGCCATAATCATCTGTTAAAAAATGTTTCTTATACAATAAGTAATCCAGTGCAACAAAGGTTTTCTCTTAACTGGCTACTAGGTGCTGCAATAGATAGAATATTGGGCCTATAGTTTAAATCCAGCCTTAGAAACTTCCTAACTATGTGATGCTGAGCAAGTCATTTAACCTCTGTTTGTCTGTTTCCCCAAAGGTCAAATGTGAATGATAAAAATAGCAAATGAGATAAAATGCTTAGCACAGTGCCTGAAACATAATGGGTATTTAATAAATACGTGTTCCCTTCCTTTCCATTGTGACAGTTACCATATAATTTAAAACAGATTATTGGCTATGTATCAATTTCACTATATAAGTATATGTGGGAGGGGATGGAAGAAGAAAAGTTTGGAATGGATGAAAAACTGAAGAAAGAGCATTTTCACAGCAAAGCAACAAGTACTCTTTAAATCTGCTCACCCCTTCTCAATTTTAAATTTCCTATCTCAAAATCCTCTTCCAGTTCATCAGAAACTATACTCACAAATCAGTGCGAGAGTCTAACACTGCAACCTGATAAAAATACTGAGGAGAAGATAGAAGATCATGAGAAGAGAGAAGAACAACACTCCTTTTTTTTCTCCTAAGTTACTTCATTTCCTAAAGGCCTTGATTTCAGTTAAGAATTCACTACAGAAGGACCAGGAGTAACTTCTACGTTCCACAGGTTGAGAATGTGATCTCTAGCAATGTATTCATAATGTTATACATGGAATCCCCAAATTGTAATTTTAAATAGCTTTTAAGACTATACCGAAGTTTTGAGGATATCCTCTATGTGTGTATGAACGAATGTATTTGTCTATTCGTAACCTTAAATCCACCTAATACCACTGTTCATCCATTCCTCATACTCAAACCTTTCTCCCTGGAAAAAGCCCACATCATTTCTTTCTTGTAATCATCACGCTAATCTACATCAGGGTCTAACTTTTAATCTTTTCCTTAGAACTTTCTTGGAGAGGGTGAAAGTAAGAGTAAGTCAGGCATCAAAGGAACACTGGTCATGGAGCCAGGAAACTTGGATTCTCATCCTACATCCCCCCTGGCCTACCTATGTGACTAGACTTGGATTTCCTCCTTGGTAAAGTCAGAGTATTTGACTAGATGATCTCTAAGGTCTCCCATAGGCTCACAATCTTAAAGAAAAAAAAGAAAAACCATTATACAGGACTTCAGTTGGAGGCATTGATGGCACAAGTACTCCCATTGCTTCTGAGATGATTTACATGTAAAAAAAATTAGTCATGTTTGTTTTAATCTAATTCCTTAATCTCACAGAGGGTTGGTAGCAGAGAAACAGGAGGCATATCTAGTCAACTAGATGTCTTTTCTTCCGAAGTTGGTTCCACCATATTATGCCAAGTTCTGGAGGAGGTGGGGATGAGGAGAGGTGGATGAATCCAAGGCTAGACTGTTAATGGAATAATCGGCACAAACAACATAATATTTGTAAAGTGCTTGGAAACTAACAAATTCTTGTTCCTCTTTCTCATCCCCTCCCAAACTCATCATTTTCACCCCTTCCTGGGCAGGAGTAAGGCTTTGTAGATGTAAATGAATCATTGTGGTTATTTCTATGCTCAAGGTGTTGGAGTAAGCATTGATTAGTGCAGAATAAGCCTCTTGACTTTCCCATCTTCTCCTGCCCCCACAATTGAACAGGTGCCAATCATGGTCAATTTGACTGCCTTTCCAGTTCGACCATCGGCCCACCATGGAGCTTCTAATTTCTTCTTCCCTTCTCAGAAAAATGGGGTATCTTTGCAAGTGATACTTTGCACTGCCTGATAAAGCTGCACCCTTGATGAAAATAGTCTAGGGCAAGAGTTACTGTATAAAATAGGTGCCTTTTCCTCTGGCTACAATCGTGCTCATTGTTTCCGAGTCAGACGAGAGCTGTCCACCTATCTAGTCCACAAATGGAAAACTCTAATTCCCAAAGGACTAGATAAATTTCCAAATCACCCATCCTTATAAAAAAAAGCTGCCTACTTTGTTCTAGCTAGGCTTTGTGTGTCTCCCTCAGTGGGAACATGTCAGGGTTTCTATTCAGAGTCCTATTTTTGAGGGATTTGTACACTTCTTCTCTAAGAATTTGTTTGGAACTCTAAGAGACTGAGATCTCCCCTATGTTTAGAATGAGATGAATATAAATGGCATTTACTAGCTATTATTTAAAATGTCATTTTTGCATTATTTATCTTAAAAGACTTTCATTAAATAAAAAAGCAAGCATTACTCCACATAAAATTTATTTTTTATGTAGAAAAATTATATTTATAGCAATTTTCACCCACTTTGAATTAAACTAAGTTACATCTGAATTTCATATACATCTTATTTTTTGGGAGGGGAGGCAAATATTCTTACATTCTCACATATCCTCCGTCTTCTCCCAGATTCGGATCTTCTCCTATTTATTTCATAAAGTTCATAATCATAGGTAATAAAATTGTTTGAAGTATTCTGTGTCTTTTTCTTTCTTTACAAAAAACACAAACTAATAAATTTTGTTTCTTAAGACAATATTAAGGTTTGACCAATCATCAATCAAAGATAAGGAACTCAAAAATATGATCTCATGTTAAAAGGGGTCTGCTATTTTCCTTGCTATTGATAGACTGCTATGTCTTGGAACATATATTTAATTTCCCGAGTTCTTTTATTTTTAAATTATATTTTATTTGTTTTACAAATGAGCATAATTTTCAATGTGCCTCCAGTGTTTGTTTGCTCAATTGATAAAGAATGCTATATATATTTTTAGTGTTAATCAGCCTTTTGTGGTTTTCTCTATTTCATCTCAATCAAAATGCATGACTCAGACCACCATCTCCAATGAATCAGCAGCAACTTCCTGTTTCCCTGACCAGTTCTGAATAGCTGTGTACCAAGAAAAAAGGAGTGGTCCAAACTATCTCATACAAACCCATATCCTGAATTTCAATGGGAGTAATAAAACTCTCTTTCCTTTTCCTTTCATTTAAAATTTATTCTCTGAACACCATCATCTTTCATCAAATTAGTGCCCATTGGAACCCTGGCAGCGTAATCGTTGCCATGGCAAGCATATCATATGAAGGGTAACTCATCGATCACAAAGATCATGGATCCCAGAATGTTAGAGCTGGAGGAGACCTTAGAAATCACCTAATATTTTCAATGTACAGGTGGGGAAACTGAGACCCAGAATGGTCAAATGGTTTTCATGAAGCCATACAACTGTTGAATGAATCCTTCATATCTCAGAGAAGGGTAGAATCAGGGGAAGAGGGAAAATCTTCAAATGATGTTTACCCATTTAAATGAACTAGAAAAAATTTTACTTGAATAGTGCATATGATTCATTAATTCCTTTCCATTTATTCAACAAACATTTATTGAACTTCCACTCTACATTGGTCATTATGTTAGGCCCCTGTAGAGCTTAGAGTTTGTTGGAGTGACAAGGGCAAAAAGAAAGATAACCAGTAAAATAGTATAGGGTACGTGCATTAATAAGTACATAATAGCATTAGAAAGTTTCTTGCTAACCAAGTACATAAATGGAGCTGGGGTCTCATCACTTTGGATGTTCCCTTTAGCAATGCAGAGGATAACCCATCTATCCCTTCCACCAGGCTGGGAGCCTTGCTTCCTTTCTCCTAATATCATGATACCAGGGCGATTCTCTAGCTATCCATCCATCATCCCTTGCCCTCACCAGCCTTTCTTCTCTTCATAGTATACATTTTCATTATGACTCCTGTTTTAATTAATGTTTATCATCAGTTGTACTGTACAGGTTCTAGGTCCTAGCCTGTTCACACCTGTTATGCATCTCTCCATTGCCCTACATGGGCTATTTATTTTCAATTCTTTTGAGACTGTCATGTTGCATATCTCATAGCCACATAACAGCAATAGTAGAATGTTGGTATTGAAAAGAGATGGTTAAGTGTTTCAGGGTGGAATTTGTGGTCATTTAAGGACTTTTGAGATTTCCAGTGGTTAAAAAAGAAGAGCTCTGTGAGGTCTAAGAAGATGGTTAATATTGATCAAGGGAATCAGGCAAAGATTAATGGAAGGTGGCATTTGAGCTGAGTTTTAAAGGAGAGGCAGAAGTGAAATAGGCAAAGAGGGGAAAGGGCAGCATTCAGAGCCCAGAGATGGATTAGTGAAAAGGCAGTAAGGTGTGAGAGCACATTACATGATAAGGGGTGTGAGAAACTAGTACAGAGTTGTCCAATTTGGTTGAAGCGTAGAGTACTTGGAAAGGAATGATGGGAAGTAAGGGATCAGGGAAAGAGAGCACATTGTGGAGGATATTGGATACTAGACAATGAAATGTGACATGACTATTCCCAAGGAAGACTGGTCTGCTGGTAGTATGAAAGATGAATGGGGAGAAGGGCATACAGTAGAAGCAAGAAGATTTTACTTCACTAATATTCCTAATAATTTTCCATATGTTGATATTTTCAGTTTGTTTGTAAATGTTAGCCATAGACAGAGTTAAAAGGAATATAAACCCACTGAGAGAATATATTGTTTAATTGTTTTTGGACATTGTATCTCGTATGGTATCAACAGCCCACATCTCACTTGATCATAGATTTAGACCTCCAAGGAATCTTATGAAGCTATGGAGTCACCCCTGTGACTCTAGGTCCTCAAGTCCACAGCATAGTTTGGATTCAGTCAAAAGGCCATGAGGACCTAGATGGCCACATGTGGCCTCAAGACTGCAGGTTCCCCTCCGCTGATAACCGTAAGTCTCGTGATATACCCACTGCTTTATACTATGTTCAGGGGAGTACCTCATGATTGTTAACTATATGACTTTCACTTAAAGTTTGGCATTTAGAACCTAAAACCTACCAATAGACAGTATGGTGCACTTCTAATAGCCCAGGTGAATAATATTCAAACAGCTCAATATTTCAAGAACACAGATTAAATGGACAATTTAAGTACATAGATTGTCCAAAAACTAACTTTAACCATCAACTGTTAGTTTTGACTTTATTTTCAATTTAAAAAATTTTCAATTTTACAGCCCCTCAAAACTTTAAACCAAAAATATAACACCTAATAGTGGTCTTATTTCTGTTTCATTGGCTTTTCTAATTATGGAAATCCTGAAAAGTTGGGCATTAGGTTGAGGGGCTGTATAGACTACAAGGCAGTTAGGTGGCACACGGTATAGAGCACAGGACCTGGAGTTAGAAAGACATCTTCATGAGTTCAAATCCAGCCTCAGATACTTAATAGCTGTATGATCCTGGGCAAGTCACTTAACCCTGTTTGCCTCAGTTCCTCATATAAGCTGGAGAAGGAAATGGAAAACCACTCCAGCGTCTCTGTCAAGAAAACCTGACAAAGAGTCGGATATGACTGGATAAGAACAATAAACCATAAACTGAATAATTAATCCAGCAAAAATGCTAGAAAAAGATCTTAAAATTCCTCCTCCCCAAAAATGATCTATCAGACCTCAGTAGAAAGTACTATATAATTCTTTAGGTTTTGAATAATACACTTTTTTTCCTGCTAGGTTAGTGACCATTGAGGGTTCTAAAGTGTCCATTCCTTAGCTATTCAGGGCCAGGACCAGGGTGACAGCTGGGTAGTCAATGCTTTTTGACAGAAATAGCCAAAATAGTCAAATATAGAAATTTAGCTTAATTCCTGGCCCCACTATAATAGCACCTTATCTATTATCTGTCCAGGACACTTGAAACTCCAGAGTCTTTCATGAGTACTCTATAACATTTTCTAAAAGCAGTCTAGATCTGTGGCCCTAGAGTACGGTTCTATAACAGGACCTAAAAGCAGTGTAGATCTGTGACCCTGGAGTACAGCTCTATTAACAGTTTTGTGATTCTGGAGTAGAGTTCTGTAACAGTTCCTAAAAGCAATGTAGATCTGTGACCCTGGAACAATCCTTCTCCAGTGTTTGGCAAGAAAAGTGATGCAACGTGACTTTCAAACATGTCTCCTGAAAGGGAACATTTCATAATGAGATGGGGTAGCTTTGTAAGGAAGTTTTATTTGATGTATTCATGGAAAACAAAGAGGTCAGATGATAAAGAAGAAGAAAAAAGGTTTTTTTTAAACCTCCTCTTGAAATCATTTTTTCTGAAGTAAAATAAAAAAAGATTTAAAATGTTGAACATTCACATAATGCTTTTAAACCTCCTTACAAATTTTGAGACAAGAGTCTTCTAAGAAGGTGACATACTAAACCCATAAGATATCAATAAAATACATTTTCTGTTTTTCCAAATATTTCAGTTCTAAGGAAGTCTAAAATGAAGCTTCTTTGGCCTCATGATGAGAGGAATCATATATGTTTACCTAAGATAAAGGAAAAATAATGCTCCAATTCCAAGGCAATATAATAATGGAAACTCATTATATCATATATTATATATAATATAGCCTCCAATATATTTTTATGTGTAGCAAAAATCTTTAAATATGATTTTTAAACTTCTTAAAGTTCCTGAGTTTATTAATATTTTCTTAAATCTCATCATATGAAGAAACCATGACCATTAGAAGAAGGGGCTCATTTCAATGAGTATCTATATATTTTGTCACTCAGTTTAAGTAGTTAACTGTTTGATACTCTAACAAGCTAAACTCAGAAAAATAATAGGTGGAATTTATATAATTCCTTAAGTTTTACAAAGCAGTTTACAAATATTATCTTGTTTTATTTTCACCACAGCCCTGGGAGGCATGTAATTTTTCTCATTTTGCAGATGAGGACATTGAGGCAAGTTGAAATTAAGTGACCTCCCCAGCTTCACACAGCTAGTAAACGTCTCAGGCTAAATTGACTCAGGTCTTCCTGACTCCAGGTCCAGCACTCTCCCCATTTTCTGCCCCATAAGTTCTGGAGAAGGAGGTTGAGGGGAAAGGGCATTCCAAAGGGAAATAGATAAAACAGAGTAGTCTAATGATTCACATTCACTCTAGAGGAATGGAAATTAATTGCAAGTTACTAGGTGCGTTGACTACAATGAGTAATACTTGGCATCTGTGTTAGTAGAAGGAGGTTTGTATTATTGTTGTTTTAAAGATAAGTTTCTATCTTGCTCAAGCTGGAAATGCAGTAGCTGTCAGAGTTCTATTCATGCTATTGACTAACATGGAAGCTTTGATCTCCAGCTTCCAACACTGGCTGGTTCACCTGTCGTTAGGCAGTCTAGTGGTACCCTGATCTGGGGGATTCACCATGGTTTTTTAAAAATAATTTTTAAATTTTTATCCAGTTACACATAAAGACAATTTTTAACGTTCATTTAAAAAAAAAATTTTGCGTTCCAAATTTTCTTTCTCTTTTCTTCACCTAACCTCTCCCTGAGGCAGTAATCAACTTGATATAGGGTATACATGTTCAAATCCTGTGAAACGTATTACCATATTAGTTATGTTGGATTCATTATGTTTAATACCAAACTTAGCGTGTACATCTCTTTGGCTTAGCCCGTTGTAGTGCATAACTCCCGATTGCAATTGATCCACTTGCCTTAGCCTTCCTGGGTGTGGAGATTACAAGAGTATGCCACCGTGCCCAGTGTGAACAGAGCCAAGACCAGCTCTGAAGCTGTCTCACACCCAGTGGTACAGGGAGAATCTGTGTCAGTAAAAATCGTATTTGCAAGACAAAAATTAACGTGCTAAACACATGATTCCTTTTACAAAAATGCCAACTTTGGAATTAGAATATTTATGAAGATTTCTTTCAAAATTTAAATATTTTACTTGACCTTTTCATTTCCTTTATTTTTACAAGTCAGACATATGAAGTGCTCACTCTTTCCTCCCATTTTCTTCCAGGGCATTATTCACATTTTGTCTTATTCTCAGAACAGCATCTCCTAAAATAAAATAGACAAAAGCATTTTGATTTTGGGATTCCCAAACCTGCAGAGTCCTAGGAATTGTGAATATGGTAATGGACTAGAAATTAAAATCTGCACTGGAAAAAAAATCTTGAAAACACAGGAATCTAGGAAGATAAATTCATAATATACATGGTGAATTAGTTTAGGAGTCTGCTGTAAAAGCTATGTTTGAAGTATCTGTCTTTCTTGTTTGGTTAAGGCAGTCTTACCAGGTAAGGAGTAGCTTTAAAGAACCAGCCTTGTTCAAAATAATACATACTCCTGAATAAGTTGTAGCTTCCACTAGGTTTATCCCTTTCTTAGAGGTTTATATGTCAGTAAAAATGAAAGAAATCACCATCTACTTAATTGGTGGAAACTCTTTGGTTTGGTTGTGCAAAATTCATTACTGTTCAGATGTTTAATAAGTAAATGTCCTCTCAGCATTCCAAATGGCTTCTGTTCCTATTGAATACAATTTTCTTTTCAAACCATTGATGTGCAATGATTCTATTGACACTAGCTATTGAAGTAAAACCTTTGGTTTAAGGAACCATGTCCAACATTTATCTCAACTGGCCGAATTTTAAAAAATTTACTTATTCTTCATTTATTTTGTGAGTAGAAAAACACAAAGTCAGATCAAATACATCCATAGAATAAAGCTATGGGGTTTAGACTAGTTCACAGGGTGTGGGGTGGAATAGGGGATTCTGCTTTAATTTGCAATGAAAGGCTCTGATGTAGTTTCCCATACATAGGCATAGCTGTGAATTTGCTTAGTCACTTTTTCAGGGTGCCTAATAATTGTGTTTCTGCTTTAATTTTCTGTCTTTGCTTTTTTCCACAGGATTCCTGAATCTGTTTTCTTTCCTCTCCTGTCCTGTCCTGTCCTCTTCTCTCCTTTCTCTTTTCTCTTCTATTCTCTCTTCTCCTCTTTTCTTTTTTTAACTATCTTTAGTGGTTGGGTTAACTTTGAGACAAATTGCAATGACCAGCCTTCTTTGATTTGTGAGTATAGTAGCACCCCTTGGTCCTTTGGAGCAAGTATAGGAGGAAAGGAGCTCAGTTGTTAAGCTGCTTGAACTGAACCAGTTGGTTTTTTTTTATCTCAAATCAAGTTATGATTCCAATAGAGTCATGATACCTCAAATAGCCTTTCTGGGAGTTAAGGACTTGCTCTGTCATTTAAAGTCAATATAGATTACACATCTACCTATTGGTCGTACTAATCGGGGTCCATCATGTCCAGTGAAAATAGCTTCTGGGATGGAACAAGAAACTAGGCCACTAGCAGCACCTCTTTGTCCCTCCCATATGGATGGGACATGATTCCGAAGGATTAGCTAACAATTATATGCTCTGAACTGATCAATTCAGTCAATTTACTGTGCAAAGTAAATTGATCCTTCAGAACAAAGGGCTTTGTCAGCAGGGAGCTACCTGAGAAAGCAGCATGCCTGTGTAAACAGTTCTGTCCTTGCCCCAGTGTGGAGTGGCCCTGCGCCATATGGTGCCACTATGAACTTATTAGCTGACGGATTAACTGATCTCAGCATTTGGGATCCCCAGTTTCCAGCTGTGAGAATGATTGATGGGCTAACTACTGCTCCAGTCTTGGAAGTTATTTCCTCCATTTAACAGAGTCAAGAAGACAGAAAATTGCCCCCTTTGTAAATGCTAATCTCACCACTCCTTCGAACACCCAACATAGCAATTTATTCAAGGCAAAGTCTTAAAATTGGTATAGTGCACATCAAATGCATACTAATTAGCAATTTCTTTTGAAGGCTCCATCACTTATTAAGGGTCTCCTTTTCCATATGTTCATCATGCCCCACTTCACCCTTTAATTACAAAACAGCACTTTCTACTAATTGTGAGAAGGTATATTGTGCCCAGAATCTCTATTAAATGCTATACCTTCTAAGGCCTAATTTAGGGTCATGTAGAAGGCAGACAGATAAGGAGGCAAAAAAGCTTATAACTGTCACCAGCAATTTTCGGCATATATGGGCGTTGTTCAGGAGGGGCATCTCATTGAAGATGGCAACTATGGAACTCTTATCAATGGTCATTACTATAACATTTATCAGAAAAATAGGCTTTGTCCCATGTTAACAAATGGGATCTTTCCAACACGGAAGGAGCCAGTATTAATAAAAACGGAGTGACTTAATGATATGAGTTGTGATAGACCATTTCATAACCAGTGCGTAAAAGGACACTACAGTTTCAATGAAGCTAATACTTTGTCACTGATTTATACTCCTGGTATCTTAAACTGATATACTTTAGCTGGATTAAAGGAAAAAGAAATTTGCAAAAGATACCTGAGTAATAAATATTTATTATCTTGTCAATGTTGATGTTTCCTCTCAACCAAAGTTCAGTTCTTTTATGCCTTCAGGACACCTAGATCACTCTGAACTTGATTCCAGTTATATATACTTGTCATTTATGGCTATCATTATCAACAGGACTTCCATGCAGGAGGATGAAGATGTGGTCAGTCCCTTCCTATAGTCCTTTATTGCTGCAGAATATTGTAGATAATTCAGTGATGGTTTTTACTAGTTCTTCTTGACAAAAGAAGGAAAGATGACTGGAGGTTTATCCTCCATGTTTGCTGCTGAGTATTATTGGAACCAAAGGATTTTGGGAGAAAGGAGACTCCCAAAATGTGAAATTCAGGACTAATCCATTTGGGGAATCATTCTATTCTTCCATCATGTGTCTCGAAGTAGAAGGAACTTCCATTGATCAAGAGTAAACTTGACTTCACCAGATAAACAGGGAAATGAGAGCCTGTGAGTACCAGGAGCAAGATAGGTAGCCATTTACCTACAATAATTCAGGTGACATCGGTCAACAGTTAGATTGGTTCTTAAGATCCAATTCACCTGGAATTTTTAGGCAACAACACCATCATGTTGCGAGAGGACATACACAGAAGGTGACTTTCAAAATGCACACATTTCATACAGGCTCTACTTTGCTTTTTAACAAATCACAGCAGATTCTTCCTATTTATGTTTATTATTCTTTGGGGCACTGTCCTTGGTCTTTCTGACCTGCCTGATATTTCTACTCAGAAACTGCCCCATTGAACTGTTTCTCAGCACCTTTATCTGCTTTCCTATTGTCATTTCCAAGTTTTGGAATCATACTATTATAGATAGTGCTTCCATATATTCCCATAAAGTCTTGCCCATTTTCTGCATTATTGTCACATTATATACATCAACATCTTGATTTCATCAGTTTTTGGCATCAATGTCACAGTTACATGTAGGAAAAAACTTCACATGCTTATTTCCTTCCTAAAAAGAGCATTAACAAATGGTCATGAATGGAGAAACAAGCACATTAGGTATACTATTATAGGTTGGTAACTGTGAATTATTCCAACTTCTATGGACAATAATTTGGAATTAAGCAAAGTGAATAAATCAATTAATACCTGTTTACCCAATAACCTCACTACTGGATATATACTCCAAAAGGGGGAAGAAGAGAAAAAAATGACCTAGCATATGATAAAATATTCATATCAGTATTATTTATAGTAGACAAAACTGGAAACAAAATGAGTGGGTGCTTATGATTTCGGGAATGCCAAACTGGTATACAATGGTAATGGGAAGTGATCATGGGTAAAGAAATGATGAACATGAAGAATGCAGAGAAACATGTAAAGATCTGTATGAGTTGATGCGTCATAAAATAAGCAAAACCAAGAAAAAAAAATCCCCTCAAACTATACATTGTCTAGAATGATAGAAATTAAAAGATCGTTAAAAGGAAGACGAATTGTGACTAGAATAGTCAATCTTTGTCTGAGAGATCAGATAAAAAGATACTTCTATCCTTTCAATAGAGGAGTCCATGAGGGCAGAATGCTTCATACATTCTTCAAGGTGCTCATTATATCAATTGTTTTGCTATATTGTTTCCCTTTGTTATAAGGGAGGGTTCAGTGGCTAGGGGATACACAGGTTATCAAGAAATGGCTGTAATACAAAAACCAAAGACATCCATGAAACCTTTCTTAGTTACCATAACTAAAAGTTTCAGAGGAATTAGAGATGACGAAGACTTAGAGATCTAGTCCAGTCTCATGTCTTTATGGTTGAGGAAACTGAGTTTCAGAGAGTGACCCCACATTTGTCTCAGTTCGCCTTAGTTTTTCAGATGTAAAACGCACTGGAGAAGGAAATGACCAACCACTGCAGTATCTTTGCCAAATAAACCCCAAAAAGGGTCATGAAGAGTAGAACACAGCTGAAACTACTAAACCACACTGTTGTCCACCCAAGAGCAGACTGAAGGGGAACATGGTAACTTTCTTCCAGTATTTGAAGGGCTGTCATTTGGAAGAGGGCTTAGAATTACTGTCTGGCTTCAGAGCAGAGAGCAATGGTTGAAATTACAAAGAAGCAAATGTAGCCTGATATGGGGGGATGGGATACTACCTCAAAATCAGAACTGTCCAAATGTGGAAAGGAGTACTAAGAACTGGTATGGTGGCTTTTCCTTCAATGGAAGGTATTCAAGGAAAAGCTAGACAAACTAAGTACTCCATAGCCATTCATATGAGGTTGAGAGATTCAGAGAAGGGGGGATTTATTGGAGGATGTGAACAAATGTTGGGCAGGTTAAGAAAGGTGTGAATGAGCTAGATCTGTTCCTCTGGATGGAATGCCCATATTCATGAACTAAAAATAATAACACTAATTTCTAGCATTTATATAGCACTTCAGGTTTTGCACACTGCATATTTATTATATTATTTCATTTGATCTTTATAACAATTCCTGTGAGGAAACTGAGGTAGAAAAAGTTAAATGCTTTGCCCAATGTCACATAGCTGCTAAGTGTCTAAGGTAGAATTTGAACTCTGCTCTTCCTGACTCCAGATCCAGCCCTCTTACACACTGTGACACCTAGCTTCCGTTTGCAG
Organism: Potorous gilbertii; assembly: GCA_028658325.1. Classification (NCBI taxonomy): domain Eukaryota; kingdom Metazoa; phylum Chordata; class Mammalia; order Diprotodontia; family Potoroidae; genus Potorous; species Potorous gilbertii. The sequence goes on from CM053769.1 coordinate 685,988,859, forward strand.
ATCCTTTAATTATTGAACTCAATTGGAGAGGGAAAGGATTGGAAGCAAGGTGACCCATTGGGAAATTATGGCAATATTGCTGGGGAGAATGGTTGAGAGGCTAGATTAAAGGATATGGGGTGACAAAGAACACAGCTGTGATTCATATTAGCTTTTTAAAAAAAGACATGCAGAACCTTACAAACACTCCCTTCCACCACTATTAGAAAAATGTGGGCGGTTGCCCTCCTCCCCCTGCCACCCCTTCCCTTCAGCTTCCACATCACAGAAGCATTGGATATACAAGGAAATGCTATCTCTACATGGCAAAGACACAGAGTCTGACTCAGGAAATAAAGGCAACTCTGGTCTTTATATGTGGTTGTTTGTTTTCTGTGTATCAATTTAGGGGGAAATTCAGAGAGAAACCTTTCTCTAAGATCAGGATTGTAGAGCAAGCTCCAGCATTTGGTCGATTTTGTATACAAGTCTCTTAGAGGTACCATGTTAGTTGCAGGAATGGACTGAACCTAAAACATTCAGAGTCTGGATTAGCAAAGGTGAGAGAGGCAGCAGTACACAAATCTGGACCCTGGAGAGTAGTGCTTGGGGATACTGTTCCCTCGTGGAGACAATCATTAACTGTAGGACTCCATGAAAACAGGAAACTGATCAATGCCAATGACATTTTGAAGCAGTAGAATAAGTACTGTATGAGAAAGAAGGAAAACTGGGAGAGGCCTCCAACGCAGCAATGTTGCTTCCCTAGCCTCTACAACTCTAAACAGACAAGATGAATGCCATTTTCAAAAGCCTAAGTTTTATGACTTTGGACAAGACACTTCCATATCTGACTGAGAACTTGGGCTCTTTCCTTGGTTCTCCGGGCTTCTTATTGGCTGGTCATTGACCTGGTTTTCCAGACCAAGACCAACCTTGACACTTCCAGGACATTTTTCCATCATTCTCCCCTTGTACTGTTTCCCCAATTTTCCAATTTTAGTTCTGAGAATAGTAATAAAATCAACACTATTTTTGGAAAGGATGCATCAACCAGGTGCTCCATTGATGAGGTAGAAAAAAGTGCTTGAGGTAGATGGAGAACAGGTGTGAGACAGGAGATAAGAAAAGGATGTGACCAGCCAGAAAAGTGATTAAAGACACAATGACCTTTGCCCCTTTTCTGAAAGATGTCTTCAGTCTAGTGCTTGACTGGGGAAATGAAGATAATAGAAATGGTGCCCCAAGGGTTGAGTTGCTTTCTCAGTACTTTGCTAAACCCCTAGTTTATTCCATAGGGCAGCTCGGTGGTGCAGTGGATAGAGTGCCAGTGCAGGACTCAGGAGGACCTGAGTTCAAATCCCACCTCAGACACTTGACACTCACTAGCTGTGTGACCTTGGGCAAGTCACATAACCCCAACTGCCTTATCCTGGGTCATCTCCAGTCATCCTGATGACTATCTGGTCACTGGATTCAGATGGCTCTGGAGAAGAAGTGAGGCTGGTGACCTGCACAGCCCTCCCTCACAAAAAAAAAGTCAAGTGCAAGTTAGGTCATTATTTCTCTGAAGGCATGGTCTTCTTCAGCAACGAAGTTTGTTCTGTAAACTGAAGGTGCCCCAAAGTCCTTTCCTTCTTCTCTTGAACCTGTACCAAAGGAGTTGCTTTGGTGTCCCTTACTCTGTGTTCCCCAGGTTCCTTTAATTTTTAATCTGTATCTTCCTGCCCTGTCCTTAAATCCTTAAACCATAAAGACTTTCCTTTGTCTCCTTCACCCTATGTCATCCTGTTCTATCTCTAATCTTCTCTAGAACAGTGTCATCATTCTGAAACTTCTATATAAATATAACTTCCCAAAATATCGAAAAATCACTTAGCTTTCTTGCTAGAAGACCCATAATGTTTTTGTGTCAACAAAGCTTCTAATGGCTACAGAGAAGGTCTACAGTGAATTCTTTTACACCTGAACTGGGTCTACTAACTCTAAAACCTCATCACCATGGCTGTGATAACCATCCCTCTGACTTGCCTATTCAGAACACTCTCTGTGTGTTATCTTTCTCTATTTAGCATACAGGTTCCTTGAACGGAAGGTCTGTACTGTTTTCTAGTATTGGTATCCCCAGTACTTAGCACAATGTCTAGTACATTGAACTTAATAAATACCATTTCATTCATTTATTCCTTCATTTATTCTGGGTCTCTCAGTTTCTTCATCCATAAAATGAAGATGTTGAAAACTAGAATGGCTCAAAATTCCTTTTATCTCTAACATTTTGTGATTCATGTATGGAATTATACCTTATTCCCACACTCCTTTATGGTCTCAATATCATAATAATTTATAAAATAACTTCATCTATTTAAATTAATTTTGAGTCATCTTATAAGATCAGTACCTTGGAGGTACATAACACTTTGCAATTTACAAAGTACTTTTTAGAAACACCTTTGGAGCAGAAGGAGTAACAGATCTAGAGAGCTGTTAGAACCAATTCTCCACTTGATGCATTGGGAAATAGTTGATTTAAAAAAAATGATGTCCACACTTAGGCTTTCATTGGTATTGAGAACTACTAATGAGGTAACTCCTGACAAAGTAGAAGGCATTGGCTCTGTAGCCCTGGGCATTGAATAGTTTAGGATTTGCTTAGAACTTCACAGCTAGTATGTCAGCAGGAGGACTGGAAATCAGGTCTTGATGACTCCAAGGCCCATTGTCTATGCAATAGATGCTTCTACATCATGAAAGAGTAGAAATAGTGCCTTAATACTTAAAGATTAATAGTTACATTGCATCTCCACAACTAGATCTGCAAAGGAAAGTCTAGCTGTCAATGGAGTTGGTTTGAACTGCTGGCAATGCAGCAGTGACTTTTAGAATTCAGATTCTGAACCACTACTAAAACATTACAATGCTCCCCTTCCTTGCAAATGCATGTTAGTTACATGACTAGACATATACTTTGAAAGAAAAGAAGACTGTTAGATACATTTTCATCTATATATTTGAAAGTGTTTTCTAACTAAAATTGATGATGCAGGACATAGTGAACTCGGATGCCATTAGCTTTAATCAGCAAACTCATGAGCAACATTTTTAACCAGTTACTTTCCAGATGCTTTTCTTTATTTTTTAAACTTCTTTTTCATCTTTCAAATGTTTGTTATGACAGTAACTCTTATCCAAATGAATAGACCTACTCTTCATTCATTTGAATCAGAAATAGTGTTGAAATATTTAAGGAAAAAACTTTTTTGTTTTTCACTGAACCAGAACTTTGAGGGGAAAAAACCATTAAAATTGTATTATTTTTTGACATTTCAGAACTGAAAGATTCAAATGATTCTTTAAAAAATAATAATAAGGACTGTTGAACTAACAGCTCATGTGCCAAGTTAAAAAGCCTGATCTAATTTGAAATGGCCTGAGATTTGAAACTTTAAAAAAACAAATAAACCACTATTTATAATGGAAACTCAGACACCATGGTCCATGATGGAAGCTCTATCAAGGCAGCCAGGTGAGTAGTGATCCTGGAATAAAGAAAGGTAATTAAATTGTCTATATCAGGAAGAAAGTTGACTAATCATTCATTGGGAACCTTCCAAGTTATCATTTCCCCCCTTAGTTCTCACATTAATCATCTTTAGGTGTTTTATTTTCAGCTGTAGCATTGTGCTGATCAAACTCAGTTATTTCTTTTAATTACTAATGCTGTAAAGATGTTGCATCTTTTCCAACTCCCTTACAGCCCACTACCAAATCAATTTAGGCATCTCAAAAGCATTTCTAAAATACCAGATGCTCTGTCAGCTGTGCAGAACAATGTGCTAATAATTATATTTCCCTCTCTAACAGCAGATCAAAGCCTGAGAAGAGGTGACATACACCTAGGATATTCAAACTCTGGCTTGAAGGTCAATTGGATCTGTAGACATATGCTGCTGATTTTGTAACATGAAAGCCAGCTAAAAAGAATGGCTCAGTGAAATGAGTATACACAGAATCTTAATTTCAGCCCTAACCAAATGTTTACAGAATAGTTTGTAGAGGCTTACAATTTCTGGTTATCATATTTATTAAAACTTGGCAAATCTTTAATAACTTTTCTATCAACAACCCACCAGGTATTTGATTTTAGTCTTAAAATGCTTGAATTTTTGTACTTATAGAACAATTTTTAATTGGAAGTACCTGGACCTCTTCCTGATAGGCTGCCTATATCGCCTTATGGAAGTGAAGAATACATTCTCACCTTGAAATGGCAAGTAGCAGTTGGGGGAGAGGGGGATAAAAGTCCTTTGTTTAAGCAAGGAAGGGGGCAGGAAGATTGGCAACACAGTGCCTCCAAAGAAAACAAGTAAGTAGGGGTTCTAAGCCACACAGGAAAACATTAAATGGACTCAGTGCTATGTTTGCTTGATTTAACACAAAACATTGGAACATAAATTCAAATAGTGGGACAAACAGACAAACTGGGGAAGAGGGTCAAATTCACCCAACATCAGTGAATTCCAAAGAAACTTGGAGCTTTACTGTTATGGAAAGTCAAAGTAGGAAATCATGGAAAGAATAATATACCAAGAATTTATTCCTCTTCTAATCTGATCCTTGGACCATAGAGAGTCCCTCACCAGATCTAAATTCAGAGATTTTCTAGGTTCCTAGGAATTGCCAGCAATGATGCTTTCCTGGCATAACCTTTGAGGCCATGGGGTTGCCACCATTCTGTGAGAGAGAATTGGAAGAGGATTTTAGTTTAGGACCATCGGTAGAGTAATATTCAAGAACCCAAGATCACCTCTATTCCATGATGTGGTATGGAAGTAGGACTTTGAAGAGGGCAAAATGATATGTTATATTTAATACTTGTTTTTCCTAGGCTAATGTGGTAGCCTTTTTTTATCTGCATTATAGCAGACAGGAGGTTCTGGCCAAAACAGAAACAATTATTATTTACATTCACTCTGACCAATCAGAGGGTAAACAACGACCAAATGGAGACCAAACAATGACCTGGGACCTATTGTTGGTCAATCAATGAGAGAGAGAAAGAAAGAAAGAAGGAAGGAAGGAAGGAAATAAAGAGTTGTGTTGCCCGCCTTACCAGGTCCTATTTCTTCTCATAGAGGTTATTTGTCTTTTGTTTTCAGAGGACCATGATATCAGGGAGGTGATGCCATGACTTGCAAGTGAATTGGATTTAAGTGAGGGAGGCCAATTGGACAACACAGTTCCTTCTTCCTTCCTTCCTTTTCATTGAATGGGTATGGGTATATCTCACTCAAAGTGAGAATGTGATAAGACCTTAGCCTGAAAGGGCCAGCATCTCACATTGCATCCTGGGCCATCTCCAGTCATCCTGACGAATATCAGGCCACTGGACCCAGATGGCTCAGGAGAAGAATAAGGACTAAGTGATTTTTTTTTTCTACCTCACTCAAATCAAAATCAACTGCAAGTCATGTCATCATCTTGATGTCATGGTCCTCTTTGGGAATGAAAGACAAATACAACCACCACAACAACAACCTGTCTCTGACTCTCTGTCTGTCTGTCTCTCTCTTTCTCTCTCTCTTTTTCTCTCTCTTTTTTCTTTCCCTTTCCTCTGTCCACATAGAGCATCATACCCTTCCCTACTAGTGTTATGCCCAAAGGAATGGAATTTTGATAGCTGAAAACTTTTTTCATTCTTAAGGACCATGTCTTAAATTCAAGTCACACTGGCTATCATTGATTGAACAACAGTTGGTCCCAGGCCAAGACCCACTTGGTCATTGTTTGGGTCCTGATTGGCTCAAAGTGATTGTAAATAGTAATTATTTCTGTGTAGGCCAGAAACCCTGAGGATCTTCCCCTCCCAAAGTGATTTTTTTTTGACTAAGTAAAGAGGATATTTCTTGCCCTATTTCTTTCCAAGCCTTCATCAGTGAGTGGGTGTTGCCTCAATCAAACACACTTGTTGAAGACCTTAGCTTAAAAAGGTCAAGGTCTCTCCCTGCATTCAGAGCCATCTCCAGGCCTTCTGATCTATCTTCTCACTGGACCCGCTAGTTCTAGAGGAGAGTGAGACTGACAACTTCACATAGCCTTCCTTCACTTAAATCCAATTCATTTGCATGTCCTGGCCTCACCTTCCTGATGTCACAGTCCTCTTAGTAAGAGGACAAGCAACAACACTATAGACAACAGAGAGGAGGAAAATAACAATATAGCATTGCATTTAATTAGCACTGTATATCTAGAATTATGGATCTGGAGCCAAGGGACCCCTCAGGGTCCATGTATTCCAATCCCATTGTTTTACAGATGAATTGGTCATCTTGATATCCACTGGACACAGACGACTCTGGAGGAGAAAGTGAGGCTGCTGACCTTGCACAGCCCTCCCTCACTCAAATCAAAGTCAACTTCAAGGCATGTCATCATCTCCCTGATGTCATGGTCCTCTTCGAGAATGACGAACAAATAACGGCAACAGATAAGGAGCAGGAAGCTAAAGTCCAAGGATGTTAAGTGATTGTCCAAGGTCAAACAGTCAGTAACAGAGGTAAGATCTGAGGTCCAGTTTTCAGACTATAAATGTAGTTTCTTTTCCACTACACTGCACTGTTTTAAAGCATCCTTATCCTCGTAACAACCCTAAAAATCATGTGGAAGATTTATTACTCTTGATCATTTTGTGACCGTAGAAATAAAGACAAATGAGGATTAAGTGATGTTTTTTCTACAGTCACACAGCTCAGCAGTTAATGACTGAGCTCCTCACCTGTAATCTGAATTGATCCAGTCCAACTCCTCAAACTTTGAAGTACATACTACATGCTAGGTATTTAAGATATAAGGACAAAAGATGAAATAGTACTGGCCTCCTCCAGGAGCTTACACTGTCATGAGGTGGAGAGGGAAAAGAATAGGGCATAAAAACAGATAAATAAGGACAAAGTATGTGTAAAAATAATAAAAAAAAAGTGATTTCAAGAGAAATTAGGTGAAATCAGGAAAGTTCTTCAAGTTTTGTGTGTTTGTTTATATGTTTTGGCCACACTACGCCTTGAAGTCACCACAGGGATAGGCACACTCAGCTAATTTACGGACTTACATAGAATGTAGTTATTTGATGGACAACTGGGTTACTGACACTTTGAAAGCAGGACTCATATCTTATTCTTTTGCATATTAATGATGATTAAAATGACCGTTATTTCTATTTGTGTCACACTATAAGGCTTCCAGACACTTTTTGTATGGTATCTATGTCTGCCACAGGGTTGAACATATACTTATTGCTTGATAGATACTTTTTAATCTTTAATTTGAATAGTGCTGCATGTAGTTACACACACGTATATGCACACATGTGCATGAGCATACATATCAATGAGTGTGTTTATACATACGTATAGACATATATATGCAATGTGTATATACATGTACAATACAGTACATACTATATATACATGTGGTTGGGCATGGTGTCCATATGCATGTATGCACAATATGTTATAGACATAGGCACACTACATGCATATACACATATGCACATTTACTGGCTTTCATTACAATGATCCTATGTAGATATTATGATAGGTCTTATCCTCCACTGAGGACGACAAAGCAAACTAAGATGTGCAGTCCTGCCTCATGATAACATTGCAAGCACCAGTTCCCAATTCTAGTTGTATTTCACCTGCCCTTATCCCAGGGTATATTTGTGAGTAAATCCCTGCGTACATAAATTCATGGGAATAATCTATGTACACATTTAAGGTATCCTTGATGAAGATAAACCGGCAAACTTTCACCGAAAATGTTGTACAGACAACAGCCTTTCCATAGTCACACAAATGACTGAGAGATGCAGGGAATGAAGGACCCACCTGGTTTATTGCTTGTTTATTTCAAGAAAGCATTTGACTCAGCCCAACAAAAAGTAGCTTTAAAGGTTCTCCTTCAGGAATTTGTTACCTTTGTTGGATCCTGGGCCATCTCCAGTTATCCTGATGAATATCTGGTCACTGGATCCAGATGGCGCAGGAGGAGACAGTAAGGCTGGTGACCTTGCACAGCCCTTGCTCACTCAAAACAAAGTCAAGGGCAAGTCATGTCATCATTTCTTTGAATACAGGGTCTTCTTTGAAAATGAAGGACGAACACAACAATGACAACCTTTACTGATGTTAGGAATATACATCCTTGATAGACATAACCATGGGAAGATGGAGAACACCATTAAGGAAGCAGCAGTTAATCAAGATGAGGAAAAAGGGCAACATGAGAGTTGAAGGACAGTGTGTGTGTGTGTGTGTGTGTGTGTGTGTGTATGTGTGCATGTATGTATGTTTTATGTGTGTGTGTGTGGGGAATAATTTCAGCAGTCAGTGTTAAATGCTGCATAAGGATCAAGGAGGAGAAGGATGAAGAAAAGGCATTGGATTTGGTAATAAATTTTGAAAGAGTAAAATCAGAGTTTACAAATGAGTTTTGGAGCCAATAAAAAAAAAAGGTCTTTCCGTAAAGATAGGAAAATGGGTTGCCAATCAACAGCCAGCCTTTTCAGTCAAACTAGGTCAGTGAGGTGGTACATTGTCTGAATCTGGAATCAGGGAGACTTAAGTTGAAATCTTTCTTTAGATTTACTAGGGATCACTTATGTCATCTCTGGAAAGTCAAGGATACTGAAAGACAGCTTAAGTAGACATAAGCTCCATATGTCTGATCAACCATGTAGTTTGTAGTGACTTAGTTGGTCTTGGGACATCTGCCAACTCTAAAGGGCTCATGTTCAATATTTGTGGGCTATTTTACGCACTTAATATGACTAGGACATCATGTCAATATATCCAGAGGCTACCAGGAAGCTTCATCAAGGGAGATACAGTTTGAGCCTTTGTTTCCTTGGTCATTTAAGTCCAGAGAACAGCTTTTTCATTTTTCAGGGGAAAATAGACCTAACTCCCTAACCCCTGCCGAGTATGTGGGAGACCAGGGTATAGGAGAAAGTAACCTCAGTGAATAGCAGTCATATCTCACAGGATGAGATTTTAATGTGTTAACTGGTATAATACTCTATGATTGCTGTTTGAGGTACAAATACCAATCTGATTGAATTAAGAAAGAAACAGGTCTGCTGGGCGAGTAAATAGCTTAACTATGTCTCAGAAGTTTCAAATAGTCCTGGATAGATTTCAGAAATTCAAGTAGGGGAATTCAAGAGACTACAATAAAGGACGCTGCCGGTGGAAGAAATACCTAATGAAGAATTTTTTTTTCTCCCCTCCAGTCCCCATGTTGCTTTGAAGAGAACTTCTGAAGTAGAAAACACGGTATACACTGGCATCAGAAGCATACATTTCATTTAGACATGGATGCAGAGAGGTGGTTGCTCAAGGGAAGAAGTAACTGAGAAAAGCAGACTGGGAACTCAGCTGAGCATTCTGCCTAGCAAAGATGTAGTACCCAAGTAGAGAGTTATGTAAGGACTCTAGGAAGAAAGGACTTCCAGAACCTTTAGCGCTGGAAGTTATAAGTTGCTTTCATCATATGTAGATTTTACATATGTGCCTCCCTAAAACTATACTCTAATTCTGGGTCCATTCTCCCAATGGATGATGTGTATCTATGGAATAATATTCTCCAGGTTTATAGAGTAGGTGAGCTATTTTGTAACTACTGTTCATATTGTGGCAACTGAATGCACACCTTTGTGGACCTCCTACCTGGTTGTTAGTTCAAAGAAAAGCAGTGGGGGCTCATGAGATATAGTGTTAAGAATGCAAACCCTCAGGGTTAACCAGAACTCAGGGTAGCAGTCACCCTTTAGGAACCCAATCCAGCAGTGTAAGAGCAGTCAGTCAGTAAGCATTTATTAAACACTTACTGCAAAAGCTAGGAGGTACAGTAGCGAGCCCTGGACTTGGAGTCAGAAAAATTGAAATTGAAATTTAGCCTTTGACAGTTACTTGCTGTTTGTCTCTGGGCAAGTCATTCAACCTCTCAGTTTTTTTTTATTGAAAAATGAAAATAATCATATAACCTACTTCCCAGGGTTGTTGAAAGGATCAAATCAGATGATATTTGTGAAATACTTAGCATAGTGCTTGGTAAATTGTTGGTACTTAATAAATGTGTTTCTTTCTACCTACTATGTGCCAGGTACAGCACTAAGCTCTGAGGATACAAAGGTGAAAGATAGTCTGTGCTCTCAGGAGTTTCCTTGATAATGCAATGGGGCAAAAATAATCATAACTAACACTTATATAGCAGTGATGATGTGCCAGGTTCTGTCCTAGAGACTTTCAAGTGAATATCTCACTTCATCCTCACAGCATCCTTGAGAAGTAGGTACTATTAGTATCCCTAGGGGGTTAATGAATAAGGCCATCTGTTGTTATATGACTCAAATAATCTTGAATAAATCTGATGTATGATTAAGAGACACCTTGTTGGAATGTAGACTTTTAGGTGGCATTTTAGTGAGCTAAATAAAATCCTTTAAAAATAATCTACAAATAATAAGAAGTACAGTGGTATCCTGTATTCTCTACATCTTTCAGTTAATCATGTGATCCTAAGGAAGTCATTGATCATGAAAAACCACTTGTGAAAGCCTGTTTCTTATTAATTTTCTATTGAGGATACCTTTGATGTGTATACACATATAATTAGCTGTTATATTTTCTTGGTTGCTATTTTTAGAATGAAAAAGTCTGAGATTTTTCCCTTGTCTTCTTTTCCCCCATGTTTTTTCCATATATCTTCCTATTCCTCTGCTGCTTTGGGAATTGGTTTCTCAATTCCTTAATAAATGTATGACAGCCTGCATGAATTTCCTTTATTTATACCTGACCCAATCCAAATAATTTTCCATATGTTTTTTTCCCAGTACCATCCTACAACTTCTATAAGCACATCTGGAACTTGCATGTAAGATTCTAAGTGTTTTTACTACCTATGACAGAAAAAAAGTTTATTATAAAATTTTTTCCTGTCTTCTCCATTTTCCTTTTGTTTATTGTATACTTTCCATTTTTATCCTCTATCGGAATGTTTTAAATGCTTTATTTTATTGAATGTCCATCTGTTTTCATTGATGATCAAGCTCAACTTTGCAAGGTATGTTGCCTTGGCTTGCATCTTGAGCCCCTTTACTCTTTGGAACATATTGTTCCATTCTTTTCTTCAACTTCTGGTGGATACAGAGTGGTCTTGTCTTCTTGGAACTTATTTTCACTCCTATTTGAAGGTCTTTCTCCTGTTCATTTGGAGGATTTGCTGTTCTTCTATGGAATTGCTAAAATGAAACACTCTTTGTCTTGAACTTTTCAGCATAATTTTTTTTCTAGATCTGTGGAATCTTTCAACTGGTACCTTATTTTCCATGTTCAGAACTTCTGAGCAGTTTTCTTATGTTATTTCTTGATGATGGTGTTGGTGATTTTTCAATTCTTTTGCTGTTCTGTGAGACCTATCTTTCCTGTCTATGTTTTGCTTGTTATATCATTGCCTTTTGCTTCTCATCTTCCAGATTGTCCTCTTCTTCTATATATTTTCATTCTTAATTAGTTTTGCTTTCTTTGGTGAGACTTGCTGATATGGATTAAAGTTTTCCTATTATGACAATTATTTCTGCTGTCCAGGTCATAAAGTCTGCTTTGATGCTTCTTATTCCTCTTTTTAACTATTCAGACATCCAGTTGTAGTTCCATCCCTTTAGGATCACAGTTTGATTCATTTCTCTTTCTTTGCAATATTTAGTCAGAGTTTGAATTAATTTAGATGATCTGGAGGCCATATTTGCTTACATTATTAACATCTTCCCTGTTGGTTATCTGCATGTATTTAAGGTTTTAAAATTAAGTTTCTTCTGCCTTTTCCTCTCCTGCTGCTCAAGGAGCTGGCTACCACCATGAACATCAAAAGCAGGAAGTTCATGACAATTAAATTTCTTAGATGTAAACAGATGGTTATAGATGTCCATCCTGGGAAGGTCACTGAGTCTAAGATTGACAATCAAGAAAAGTTGGTCAAGATGTACAAGACAGCTTCAGACGTCATTTTTGTCTTTGGCTTTGGAACCCATTTTTATGGTGGCAAAATAACAGGCTTGGACATGATTTATGATTTTCTCAATTATGCAGAGAAAAAGGAACTGAAGCACTGACTTTCAAGGCATGACCTGTATGAGAAGAAAAAGATATCAAGGAATCAGTGAAAGGAATCCAAGAAGGAAGAAAGTCAGGGATACTGCAAAGGTATGAA
>CM053769.1:686001204-686017121 GCA_028658325.1 Potorous gilbertii
GTGATGAAGGTCTCATTTCTAAAATATATAGAGAACTGAGTCAAATGTGCAAGAATACAAGTCATTCCCCAATTGATAAATGGTCAAAGGATATGAATAGGCAGTTTTCAGAGGAAGAAATTAAAACTATCTATAGTCATATGAAAAAATGTTCTAAATCACTATTGATTAGAGAAATGCAAATCAAAACAACTCTAAGATATCACATCACACCTATCAGATTGGCTAACCTGACAAAACAGGACGATGATAAATGTTGGAGAGGATATGGGAGAGTTGGAACATTAATTCATTGTTGGTGGAGCTGTGAGCTGATCTAGTCATTTTGGAGAGCATTTTGGAACTACGCCTAAGGGACTACAAAAATGTGCATACTCCTTGACTCAGCAATATCACTTCTAGGACTGTATTCCCAAGAGATCATAAAAATAGAAAAAGGACCCACATGTACAAAAATGTTTACAGTAGCTCTCTTTGTGGTGGCCAAAAGCTGGAAATCAAGGGGATGCCCATCAATTGGAGAATGGCTGAATAAATTGTGGTATATGAATGTAATGGAATACTATTGTGCCATAAGAAATGATGAACAGGAAGACTTCAGAGAAGTCTAGGAAGACATATATGATCTGATGCTGAGTGAAAGGAGCAGAACCAGGAGAACTTTGTAGACAGCAACAAACACAGTGTGTGAGGAGTTTTTCTGCTATACTTGGAACTTCATTGCAATGCAAGGACTTAAAAAATTCCTAATGATCTTTTAAGGCAAAATGCCATCCATATCCGGAGAAAGAACTATGGAATTCAATTGCAGAATGTAGCAGATCATTTTCTTTTGTATTACATTTTGGTTAGTTTTATGATTTCTCTCATTCATTTTAATTCTTCTATGCAACATGACTAAGGTGAAAATATATTTAATAGGAATGTATATACATATATATATATATATATATATATGTATATATACACATACATACATACATAGAACCTATATAAAAATTGTATGCCTTCTCAGGGAGGGAGCAAGGAGGTGGGGGGAAGGAGGGGAAGGGGGGTTAAAATATCTAAGGTATATGGAAGTGATTGTAGAACACTGAAAATAAATAAAATAATAACTAAAAAATCAGAGCATAAATAAGTTAAACTAAATTAAAAGGTAAAGTGAATTTTCTTCCTCCTGGGATCTATGATTATTTCTCTCTCTCTTTCTTTCTTTCTGTCTCTATCTCTCCCTCTGTCTCTCTCTTTCTCTCTCTGTCTCTCTCTCTCTCTGCATCTCCCCCCACTCCCTACCCCCAAATAACCTCCCTAGCACTCAGTTTCAGACATCTTCTCCTTTCTTTGATGACAGTTTTTCTGGAGGCTGGATCTCAGAGCTCTTTCAGACTACTCTTGCCTTTTTCGTTGGCTTTATTTTCTGTCCCTGTGACTTCTGGGTGGGAACAAACTGGTTTCATCTGGATGATTTTCATTCAGGACTAGTGGAGTCCCACATAAATACTGATGCCTGCCTCAATTCCCTCTATTCATTAGCAGTTGCACTGATTACTCACTATAGGTGTGGAGGGTAGGGGTTGCAAAGTGGGGCAAGGAATCAGTTAGTAGAGATTGCAGCACCAGTAAGGGAATTGCTGAGTGGATCCCCAAGCCCAACTTTGCAATTGTGCTGTCCTATCAGAGTAGGAAGGTTGGTAGGAGAGGAGTGCCTAGCTACTGTGTTATGGATTACGAATTAGCTTGCTCAGCTGTTAGTTCATAGGTTGTTACCTCATTACCTCATTCGGTGTCTTAGACTGTGAAGACAGCTGTAATTGCTTTACTTCTTGCACATAATTATTTTGGAGAGGTTTGCAAGGTCGTGAGGATCACAGAAAATGTCTCATCTGCCATCTTTTTGGTCATATGACCCCATTTTTTTCTCATATGTCCTTAGGATAACTTTGCTTAATTGATTCTCTTGCTTAGCTTTCTTCAAATCTTTTCACCCTTTAGTATTTCTATTTCATGAAGTCATGCTGCTCATTCTATCATCTCTCTCCATAAGACTTTTCCAAATAAGTTTATATTTTAACTCTCTCTCTCTGTATATATATATATATATATATATATATATATATATATATATATGTATATATACACACACATATATATAGATATGTGTGTGTGTATATACATATATATATATATATATATATGTATATACACACACACATATCTATCTATCTAGATAGATAGATAGATAGATTTGAAGGCAGATTTTATTTGCAGCATAAGATTCTTTTGGCATCTTATTATGGCAATTAATGTAAATCAGTTAAACTTCTGTATAATATTGTCTCTATCTCCTCTCTTCTATACAGATCCCATTTTTCATCAACAGTAACTTGTTTGAATTGGTCAGTTTAAGTTGTTCCATTTATATGCTATATTGTTTCTTCATTTTTACTAGTTGCTTTGCGCACATTTTGGTTACTTCTCTAATAAGTCAATGAGAAGTCCGTCTGTACCAGAACAACTTATTAAAGAATGCCTCCCGTATCAGTGATGAGTTATGTCTTCTTCTTCAAAATGAGATCAATTTCATTTTTGTGATATTTTTTGGTGTTTGTCATATCTGATGCCCAGAGACTTCTGAAGAAAGTATTCGTGAAATAGAAACATGAGGATTCTGCATAGATTACTAGCTTGGCCTGTCTGATTATTTTTCCTGACTCATCATTTCCTATTTATTTCTCACCAACCTCACCTAATCCTACTTTTGTACTAGAGTCACAGAGTATTAAAATATATGTTGATTTAATTTGGAGGATGTGATTGCTTTCTTTATAGAATTTTTCTATTTTTTCTTTTCCCATTGTAGAAGTTATTGGTGCATAACCTACAATTATTTTCATAGTGATCTTTCTGCAAATGCTTAATCATGAAAGCTGCATTGCTAAATGACCAAATGTCCCACAAAACCATGTTTCTTGTTGCCCTTGGGTGTGTGATTAAAACAACTCCACCAATTCCTTTATTTGCTTCTCTAAGGAGACACTGTGAGACATCCATCAATTTAGCTGCAATTTCCATCTTTCTTTTCTGGTTTCATTTATAGCAAGAATGTCAAGAATGGTATGATTCAGTTCCTCCAGGAAAACGACCACTCACTGCTCATTGGACAAGGATTACATTTAAAGAATCGAGTCAGATTATAGTTTATGGATGATCCAAAAACTATGTCATTTTTAGCACCTTCTGTTCCCTTTTCTCCTACTTTGTCACTTTCACTGAAGAGGACTGAGAGCCATTTTGTATTTTTCTTTGGCTCATGGAATTTTTTGGCCAAAGAACGTATCACACTAATAGCCAACCTGCTGGGGATGAGTCTTTTTTGTACTTACCTAGGCAGGTGCTCAAAAGCAGGCTTGGCCTGTTTCCCAGACTATACTCAAAGCCTTTCCAGCATGGTAGGAACTGCCAGAGCTTTGTTTCCACTAACATAACTTTCAAGAATTTGGGTCACTCCTAGATATAATGAAGCATCCAAGGAAGATTCTTGGGAGACCCTGATTTTATATACATACATATATATACACACATATAACTATATGTACACATATACATACATACATACATATATATATATATATATATATATATATATATATATATATATATATATTTGCTTATGTGCGTATGGATATGTAGTTCAGTCATTTCAGTTATGTCCAACTCTTCATGGCCCCATTTGGAGTTTTCATGGCAAAGATATTGGAGTGATTTGCCATTTCCTTCTCTTACTCATTTTACAGATTAAAAAAAAAACTGTGGCAAACAAGGTTAAGTGATTTGCCCAGGGTCACACAGCTAGTAAGTATCTGAAACCACACTTGAACTCAGATCTTCTTCACTCCAAGCCTGGTGCTCTGTCTACTGCACCAACTAACTGCAATAGATAGATTAGATAAATATATAGAGATAGTGATAGCTAGAGAAAGACATATTTAAATGCCACAGAAATGATTTAATTAGGTTGGACTGGCGTTGTTAGTTACATGCAAAATTTTACTCTTTATCTTTTCTTCAAAAGTATTGATTTTAATTTTTGCTCTAATTTCCCAATGGTTTGACTACTTTTTTAGCCTTATATCATATTGTTCCATTTCTAAATCTTTCCATATTTCGTTATATACTTCCACTTTTCTCCATTCATTTACCACCTTGTCCTTTATGCTTGTACTATAGTCCCTCCACATGTCTGCCTGTTGAGATTCTGCATGCTGAGAGTGGCTTTGGAAATAATTCTCAGGTAATCAGTTATTTCCTCCATATTATGATATATGAAAGGCAGAATCATGTAGCAGATAAAGAGTTATGAGCCATTTTTCCATTTAGTTATAACATCTTCATGTCTTCTAACCCAGGTGGCATAATTTGGGAAGGAGAGAATGCTAGATAGAAGAATTAAGATTAAAAAAAGACCTTGTCATACTAAAACATTGGGCTGAATCTAATCAGATGAAATTTAATAGGGATAAGTATCGAGTTTTATTGGTCTGGACCGTTGGAAAATCATCTTTAAGGGCAAATATAACTAGATTGAAAAAAAATCTGTGAGTTTTAGTGGATTATAAGTTCAAAATTAGTGGCATAAAACAGACAGAAAAAAACAAGTGCCTGTACTGTATGTAACAGGAGAGGAATCTTGTCCAAAATGAGGCTGCCAAGAGGTCCACTGTTTTCTTCCCAGGTCAGATCACATCTGGAAATTAGTTTTCAGTTCTGGTAGCTACATTTTATGAATAAGACTGATATCTGATGACTAGAGAACTCCAGATGCAACTATACAAAGATTTCTGGAAGGGCCTGGGGATAATTCACGTGGAGAAAAGAAGACTAGGCACAGGGGTTACATGTGACCTCAAAGTTTCAGGTCCCTATCCCCAGGTCACTGTAAAGGTAGTGCTTGGTAAATATAATAGCTAGTATTTAAGTATTTGGGTTCAGGTTTCATCTGCACCGTCTCAAACCAAAGGAATTGTAGCAATGGGGAGAAATTAAAGAAAGATTTAGGTTCAACATAAGGAGAAACTTCCTAAGGATAAGAGCTATTCAAAAGTGGAATGGTCTGCATTGAGAGGCAGTTGATTTCCAGGCAAGAGAAAGAGATATTTAAATGCCACAGAAATGATTTAATTAGCTTGGGCTGGAGTTGTTAGTTACATGCAAAATTTTATTCTTACTTTATCTTTTCTTCAAATGTTTCATTGATTTTAATCTTTGTTCTAATTTTGGGCATGTGCTGGAGATGACATCAGGGATATTCTTAGTTAGGGAAAGGTTGGACTTGATGACTTCAGGAATCCTTCTGACTCTGAGCTTCTGTGATGTCCTCCAGTTCTTATAGCAGGATATCAACTTGTAATCATTTGAAAAAGATCTCACATGTACAATACCAGTACTTAAATGTTACAAGAATTGTGTGTGATCGTATATAAAAAAAGAAGCATGATTCTTAAAACACTATTTTGCCAGAGTCATTTATACTTATTTCTGCCAAAATTACTGTCTCTGTACAGTCAGTTCAGCTTATTGGAAGAAAAATAATAATTAACACTAAATTAGAAAAAAATAAAAGTTATAAGAAAGTATGGAATGCAATGAAAACAATAAAATCTGACCTTTTTAAATGATCTATCAATGGTCCTCTTCTCTAAAGGAAGGAGGTTCGGAGGCACGGTAGAAAGAGCCTTTGACTTGGAGTCAAGAAGATCCAAGTTCAAAACTAGCCTCAGATATTTACTAGAACCTGGGCAAATGACTTAACCTTTGTTTGTCTCAGTTTCCTCAATTGTAAAATGGGAATTATATCACCTTTTATGATATAGGACCTCACATGAGGGTTGTGAACATCAAATGAGACATTTGTAAAGTACTTATCATAGTGCCTAGCATATAGTAGGCACTTAATAAATGCTTGTTCCCTTTCCTATTACAAATAAAAATTAATGATAGTATGCAGGACTTCTTTTGTTTAGACAAGTATCTAAATTTTTTTAATATTTCAGTTATTTATTTATTTTAAACATTCTTTTAAAATTTTGAATTCCAATCCTCTCCCTCTCTCCCTCTTTCTCTCCCAACCCCAGTCACTGAAAAGGTAAATAATATCATATTAATTATACATGTGAAATCATGCAAAACATTTTCATATTAGCCATATTTCCAAAAAAAGAATTAAAAAATAAATAATGTGAGAAAATTATGCTTCAATTTGCACCTGAGTTCATCAGTTGTTTCTCTGGAGGCAGATAGCATTTTTTTCTTCATGAGTCCTTTGGAACTGTCTTGGATCACTATATTGATCAGAGTAGTCAAATCTTTTCTGGTTGATCATCATTACAACACTGCTGTTATTGTGAACCATGATCTCCTGGTTCTTTGCGCTTCACTTTGCATCAGTTCATTTACATCTTGCCATGTTTTTTCCCGCAACCATCATCACCCCCTCTTGTTATTTCTTATTGCATAATAATACTCCATCCCAATCATATAACACAATTTGTTCAGTCATTCCCCAACTGATGGGCAGTCCCTCAACTTCCAATTCTCTGCCACCACAAAGAAGCTGCTATAAATAATTTTCTATACATAGGTACTCTTCCATTTTCTTTAACCTCTTTGGGATACAGACCTAGCAGTGATATTGCTGGGTCAAAAAGGGAATGCACAGTTTTACAGCCCTTTGGGTATAGTTCCAAATTGTTTTTCAGAATGGACAAGTTCACTACTCTACCAGCAGCTGATGAGTGTACCTATTTTTTGCTCATCCCCTCCAGCATTTGTCATTTCTAATAGGTATGAATAGTTCCTCAGAGTTGTTTAAATTTACATTTTGCTAATTAATAGTGATTTAGAAAATTTTATATGACTATTGTTAGCTTTGACTTCTTCTGAAAACTGCCTGTTTATATCCTTTGAGCATTTTTCAATTGGGGAACAGCTCCTATTTTTTATAAATTTGACTCAATCCTGTACTCAGCACATATTTGAGAATTGAGTCCTTCATCAGAGAAACTTGCTGTAAAATTTTGTTTATATGACTTCATTCTTTAGAGTACATAGCATAATGAGTTTTCCTGATTATCTCTTTTAATTGAGTCTATTTTTGCTTTTGATCAGGATTGCTACTTCTGCCTTTTATACTTTAACTGAAGCACGTTAGATTCTGTTCTAACCCTTTACTTCAACAATGTATATCTTTCTGTTTCAAGTTTTTCTTTTGTAGATGATATATTATTGGATTCTGGTTTCTAATCTATTTTGCTCTCTCCTATTTCATGAGTAAACTTGTCCCATTCACATTCAGAGTTAAGATTCCTAACTGTGTATTTCCCTCCATCCCATTTTCTTCTGTTTCTTTCTCTCTTTATCCTTTCCCTCCTCAAAAGTTTGTTTTGCTTCTAAACACTGCCTCCCTTTCAGCCCATCCCTTCTTTTATCCATTTCCCCTTCAATTTCCCTCTTGGATGAATTGCATTTCTATACGCAACTGAATGTGTATATATGTGTTTATGTATTATATATATGTATATATATATATATGTGTGTACGTATATGTGTGTGTATATGTGTGTGTGTGTATATATGTATGTATATATACATATATATATATACACACACATACCTATATTCTTCCCTCTTTGGACCAATTCCAATGACAATGAGGTTCAAACATTGCCTATCTTTTCATACTATTTGAGGGTATGTTTACCAGAGAATGATTGACTGATATTGGTTTAAAACACAGAAGCAATAAAAAATAATGAAAGCATAACAGACAGCTTTTTACCTCTTCTATTTGTGGACGAAAAAAAGAAATCACTAGGTTCCAAGTGCATCTATGAGTAAGAGCTTTTGTATAGAAGAGTCAGAAAGATGTCTAAGTAATTACTGAGCTGAAATGGAGCTTTGGTAGCTAGGTAATAGGGTAGTACTACATAGAGTACCACAGAGGCAAAGGACATTCTTAAATGGTAGCAGTAGTGGTGAACAAATGGTAGTCCTTGGTAGCTAGGATAAACAGTTGGTGACAGATCAAAAGGAGTGTCAACTTCAGAAAAAGGAGGGCACAAGACCAGCCTCAGAATCATCAATAGTAGCACAGTAGGATGGTACTTTACCAGTTGGGCTTCAGGTTAATATGTTACGGAACCTATTGTATGGAGGAGTATATACACCACCCATGGGATGGTGGACCATATAGTGACTTGGATAAAATAATGGTTACTTGAAAGGTCATGTCATTACACATGTGTGCTGTATAGGATAACTTACAAGGCTGGCCACAAGCTAGAGCAATGTTATCTTTTTTGTGCATGTAAACTTCACACGTGTCAAGAACTGATCAAGCCTCACTAAAGATGAAATATGGTACTATTACCTCTGATCCAATATCATAGCTTCCTGAGAGGCTAAAATATGGTTCGGCTCCTTCTGTTCTTTAAATGTCCTTTATTAAAATTGTATTGTGTCAAGGCATTGATAACATTGATTACTTATAGGGGTCCGGGGTCTTGAGAGACATAAACCAGATCCTGGTATGCCTCAGAAGACATGAATAGAGCCCAAATGAGTTACTAAGATGATAACAGAGATGATAATGACAGAGAAGCTTTCAAAGTTGAACCTAGTCTATGTTAGTCTCCATTTCGAGTCACAGATTTCAGCAATTTATTTCTTTGTTCTCAATTTGCAAAGCTGCTCCCTTTTTACTTCTTCAGTGTATCATTCTCCTGCCCTCTTCTTGTACTCAAGCAATTTTAAACAATAAAATTCTTGACCTGAACTGCAATTAGAACATGTACTATAAGGGATTTGGAAAGGTTCTTAGAGACTAAATTTCTAACCACTTAATTTTACAAATGAGGAAACTGAGGTCCAGAGAGTGACCAGCCCACAATTACATAGTAAAGAGACATAATTAGGTAGAGGGGACTGGTATTCTGTCACAGGGCACTGGCATTTAAAAGGCACCAACTGAAATTCTGCTCTTTCAATGATACAGAAACAACTGATCTTAGCATCTTATTATACATAACTACCTGAAATAGGAAGCTCTCAAATATGAGTGTGTTATATCACTATTAAAGGTATAGGAACAGTATACATATAGAAGCTATGTCAGGGTTAGAAGTGAAAATAGCTCTCTACTATTCCCATAACTCCTCACCGGTGACTCCATCCCTGCTAGCTCCCATCCCATCTTCTTACTAGCCAAGTCCAATCCACATTCCCTTTCTCAGTGGCAGTTGTCTGAGTAATAGCCTTGCAGTATTTTGACACCTCTTTCTGTATACCATGAAGTGATATCTTGGAGTCTCTTCCTTTCCACTTGTGAATTTGTCACAAAAAATTCAATAGAAGACATGTTTCATGCTGTTTCCTCCTGGTGCTTTTTCAGATGCTTGTCCCAGGTTTAAAAACTGCTGTTTACAGCTCCGCATAACTAGTGAATAGCGCAGCTAAGACCAATGCCCAGCTGTTTTGACTCCAATTTCAATGTCCTTTTTACTATACTATGTTCCCTCTCACATCATCATCATCTTCATCACCATCTTATCTCTCTCTCTCTTTCTCTCTCTCTCTCTCTCTCTCTCTCTCTCTCTCTCTCACACACACACACACACACACACACACACACACAATATCCCATTAGAAAAATAAAAGTAAGATTTTAATATCTGTTATTCATCAACCAGTATTACTCAGTCAGTCAAATGTCTGTTAAGTACTATTAGTTGACACAGTGGCATTAAAGTGCCTTCTATGTATGAGGCACAGTACTAGGCACTAGAGATGGAGATTAAGAAGTGAGATAGGCCTTGCCCTGAAGGAGATTGCGTTCTGAAAGGGAGTGGGGCTGGGAGCCAGGGGGATCCTCTCAGGGCATATCTAAAGTACTGATGAATGAATGGTACATGCTGTTTTTATTGATTAATTGGGTATTTTTTAACTATTGATTTCCCTGATTGCCCAAATTTATAGTCATCATATGGGTTCTGACCAGTGCTGTAGATTAAAGCAGCCATTATTTCACATCATCCTGAATACTTTCACAAACCTCAAGAGGAATTCCAAGTGATTTAGATTATTTTAATTGATTACATTGGATCTCTGCCAGTAGCACTTTGTAGCTTCATTTCTACATTCTATATTCTTTCCTATCATGCCAATGCATAAACATTTGTTATTAATCAACTAATATATTTCAGGCACTGTTCAAGGGGCTGTGATACAAAGACAAAAGGGAAATATTCCTTGCCCTTGAAGAATTTACATTCTATTGGAAGAAATGACATACAGCATATAGGTATAGGTAAAAAAAAATACACAAGATTTATTTAAGTTATTTTGAATCTAGAAACCTGTAAACTTCCTGGAGTCACCTCAACATTTGAGTAACTATGTAAACCAAGGAAAAAAGGAGGAAAAAAGAAAGTAAGGAAGGTTGGAGAAAAGGAGGAAGGAGAAGGAGGAATGAAGGAAGAAGAGGGAGGGAAGAAGAAAAGAGAGAGGGAAAGAAGGACTCAAAAATAAGAAGCAAGGAGAAGGACAGAGGAAGGAAAGAGGAAAGGAAGGATGGGAAGAGAGGAAATAAAGGAGTAAAGAAAGGATCAAAGGAGAAAAAGGAAGGAATGCAAATGGAAAGAAGGAAAGGGAGAGAAGGAGGGAGGAAAATAGGAGATAAAGGAAGGAAGGGAAGAAAAGAAAGGAGGATGAAAGGAGGGAGGAAGGGACAAAAGAAGGAAAGTTGGAAGGAATGAGAAAGGGAAAGAGGAAGGAAAGAAGGATAGACCGGGAGGAAGAAGGGAAGGAGGGAAGAATAAGAAGAAGGAATGACAGAAAGAAGGAAGAGGAGGGAGGGAAGGAGTAGTGAGGAGGGGAGAAAGGGAGGAAGGAAACATTTACCAAGGGCTTACCATGTGACAGGAACTGTGCTAATCACTTTGCAGACAGTATCTCATTTGATCCTCGCAACCCTGGAAGGTAGGTGGTATTATGACCAAGTGATCACCAAAGTTTTGTGCCAACATGGGTATCAAAATCATGCTAAGATTATGAGTGATTTGGAACATTTTTTAATAGTGCTATAGAGTTTTGAGATTTCTTTTCTTGAGAATTGTCCATTCACATCCTTAGACCATTTCTTCATGGGGAATGGCTGTTATTCTTATACATTTGCATTAGTTCCTTTTATGTCATGGAACTGAGACCATTTTCAGAGAAATTCGCTCCAGTTTTTTCCCCCAGGAAACTTTTCCCCCTTTTAATCTAAGCTGCATTGGATTTGTTGGTGCAAAACTTTTAAATTTTGTGTAATTAAAATTGTTCAATTTATCTTCTGTTTCCAAGAAATTCTTAGTTACCTGCTTCCGTGAGGGAGGGTGGGGAGCTAAGCCACATTTTGGTATCTCAGGAGGTTACACTGGACCAGAGGTAGTAGTCACTTTATTTTGGCTTTGATCAGGCTTTTGCCACAGTTTTTGCCACAACCGCTTTTGTGCTCCCCTTGGCACAAAAACATTAATACTGTTCTGATCATAAGTAGCCCACATGTAAACTTACATGACTTTGCAGTAACCATTATCCTATCCACCTATATAGCCCTATAGGGTGGAGGCCTTGCCTAATGAAAGCTTTGACAAAAATTCAGGAATGTAAGGAGTAAATGGAAGCATCACTGTCGCTGTCTACATGCTATTTAAAACAGACATTTCTGTTTTTATTTGAATTGTCCCAAATTGCAGAGGTGTGTGTGTGTGTGTGTGTGTGCGCGCGCGCGCGCACGCGTGCATGTGCGCATGCATGCAATAAGGAGGGGAGTAGAGGACAAGTGGCTATTTCTCTTATGGTTCAATTATATATATTATCAAGCTTTAAAGATGACTTAACATTCATTTTGTCATAATTTCCTTTCCTTACTCCCTTCTCTATGCCTCAATACAGGCACTTGTATTAGAATCATATGATTTTAACTGGAAGGGACCCTAGGGATCATTTAATCCATCACTTTTCTATAAGACAACCATCCACCAGCACTTTATAAACCTTAAAGTGATAGAACAGTGTGTATCATTGCTACTTATAATAAAGTTTGTATCTCAGCATATTGGTTTGAGGGTGGGCAACTAAGCTGACTGATGCTTTGAGCTTTGTGGGGACTGTGTATGCGATATAACTCCTGGGAGGGAGACAGGGAAGAACAGAAATCATTAGAAGGTAGACTATAATCATTCTCTCCCTAACTGGGCTAGGAGTAATCCCTCTCTGTCCTTTGCTCTGATTCAAATGTTAATGAGAAGGGGAGTAAGTCAGTATTTGCTGACTTTATCCTCTGAATCTTTTCTTCAAGATTGTCAGCTCTTTAATTTTTTTTTTATTACTTTGGTAACTTTCTACAACTTTAAATACAAAGTTGGTCTAAGGTGGAAGAACAATCAATGTTGCTGATTAACATGCAGTAGTTATGCCTGATCCCCTTTTCATGAAGTCACAAGTTCTGGTCATGCTATAGTGAGTCTTTGTAGCCTTTGAAGTTATTAGTTATTTTTGAATAACTGACCAAGGTGCTGAACATGTACAAGCCATAGTAATGAAGGGGGAGAGGGAGAAATGTATAATTAATTAATTAGATCCATTAGAGACATACTTTAACTTATTCTCAGTCAGACAAAATTTCAAAAATGAATCAATTCAAAGAAATCTGGTACTACGTCACTTAATACCATGTCTGAGATAATCCTAGTGTCTGTTCACAGAGGCCATAGTGATTTAGTAGAATTGTTTAAATTCTCTCTTTGTAAGAAGAATAATTCTTGCAAAAAAAAAATGCCAAGATCAAACAGCCATTTCTCCTATCTACTTAGCAAAGATTCTTTTGCAGGAAGATATATTGAAGTTTCATTTTACTAAAACCAAACAGGGATAAACATTTTCTTGGACTAATGCTATCATTTGCCATGAGCAAAGCATTGTAATAAGCACTGTGGAAACAAAAACAAAAAGGAGACAAACAGTTCCTATTCTTAAGGAACTTACATTTTAATGAAGGAGATAACACACCTAGGATAGTGACAGTCAGGAAAGGTAGTCATGTCTTTAAAGTCATAAAGATGTTGAGCAGAAAATTTGTGAGGACAGTTACCTGATATATACTTTAGTGATATTGTACATTTGCTTACAGTTCTCAGAGAAAGAAGTGAAAATTTCGAGGATGAGCAGTGTCATCAATATGAAGATGAGGCAGCATGGGAGCAGAGCCAAGATGGTGGAGCAGAAAGATGCACATATTCTTCCCCCACAGCCCATAAAATACTTGTAAAGAATAACTCTGAACAAATTCCAGAGCAGCAGAAGCCACAGAATGATGGAGTGGAGGAGATTTCCAGCCCAGAGTGACCTGGAAGGGCAAAAGGAAAGGTCTGTAGCACCAGGCGGAGAGTGGAGCACAGCCCAGCCTGGCCCATGCAACGTTGGGAGGAGCAGGACCAGAGTAGGCCTCTGGGACAGAATCCCCAGTAGCAGTGGTGGTTCTCAGATCCTTCAACCTACAGATGACAAAGACACTTCAAAGGTCAGGGAGAGGGCTTTATCAACTAGGTGACAAGGGACCAGGATCCTCCCCTATCCCCAACCCCATGCTGGCAGTGGCCAGCCATGGTAAGCATCAACCAGTGTCCATTGTTGGATAAAGGCCCTGGGGGAATTAAGTTCCTGATCTGAACCAAGGCCTGAGTGGTGGCCCTCCCCCCACCTAAAGCCCCTGGAGGAAGTGAGCAGCTGATCTGAATCTGAGCCCTGAGACAAGCCAGGGAGTAAATTCCTCTCCTTTGATTGTGCCACCTTGAAGGAACTGAGAACTTACAGGTAGGTCCCCAGAGTATACCCTACTCTTGACAAAGGACCCAAGGGTCAAGTAACTGGTTGGTAAAATGCCCAAAAAGGGGGAAAAATGACTATAGAAGTTACTTTCTTGGTGAACAGATATTTTCTCCCATCCTTTCAGATGAGGAAGAACAATGCTTACTATCAGGGGAAGACATAAAAGTGAAGGCTTCTGCTTCCCAAACATCCAAGATAAATATGCAATGGGCTCAGGCCATGGAAGAGCTCAAAAAAGGATTTTGAAAATCAAATAAGAGAGGTAGAGGAAAAACTGAGAAGAAAAATGAGACAGATGCAAGAAAATCATGAAAAGTGAGTCAACAGTGAGGAGACTCAAAGAGTGCTGAAGAAAATAACACCTTTAAACATAAGCTAAATCAATTGGCAAAAGAAGTCCAAAAAATCAATGAGGAGACAAATACTTTAAAATTAGCCAAATGGAAAAGGAAGCTCAAAAGCTCACTGAAGAAAATAGTTCTTTAAAAATTAGAATGGAGCAGATGGAAGTTAATGACTTTATGAGAAACCAAGAAATTTCAAAACAAAGACAAAAGAATGAAAAAATGGAAGAGAATGTGAAATATCTCATTGGAAAAACAACTGATCTGGAAAATAGATCCAGGAGAGACAATTTAAAAATTATAGGACTATCTGAAATCCATGACCAAAAAAAGAGCCTAAACATCATCTTTCATGAAATTATCAAGGAAAACTACCCTGATATTCTAGAACCAGAAGGCAAAATAAATATTGAAAGAATTCACCAATCACCTCTCGAAAGAGATCCAAAAAGAGAAACTCCTCGTAATGTAGCCAAATTCCAGAACTCCCAGGTCAAGGAGAAAATATTGCTAGCAACTAGAAAGAAACAATTCAATTATTGTGGAAATACAATCAGGATAACACAAGATCTAGTAGCTTCTAAATTGAGGGATCGAAGGGCGTGGAATAAGATATTCCAGAAGTCAAAGGAACTAGGACTAAAAGAATCACCTCCCCAGCAAAACTGAGTATAATACTTCAGGGGAAAAATGCTCATTCAATGAAACTGGGGACTTTCAAGCATTCTTGATGAAAAGACCAGAGCTGAAAAGAAAATTTGACTTTCAAACACAAGAATCAATAGAAGCATGAAAAGGTAAAGAGGAAAGAGGAATAACAAGGGATTTACTAAAGTTGAACTGTTTACATTCCTATATGGGAAGATAATATTTGTAACTCTTGAAACTTTTCTCAGCATCTGGATAGTTGGAGGGATTGTACACACACACACATGTATGTATGTGTATATATATATATATATATATATATATATATATATATATATAGAGAGAGAGAGAGAGAGAGAGAGAGAGAGAGAGAGAAACAGAGAGAGACAGAGAGAGAGATGAGGGGGACAGAGAGCACAGAGTGAGTCGAATAGGAAGGGATCATATCTAAAAAAAAAAAATTACTGAAGGTAGGTGGAGCCAAGATGGAGGAGTAGAAAGACTCACATTTGCTAGCTCTGAATCCACAGCCCATAGATTTCCTGTAAAAAGAACTCCTGACAAATTCTGGAACAGTGGAAGCTGTGCAGAAACACAGTGAAGGAGATCTCCATTGCAGAGAGCCCTGAAAAACCG
Source organism: Potorous gilbertii (assembly GCA_028658325.1). Lineage (NCBI taxonomy): Eukaryota > Metazoa > Chordata > Mammalia > Diprotodontia > Potoroidae > Potorous > Potorous gilbertii. Next base: position 686,016,759 of record CM053769.1, read on the forward strand.
ACCGCAAAGGTACCCCGGACGGGAGCGGAGGCCTGCCCTGCGGAGCCCTCCCCTTCCCCGCCCCGGCCGCAGGGCACTGAGAGGAGTGAGCAGAGCCCAGCAGGCATCAGGGACCTGAATCTCTGGCAGCCACGAAGGTCCCTCCACCCACAGATGCACAGGTCAGTGAGAGAGACAGGCTGAGAGGGGAGCAGGGTATCTCCAGGACTCGGACCCCCTGGGAAGCGGCCACTGCGGCAGAGGCTGACGCAGCTCGGCCAGAGGCAGAGGCAGCTCAGTCAGAGACTCCCAGAGCAGGCAGGAGCTCCGCCCCAGCTCCACTACAAAGGATCTCTGTATAAACCCCCTGAGGGAACTGAGCCT